>LD345398.1:33908-49811 GCA_001465055.1 Ptychodera flava | reverse complement strand
TACGCGCAAATTAAGTACAATGGCCACTTGTTTAGATCGTGAGTGAGTTCCAAAGTAAAGAAAACTTGCCTTGTTGCTATATAGAGTGATGACAAAACCGCCGTTGTCCATTAGGGAACTAGCACAAGAAACGGCTGGGGGTTGAAGGAAACGGGGTCACGCACAGGTCAGGGCCGTTGCAAGAACCGGGACAACTTTCCATCTTTGTTTCACCCTCTGACAATATTTTCCCTGCAGATGTTATCTGACCAATTACCTAGAGAGTAGTTGCTGACAAAAACTGATGTAAAAGTACTCATCCCGATTGGCTAATATCTTTTGGGAGAAGTCTCGTTTTGAACAGGCATTTTACTCCGCCAATGATGTAAGTGGAGCCATCAAAGTTTCAAAGCTATTATGAATTGCTCGACAAAAATGGTATTATGCCATCAGTCAGAAATCAAAAGTATGAGTAAAATGCTCTTCTGGTACAGCTTTATTGATTTTTGTGGTAGAGTGATCATATTTTCTTCTCGGCAATTGCACGTTGCAATTGGAAGCTTTGCTCTGCTATAACTCGGTAAATCTTTGATGGCATTCGAACTCACAACGTGCGGTACTCAAGTCACCTAGCGAAGGCTTCTCAGTCAAAACCGCTCGGCAAAATCCTTACTCATAAAATGCGTGGCTCAATAGCCCAACTATAGTAAAACAAGTTTTTTAACATGCCGTAGAGTTCATGGAGCACCCGAACCCACCTTCGCTATTATGTATTGCTCACAAACTTTATCAATGTAATCAATATATTGCTTAACAGCCTCGGGGAAAATTCTGTCTTACCAGCAGAGCTACAACCCACTTCAGAAACTTCGGTAACCGGTAATTTGGCAGCCGGTAACCGCCATCACATTCAAACCCTCTCTGCTAATTCCCAATCCTTAAAAAGAGTGGTTCAATGACCGAGCTATATTTGTTACAATATCCGTAACAAAATATGTTGTCTACCGCCATGTATTAGTGAAAAAAAATACTTTCCACAAGCATCACTTTGTAATAGATTGGTTGTCTCTTAACTTTCAAATATCAGTCATTTTTAGCGACACTGCATCCCCAAACTCATTGTTTCCATTTCACTCCCACATCCCGATTAGAACTAAATTTTATCATTATAGGTTATTTTTTCATGTGTTTATTTTCTTCAATCAAGCGTCTCAAAACTTTGTTTCGAAGGTGTCTGTATCTGAGCCTGTGTCTTAAAACACTATGCTTAGCGGGCATGCCTATACGTAAACAGGTATAAAAAAATAAAAGGCTGTAACAGAGGGAGATCTATTTTAAGATGATACCTAATGCAGTGAAAACATTTATGTGGATACAAGTAGTGACGACTGTCTTTGCTTGCTTACGTATACGGCAAAACCAGGCTGAACATTTCTTTTACACACCAAAACATACAATTTATAGTCGAGGATTTACGTGACTTGGGGACACAAAACCTTGTGACTTTGCACTTTGTTTCATGGGACAGAACTGTGTAGCGTTCGAACGCATTGGACTTCCAATCACCTAATACTTTGATTAATTTTTGTTATTTGGATGTGAACATAATCATTCATCAAATCATTAATGAAGCTAGTCAATGAAGTTTGTAGATGCATGTTTTCATCAATACTACTTTGCACATGGTTTGTTCATTGAAATTATGCATGATCCCATAACTGGTATATTGTAGAGGACCATAACGGCCATGACTCTGTAAATTATAGACTTGGTGATTCCCACAGTCAACTGATGTAATCGCTTTGACTAAAGAATTTTGCTTTGCTGGTAGTTAGAACACGGTAACAAAGTTGATAAATTGGAAATTCTAAAGATATTCGTGAACAGAAGTAGCTACTTGAAAAGTAGAATTATCACATTGGTAACTACTGCCGACGAAAGACCTGTGACATCATCCCCAGCACATTATAACAAAGTGCACATCGTTATGGCGTATCCACTCAGGAATCTCAATCTCTACATTACCCGACCAATCCCCTATTTGTTGTTTTACGGTGTTAGAAGTAGTCAACAAGGTGATGTCAAACGATCTTGTAAGTTCTTTGACTTTGGACGCCTAGGGGTAAAGATAATACACCCCAATTCTTAACATTCCTGAAACACGCGCAAATTAAGTACAATGGCCACTTGTTTAGATCGTGAGTGAGTTGCAAAGTAAAGAAAACTTGCCTTGTTGCTATATAGTGATTACAATACCGCCGTTGTCCATTAGAGAACTAGCACAAGGAATGGCTGGGCGTTGAAGGAAACGGGGTCACGCACAGGTCAGGGCCGTTGCAAGAACCGGAACAAACATTTCATCTTTGTTTCACCCTCTGACAATATTTTCCCTGCAGATGTTATCTGACCAATTACCTAGAGAGTAGTTGCTGAAAAAAACTGATGTAAAAGTACTCATCCCAATTGGCTAATACCTTTTGGGAGAAGTCTCGGTTTGAACAGGCATTTTACTCCGATAGTGATGTAAGTGGAGCCATCATAGTTTCAATGCTTTTATGAATTGTTCGACAAAAATGGTATTACGCCATCAGTCAGAAATCAACAGTATGAGTAAAATGCTCTTCTGGTACAGCTATATTGATTATGTGCAAGAGTGATCATATTTTCTTCTCGGCAATTGCGAATTACAATTGGAAGCTTTTTGTACTATAATTCGGTAAATCTTTGATGGGATTCGAACTCACAACGTACGGTACTCAAGTCACCTAGCGAAGGCTTCACAGTCAAAACCGCTCGGCTAAATCCTTAGTCATAAAATGCGTGGCTCAATAGCCCAACTATAGTAAAACATGTTTTTTTCTAACAAGCTGTAGAGTTTATGGAGCACCCGAACCCACCTTCGCTATTATGTATTGCTCATAAACTTTATCAATCTAATAAATACATTGCTTAACAACCTCGGGGAAAATTTGGTCCACCAGCAGAGCTACAACCAAAGGCAGAAAATTCGGTAACCTGTAATTTGGTAGTCGGTAACCGCCATCACATTCAAACCCGCTCTGCTAAATCAAAATCCTTAAAAAGAGTGGTTCAATGACCGAGCTATATTTGTTACAATATCCGTAACAAAATATGTTGTCTACCGCCATGTATTAGTAAAAAAAACACTTTCCACCAGCATCACTTTGTAACAGATTGGTTGTCATTTAACTTTCAAATATCAGTCATTTTTAGCGACACTGCATCCCAAAACTCATTGTTTCCATTTCACTCCCACATCCCGATTAGAATTAAATTTTATCATTATAGGTTATTTTTTCATGTGTTTATTTTCTTCAATCAGGCGTCTCAAAACTTTGTTTCAAGGGTGTCTGTATCTGTGCCTGTGTCTTTAAACACTGTGCTTAACAAGCATGCCTATACGTAAACAGGTATAAAAAAATAAAAAGCCATAACAGAGGGAGATCTATTTTAAGATGATACCTAATGCAATGAAAGCATTTATGTGGATGCAAGTAGTGACGACTGTCTTTGCTTGCTTACGTATACGGCAAAATCAGGCTGAACATTTCTTTACACACCAAAACATACAATTTATAGTCGAGGATTTAAGTGACTTGGGGAAACAAAACCTTGTGACTTCGCACTTTGTTTCATGGGACAGAACTGTGTAGCGTTCGAACGCATTGGATTTCCAATCGCCTAATACCTAGATTAATTTTTGTTTATTGGGATGTGAACACAATCATTCATCAAATCATTAATGAAGCTAGTCAGTGGAGTTTTAAAATGCATGTTTTCATCAATGCTACTTTGCACATGGTTTGTTCATTGACATTATGCACGATCCCATAACTGGTATATTGTAGAAGACCATAACGGCCATGACTCTGTAAATTATAGACTTGGTGATTCCAACAGTCAACTGATATAATCGCTTTGACTAGAGAATTTTGCTTTGCTGGTAGTTAGAACACGGTAACAAAGTTGAAGATTGGAAATTCTACAGATTTTCGTGAACAGAAGTAGCTACTTGAAAAGTAGAATTATCACATTAGTAACTACAGCCGACGAAAGAACGTGTGATATCATCCCCAGCACATTATAACAACATGCACAACGTTATGGCGTATCCACTCAGGAATCTCAATCTCTACATTACCCGACCAATCCCCTAATTGTTGTTTTACGGTGTTAGAAGTAGTCGACAACTAAGGTGATGTCAAACGATCTTGTAACTTCTTTGACGTTCGACGCCTAAGGGTTAAGATAATACACCCCAATTCTCAACATTTTTAAAATACGCGCAAATTAAGTACAATGGCCACTTGTTTAGATCGTGAGTGAGTTCCAAAGTAAAGAAAACTTGCCTTGTTGCTATATAGAGTGATGACAAAACCGCCGTTGTTCATTAGGGAACTAGCACAAGAAACGGCTGGGGGTTGAAGGAAACGGGGTCAAGCACAGGTCAGGGCCATTGCAAGAACCAAAACAAACTTTTCATCTTTGTTTCACCCTCTGACAATATTTTCCCTTCAGATGTTATCTGACCAATTACCTAGAGAGTAGTTGCTGACAAAAACTGATGTAAAAGTACTCATCCCGATTGGCTAATATCTTTTGGGAGAAGTCTCGTTTTGAATAGGCATTTTACTCCGCCAATGATGTAAGTGGATCCATCATAAGTTCAATGCTTTTATGAATTTCTCGACAAAAATGGCATTACGCCATCAGTTACAAATCAAAAGTATGAGTAAAATGCTCTTCTGGTACAGCTATATTGATTTTTGTGCAAGAGTGATCATATTTTCTTCTCCGCAATTGCGAATTGCAATTGGAAGCTTTGCTGTGCTAAAATTCGGTAAATCTTTGATGGCATTCGAACACACAATGTACGGTACTCAAGTCACCTAGCGAAGGCTTCACAGTCAAAACCGCTCGGCTAAATCCTAAGTCATAAAATGCGTGGCTCAATAGCCGAACTATAGTAAAACAATTTTTTTAACACGCTGTAGAGTTCATAGACACCCAAACCCACCTTCGCTATTATTTTTTGCTCACAAACTTTATCAATGTAATCAATACATTGCTTAACAGCCTCAGGGAAGATTCTGTCCACAAGCAGCAACACAACGGCAGAAAATTCGGTTACCTGTAATTTGGCAGCCGGTAACAGCCATCACATTCAAACCCGCTCTGCTAAAACCCAATCCTTAAAAAGAGTGGTTCAATGACCGAGCTATAGTTGTTACAATATCCGTAACAAAATATGTTGTCTACCGCCATGTATTAGTGAAAAAAAAAAAACACTTTCCACAAGCGTCACTTTGGTACAGAATGGTTATCATTTAATTTTCAAATATCAGTCATTTTTAGCGACACTGCAGCCCCAAGCTCATTGTTTCCGTTTCACTCCCACATCCTGATTAGAACTAAATTTTATCATTATAGGTTAATTTTTTCATGTGTTTATTTTCTTCAATCAGGCGTCTCAAAACTTTGTTTCAAAGGTGCCTGTATCTTTGTCTGTGTCTTAGAACACTGTGCTGAACGGGCATGCCTATACGTAAACAGGTATAAAAAGATGAAAGGCTGTAACAGAGGGAGATCTATTTTAAGATGATACCTAATGCAATGAAAGCATTTATGTTGATGCGTATATACGTACACAGTCGTTTGGTGGGCTATTCAGCCCAGGAACTATTCGCCCCATAGACGTGGTACGTACTTCGTTGAACAGCCCCTAACTGCCAACGCCACAATCAGCTGTTTTCAAACGTTAACCCTTGTAGTTTTGCGAACATTAACCTGTCATTTTTCATCTGTTTATGTTACACAAAATTTACAAAATGATATTTGACAACAGAAATGAATACTCTCTCAATGATGTATAGGAATAAAGTCAGCATGCCATGGTTATTATTATAATAAATGTATGTAAACAACCTTTATTTTTAAACAGGATTAACGTAAACTGGGGAAAATGACAGACAGGAGTAGTGCAGGAATCGGGAATTGATAAACAAGACAAGTTGAAAGACGGGCAAATGAAGTGAGAATGAAAAATCTAAGGAAAGGAAAGGAAAAAACCATAACCCTGACTCTAGATTTCAATGCTAAAGGAAAATTGAGTACAACAAGATGACAGCTTTTTAGGGGGGAGTAATATTCTTGTGTAAAAAAGGACAGCTCCAGGGGGATTATTCTGTACTGTGAGTTGATCAGTTGAACAATGACTTATTTTATTCATATTCCTATGATTTTTGGTTTTTTGAATATCAGAATATCTCAAATGTAACATTTAAGAAATTTTACTGATCTAAAATATATTCATTCTTTTTTGTTATTACTCAAGTTTAATTGTCCAAAATTTGACAGAGCTAGCTTAAAAACTCTGAAAGTAACAGTAGTTTGAAAATGGCGAAAAATAGCTTTTTGACTGGTAGTATACACGGTGCCGTCCAATTTTCAACACTCTGTCTCACAAAATTTTTGGCATTTTCAAGTCTCTGTGTAAAGAAAACAATAGCTCCTTATACCGTACTATTACAATATATTGCACAAAAAGTATTGTAAAGCAGATTAGTTAGAGAATTAATGATATACAACTATATTTTTTCATAGGGATACCCACAAAATGACTCTTAGCCATATGTTGAAATTGTTTGACCATTTGTGAAAAAAATCGAGCATATTTTAATTCTAAAAAAATCATAACCCAGGAAGTAGACAAGATAGAACCATCATTCAAACAGTTTTTTGAATCTTGAGACAAGATCTTAAAGAAAACATACAATTCAAGTAAGTTTAACCAAGAACAAAAAAGGGCCTGGTATCCGTACTTATAGCAGGCCTCGTCTCAAACAAAATGGTGACTCGCGATGGACATATTACGTGTACACAATTTTGTTTCGCAAATGCGATCACGGCGAAGAAAGGTCGATTTTGTTTTCTGTTAAACAGAACCGAACATTCGAAGAAATTTTGGAGGAACACCATCCAGGTTTTTCTGAATGTAAAATGTACTCTATTCGAGTTGAATGTGCCAGTGATGCTGCTGGGCCGTGGTTGGAAGTACAGCAGACAAATATACAGGCACAATGCGAGGCTACAAACAACTTCAACATAAAGTATGTGCGTTTTTCTTGCGAGTGACTACAAAAAGCTGAGGATTTACCTGTGGATAAACAGTTCACTTTCCTGTCAAAGAATTGTTATTCAGCCGTATCAATTTCCGTGGCAGTCTAATAAACCACACACTTCAATTCTACTGATGAATATTTTATTTTAATATGTTAGTATTCAATTTGAGTGCGTTTCATGAGGAAATTGTTCACTGGTAGTTTGTTTGAACGCGTACAAAATGCACATTGATAAATAAAAAAAATATGAAAAAAAAAACTTCCCTACCTACCTACCCTATTTTTGAAAACCATGTAATCGGAACAGCATATATTTTTTTGGGCCTGAGACTGGTTTCAAAAGTGACCCCAGACTTTCCATCATTACTGTTTGAACTATACATGCCGAACAATATATTGTGTTTGGAAGGGGGGATTCGTAGAAATTTAAGGTCGCTTTCATGATGTCCATTGTGTTGTCTGTTTCTGTGTCATCTTTTGTTGGCCTCCTATATTTATTGCTGATTGAGTTTCGATTTTGTTGCTGTTGTAAGGCGGACTCACCCGCCCATTGTCAGATGTTCTAAAGGGTCAGTGATGTAAAAAACCGAAGTGTTCAACCTGTGATTGATTAATACCCTCTACCACAGAAAAAGGGATTCCAACAATTGGGTTTAAGCCGACGTTTTCGTCGCGTTAAGTGGTGCCTGTAAATGATATGCTGAAATCTGCCTTGGTTACCGTCGTTCATTCGTTCCCTTTTCAAGCAAAGCACATTCTCACAAAAGCTTTAGTAAACGTTACACTGATAAAAGAGTTTAAAAATCACCAGATCGAGTACTTCTATCACTTGAGAGCGGCCGAGCGGAGATTTTTCGGTAGTGTAATTTTTATGGCCGCAAACGAAGCTACAACCAAAAATAAGGGGCCAAGGACAATTAAAACACGTGCACGGTAAACGCAACTTCTGTGTTTAGGGGTGTGTTGGTTGACTGTATTTCGATTACCGTGTGCAAAAATCGCACTACAAGTTTTCCCTATCGCAACTTCTCGCTACACGCTTTTCTGTATCGCAAAATATCGCGCTACATTGTTTGGCGTGTACCAGGGGAGTGCGGCACCGGCGCTACAATAGTATTCTTTTGACATACATATGAATCAGTGCACGAGTAAAACCTAACAATCAGTTTGGATAGACTCTTTTCATTTGATTTCATGGGTTGCGTTATTGTTGAGTTGGCTCTGATTAGAGATTGATTTTAGAGGGGGTATGGGGAGGGCGGTCGGTAGCGTTTGCATGATTTCATAGCGAAGTAATGGCCGATTCTTTGATACAGAATGGGGCTTGGTTTATATTTTCGCACTTGCCAACGTTTCGTTTAGGGGAGGGCTATTGAGAACAAACGCACAATAGTTTCGTTTACCGTTTACCGTTTTAATTATCCACGGCCCCTAATAGCCAGAGAGTACACACAACAGAGCTTTGCTAATGGCAGATTTTTTACGCCCACATCCTTTACAAATATACGTTTTTATGATAATTGGGGGGGGGGACTGGAAAAATATTGATCATAGAGAGGGGGTATTTGAAAATTGTTGAGGGTATTGAGGAGGGGATCTGCAAAAAATAAGATTTCAATTGCGATTCCTCCAGCGCCCCTTAATCGTTATTTGTGAACGCAGCGATTCTTGGATACAGATACAGAATGAGGCTTGGTTGGATTTTCGCACTTCCTAATGTTTCGTTTAGTTGAGGGGTGGTTGAGGACAAACGCACAATAGTTTCACATAATCGTTTCGTTTACCGTTTACCGTTTTAATTATCCACGGCCCCTGATGGCCAGAGAGTGCACACAACAGAGCGTTGCTAATGGCAGATTGCTACAGAACTAGGTATTGGTCTACGCACAGTACTTCAATTCAAAAGTGACATTTCTTTGTGTACCATCAAGGAAGTTGGTTTTATTATCATAACTTGCAAATATCCACTTTGTTATCAAAAATCCCTAGACGCTGGAACCTCTCGGCAAGAAGTTGTTGAAATATCGTGTCGTCTATGGTTTGATATAGCCCGTGATGTATAGCGATGTATTTCAAACAAAACTATTTGAGGTTCGTGGACTCAATGTTATACTTGTGGCTCAGGGCAAACTTATATCGGCTGAATCTGCGCAATATCTGGCTTAACATGATGCAACAGACAGTCCAAGATTCGACGGAGTATACAACTGACCTGTTTCAAGGTCACTCAATCCACAAATAGGAAAATGACTTAAGGCTGCGTTCACAAAAGAATGGTTAGGGGGAGGGGCTGGAGGAATTCATGGGGGATTCGAAAGTCGTTTGTTTAGAGGGTGGCGACTTAAAAATGTTGCTCTGTCTGTAGGGAGAACTTGAAAATGTCTTGGTTCCCTTTATGTTTTACATTTTCCTAGTGCAAGTTTTTGTAGGTAATTCAATGAAAATGAATACCATTTTTATGTCATGCAATTGTTGAAATGTTAGGAATCATTTAACAAAATGTAGAACCATTTTGTCACACTTCTTGACTTTTAACTAAAAAAAATCTAAACGTATGATTTGTCATAAAAACCCCGAAAAAAAACGAGCCTAGTAACAGGGCAGAAGCTGCAACTGGTGATGATTTTTGCAATATGTCTATGTAATATATCAACTACAGTTTCTTGCTGTCTTCCTACAGCATAATCAAATACACAATATGAGTTTGTCGACAAAGCCTGCACATATTACTATGTATTAGGTGATAATTTAATAATCAGTGACAGTCAGTTGTCAGTGATACAAATGCATGTTGCAAGTACACAGGTTGTGATAGCAAACTGAACACTGGACAGTTCAACATGCTGTAGGGAGTAGAACAAGAACCCAGTTGTATAAACTGAACAAAATATTGTCAAAATTATCAAAGTTAATATACCTACTGCCTACGGGCAGCGTCACTATCAGATACTGCCTTGCTGCTGCAGTGTTACTGTCACTGCATACCTGAGCAGTGAAAGAGATAGCTCTGACTCTGATGTACATGGTAGTTAAAGAAGAGCTTGTGTCAAATGACGCTCATGACATTCAAACATACTTGTACACAAGATTAGGCCAGAGAGCAACACATGGAAGACCAGTAAACTTTCTGGCAAATGAGAATAATATTCAAGAAAAAAGATGGGGTCACCATGTTCAATTTTCTAAATTTTCATATTCAAGTCATAAAATAATACAAAAGTAAAAGTTTATACAGTGAAGACTAACTGAAAAAATATGTGACTAAATGGGATTATTTATTTTTAAACCAAATTCGCCATTATTACACCTAAAATTTCAGAGACTAAAGCCTTTGATGGAATATTTTAACCTTCCAATATTGTTAGTTTTGAGTAGAATCTAATTCATATATGTCATGTACTTTTGAAACAAATTTTTGGTTGGTCACTGTGCTCAGTTTTTGACAATATGGCAATTAGCCAGAATTCACAATTTACATACATTCTCATGATCGTCATTTTGTATGCTCTTCAGCATGCAGGAGCAATTGACCTGGTCAGATTTGGATTAACTCAATTTAGCTTAGACCGATAAATCAAAAACTCTCACTGATATATTTAAAAATGAATCAATTTAAGAACTTGCCTTAGAAACATGACTTTACTGAGTAATGTTGAACACCTGCGAGCGGAATGGCGCAATAAGTGTTTATTTTGTTTGCGCGCACATCCTTTAGAAATATGCGTGCGTGATTGTGGTAGTTTGGGGGGAAGACTTGAACAACTTTGATCATATAGAGGGGGCATTTTAAATTTGTTTAGGGTATTGAGGAGGGGATCTGAAAAAAAAGTAAGATTTCAATTGCGATTCCTCCAGCACCCCTAATGGTTATTGTGAACGCAGCCTAAATCATATATTTGAATCATTTCTAAATTTCATCCAACGCGTGAGGCTGTCCATGCTGTCACAATAATGACGAACAGGAATTGCTTACGACCATTGTAGTACATAAAGAGAATTGGGCTTGTTGGCACTCACCCCCTGATAAGGTCAATATGTGAACGCGGTAGCCAACGCTTGGCCAACCGGAGAAAAGCAAAGCGACCGGGATCATCAGCATACAGTTTCAGACGGTTGTATTGTGAACCCGAGGACAGCACAGGATCGATTCAAAAGATGGTCAGGCCAAATAAAAGACGTGAGTTACTCTGATACTTTTGTAAACAACAGGACAGGCAGATCTAAAAATTTACACTCTAGCTTTCTGGTGAAGCTGTGGAGAATTCATTGTTTTGGCCTTCTCGACCAGCGGGAATAGGGAGACATTTCACGCTGAACTGCCACAAATCTATGCTCAAAATATTTCCGATGAGACTGGTTTCAAAATTAACCCCAAACTTTCCATCAATACTGTTTGAACCATACATGCCGAACAGAGTATTGTGTTTGGAAGGGGGGGATTCGTAGAAATTTAGGTTGCTTTCATGATGTCCATTGTGTTGTCTGTTTCTGTGTCATCTTTTGTTGGCCTCCTATATTTATTGCTGATGGTGTTTCGACTCTGTTGTTGTTGTTGTTGGGCGGACATACCCGCCCATTGTCAAATGTTCTAAAGGGTCTGTGACGTGAATAACAGAAGTGTTCACCCTGTGATTAATTGATTCCCACTAACATAGGAAAACAGATTCCGTCACTTGGGTTTAAGCGAACGTTGTTGTCGCGTTGCGTGGTCCCTGTAAATAAAATATTGAAATCTCCCTTGGTTACAGTCGTTCATTCTTTACTAAGATTTCAAGCAAAGCGCAGTTCTCACAAAAGCTTTAGTAAATGTTAAACTGATGAAGGAATATAAAATCACCAGATCAAGTACTGCTATCACCTGAAAAGGGCCAAACGGAGATTTTGGGTAATGCAATTTTATTGGCCGTAAACGTAGCTACAACATAAATTAATAGCAAGACAGCACACACAACAGATCGTTGCTAACGACATATTGCTACAGAACTCGGTATTGGTCTGCGCACAGTACGTCAAATGTGAAGAGTTACGTTTCTTTGTGTGCCTTTATGATTGTGATTTTATTATCATAACTTGCAAACATACACTTTGTTATCAAAAATCCCTAGATGCTGAAACCTCTCTGCAAGATGTCGTTGAAACATCTTGTCGTCTATGGTTTGAAATAGCCCATGTTGTATGGCGATGTATTCAAACAAAAGACTATTTGAGGTTCGTGGACTCAATGTAATACTAGTGATTCAGGGCAAACATATCGGCTGAGTCTGCGCAATAGGTGGCTTAATATGATGCAACACATAGTCCAAGATTCGACGGAGTATATAACTCGCCCGTTTTAAGGTCACTCAATCCACAGATAGGAAAATGACTTAAATCACATATTTGAATCATTTCTAAATTTATCCAACGCGTAAGGCTATCATGCTGTTTGAATAATGACGATCAGGAATTTCATTCGACCACTGTAGTACATAAAGAGAATTTTGCATTCCGGCACTCACCCCCTGATAAGGTCAAAATGTGAACTTGGTAGCAAACGCTTGGCCAACTCGAGAAAAACAAAGCGACCGGGATCATCAGCCTACGTCCTCAGACGGGTTTTTTGTGTACCTGAGAACAGCACAGGATCGATTCCAAAGACGGTCAGTCCCAATAAAAGACGTGAGTTACTCTGATACTTTTGTAAAGAACAGGACAGGCAGATCGAAAAATTTACACTCTAGATTTCAGGTGAAGTTGTGGAGAATTCATTGCTTTGGCCTACTCGACCGGCCGAACTAGGGAGACATTTCACGCTGAACTGGCACTAATCTATGCTCAAAATATTTCCGATGAGACTGGTTTCAAAAGTAACCCCAAACTTTCCATCAATACTGTTTGAACCATACATGCCGAACAGTATATTGTGTTTGGAAGGGGAGAATTCGTAGAAATTTAAGGTTGCTTTTCTGATGTCCATTTTGTCTGTTTCTGTGTCATCTTTTGTTGGCCTCCTATATTTATTGCTGATGGTGTTTCGACTCTGTTGTTGTTGTTGTTGGGCGGACACACCCGCCCATTGTCAAATGTTCTAAAGGGTCTGTGACGTGAATAACAGAAGTGTTCACCCTGTGATTAATTGATTCCCAATAACATAGGAAAAGAGATTCCGTCACTGTGGTTTAAGCCAACGTTGTTGTCGCATTGCGTGGTCCCTGTAAATAAAATATTGAAATCTCCCTTGGTTACAGTCGTTAATTCTTTACTAAGATTTCAAGCAAAGTACAGTGCTCACAAAAGCTTTAGTAAATGTTAAACTGATGAAGGAATATAAGATAACCAGATCAATAATGACGAACAGGAATTGCTTTCGACCATTGTAGTACATAAAGAGAATTTTGCATTCCGGCACTCACCCCCTGATAAGGTCAAAATGTGAACTCGGTAGCAAACGCTTAGCCAACTCGAGAAAAGCAAAGCGACCGGGATCATCAGCATACGGTCTCAGACGTATTTTTGTGTACCCGAGGACAGCACAGAATCGATTCAAAAGACAGCCAGACCCAATAAAAGACGTGTGTTACTCTGATACTTTTGTAAAGAACAGGACAGGCGGATCGAAAAATTTACACTCTAGCTTTCTGGTGAATCTGTGGAGAATTCATTGCTTTGGCCTACTCGATCGGCCGAACTAGGGAGACATTTCACGTTGAACTGGCACAAATCTATGCTCAAAATATTTTCCGATGAGATTGGTTTCAAAAGTAACCCCAGACTTTCCGTCAATACTGTTTGAACCATACATGCTGAACAATATATTGTGTTTGGAGGGGGGGATTCGTAGAAATTTAGGTTGCTTTCATGATGTCCATTGTGTTGTCTGTTTCTGTGTCATCCTTTGTTGGCCTCCTATATTTATTGCTGATGAAATTTCGACTCTGTTGTTGTTGTTGGGCGGACACACCCGCCCATTGTCAAATGTTCTAAAGGGTCTGTGACGTGAATAACAGAAGTGTTCACCCTGTGATTAATTGATTCCCAATAACATAGGAAAAGAGATTCCGTCACTGTGGTTTAAGCCAACGTTGTTGTCGCATTGCGTGGTCCCTGTAAATAAAATATTGAAATCTCCCTTGGTTACAGTCGTTCATTCTTTACTAAGATTTCAAGCAAAGCGCAGTTCTCACAAAAGCTTTAGTAAATGTTAAACTGATGAAGGAATATAAAATCACCAGATCAAGTACTGCTATCACCTGAAAAAGGCCAAACGGAGATTTTGGGTAATGCAATTTTATTGGCCGTAAACGTAGCTACAACATAAATTAATAGCAAGACAGCACAACAGATCGTTGCTAACGACATATTGCTACAGAACTCGGTATTGGTCTGCGCACAGTACGTCAAATGTGAAGAGTTACATTTCTTTGTGTGCCTTTATGATTGTGATTTTATTATTATAACTTGCAAACATACACTTTGTTATCAAAAATCCCTAGATGCTGAAACCTCTCTGCAAGATGTCGTTGAAACATCTTGTCGTCTATGGTTTGAAATAGCCCGTGTTGTATGGGGATGTATTCAAACAAAAGACTATTTGAGGTTCGTGGACTCAATGTTATACTAGTGATTCAGGGCAAACATATCGGCTGAGTCTGCGCAATAGGTGGCTTAATATGATGCAACACATAGTCCAAGATTCGACGGAGTATATAACTCTCCCGTTTTAAGGTCACTCAATCCACAAAAAGGAAAATGACTTAAATCACATATTTGAATCATTTCTAAATTTCATCCAACGCGTAAGGCTATCCATGCTGTTAGAATAATGACGATCAGGAATTTCATTCGACCATTGTAGTAGATAAAGAGAATTTTGCATTCCCGCACTCACCCCCTGATAAGGTCAAAATGTGAACTCGGTAGCAAACGCTTGGCCAACTCGAGAAAAGCAAAGCGACCGGGATCATCAGCATACGGTCTCAGACGTATTTTTGTGTACCCGAGGACAGCACAGGATCGATTCCAAAGACGGTCAGTCCCATTAAAAGACGTGAGTTACTCTGATACTTTTGTAAAGAACAGGACAGGCAGATCGAAAAATTTACACTCTAGATTTCAGGTGAAGTTGTGGAGAATTCATTGCATTGGCCTACTCGACCGGCGGGACTAGGGAGACATTTCACGCTCAACTGGCAATATTCTATGCTCAAAATATTTCCGATGAGACTGGTTTCAAAAGTAACACCAGACTTTTCATTAATACTGTTTGAACCATACATGCCGAACAGTATATTGTGTTTAGAAGGGGGGAATTCGTAGAAATTTAAGGTTGTTTTCATGATGTACATTATGTGGTCTGTTTCTGTGTCATCTTATGTTGGCCTCCTATATTTATTGCTGACGGAGTTTCGACTTTGTTGTTGTTGTTGGGCGGACACACCCGCCCATTGTCAAATATTCTAAAGGGGCTGTGACGTGAATAACAGAAGTGTTCACCCTGTGATTGATTAATACCCTCCACCCTAGAAAAACGGATTCCAACATTTGGGTTTAAGCCAACGTTTTCGTCGTGTTACGTGATCCCTGTAAATAAGATGCTGAAATCTGCCTTGGTTACAGTCGTTCATTCGTTCCCACTTTAAGCAAAGGACAGTTCTCACAAAAGCTTTAGTAAATGTTAAACTGATAAAAGGATATAAAATCACCAGAGCGAGTACTTCTATCGCTTGAGAGCGGCCAATCAGAAATTTTTGGGCAGTGTAGTTTTATTGGCCGCAAACGAAGCTACAACCAAAAGTAAGGGGCC
>LD345398.1:12141-25132 GCA_001465055.1 Ptychodera flava | reverse complement strand
ATTAGCATCATACCATGTGACACACATTGTGACATATAAATATAAATATTTTTGTAAATGTCATTTTCCTTGCTCGACTCTTCCTTTCAATTTCAAATTAAAGTGCTCTGAAGTTTTCTGTAATTTCTATTTTTTGACTATTTTAATTGTGAACATACGCACACAATTTATACTTTAAAATATGCACAACATATGGCAGCATTTATTCCAGTAAAAACTTGCTTTTGACGACAAGTATTTATCTTTGCATACGAAAGTACTGCGGACTATTTTATTTTCACTGGAATTTATTTTAGCTGAAAGCAGATTGCTTGTGTTTTATTTTCACTTCTTCTAGTCTGATTGGATTTTATTATAGCTGAAAAAAAGTCCAGCGAAAGTAACGAAAATAAATTCCAAGTGAAAATAAAGTATTCCACAGTATAACTTAATCGGCTGAAAATATAAAATTTCTTTCAGTCACTCGAATCCGAAACCGAATCCGAAACCTAACTTCAGCATCTTAAGGCCTTACTGGTTCTGACCACTAGATGGCGCCGCAAACACAACTTTACGAACCCCTTACTGCTAACGTACACTCCTATGAGAAAACCCACTGAACACATTTTTTTATTTTATTGAAAAAAAATAATTAATTAACCAAACTTACTAAACTTTTACCATAGTTATGCTATAGGGTAATTAAGTATGTGTACAGTCACATCAAATTTGGTTCAATATTTCTTGAGATATAGCCCTATGGCAAAAAAGTCATAAAATATGCAAATGAGCAATTAATTAATAAGCCACACCCACCAAAATCTAATCAGATCTAAGTCTCATCATGATAATACCAAATACCAAATTGCATGACATTGGACCTAAGGGTTCTTACGTTATGAGTGGAACAAAATCTGTCTACGGACGGACGGACAGACGGACGGACGGACAGACGGACACACACACAGACATTGTGGCGACATAGGACACCTTTGGTGCTTCGCACCACGGTGTCCAAAAAGGAAAATCATGTGGAAGGGTTACAGAAAGGTATAAATATGTGTTTGTGTGCAACGGCCCTGACCTGTATCTGACCCAACCTGTATACCAATGTTGAACACTTAGAACATTTTTTGAGTACCTTGTAATACCACCTTGAGTGGGCAAGGACGTTGAACTTACTGGTATATCCACAAGGCAAGGTTGTCTCACCTGTATAAATCACACAGAATCGAAAAAGTAGAACTTGTACCGTGTATTTCGCCACTTATGTATGGCATTGGAGAATGCCGGAGTAGAGTCAGAGCATGACTAAGCTAACTCTTTGTTCCCTATTTCTAAAGACGTCGAAAGTGAAAGAACTTTTAAATAATATAACATGACCGGATCGACCCTCGAGCTCTGCTAGCATCGGAAAGCTGTTAATTGGTCAGTGGTTGAAGAAATATTATTTTCTCGGCCATAACTATGGCTACAATAATAATAAGTAGTCAGCAAGCAATGTGTTAAAGGCGATGTTTGCAAATATTGCTGCAGAACGTATTAGTGTGGTCAGTGCTGACTTGTGAAGTGTGACAATTTTATAGAGTGAAATAATTTAATATCGATCCCGTGATCACATAGAACAAAAAGGACAATTTTATATCAAACATCTCAAAAAGATGTCTTCCAGAGCATGACGCTGTCCATGTTGTTGTCTTTTGGCAGCACCAAAATCATTTTAGATTTCAGTGCCTGATTGAAGAAAACAAAATCATGAAAAATTACACCTTTGAAGTAAACCGCTCTTGCATTCGTCAAAAATGTAATT
Organism: Ptychodera flava; assembly: GCA_001465055.1. Lineage (NCBI taxonomy): Eukaryota > Metazoa > Hemichordata > Enteropneusta > Ptychoderidae > Ptychodera > Ptychodera flava. Next base: position 23,343 of record LD345398.1, on the reverse strand, counting down.
AACCTATTTATTTTATGATAAAATTTAATTCTAATCGGGATGTAGGAATGAATAGGAAACAATGAGTCTGGGGATGCAGTGTCATTAAAATTGACTGATATCTGAAAATTAAAATGACCACCATTCTGTTCAAAGCTATGCTTATGGAAAATGTTTTCTTTCACTAGTCTAATACATGGCGGTAGACAACACAATATTGTTATGTATATTGTAACAACTATAGCTCGGTTATTGAACCACTCTTTTTAAGGATTGGGATTTAGAAGAGCGGGTTTGAATGTGATGGCGTTACCGGTTACCGAATTTTCTACCCTGGGTTTTAGCTCTGCTGGTAGACAGAATTGTCCCCGAGGCTGTCTTTCGCCCAGTTAAGCAATGTTTTCATTGCATTGATAAAGTTTGTGAGCGCGATGTGTGATAGCGAAGGTGTGTTCAGGTGCTCCATGAACTCTACAGCGTGTTACAAAACTTGTTTTACTTTAGTTCGGCTATTGAACCACTCATTTTAAGAGTAAAGATTTATCCGAGCGGTTTTGACTGTGATGTCTTCGCTAGGTGACATGCGTACCGTACGTTGTGAGTTCATGTCCCATCTAGGATTTACCGAATTATAGCACAGAAAAGCTTCCAATTGCAATGCGAAACTGCTGAGAAGAAGATATGATCACTCATGCACATAAATCAGTACAGCTGTCCCAGAAGACACTTTACCCATACTTTTAATTTTTGACTGATGGCATAATACCATTTTTGTCGAGCAGTACATAAAAGCATTGAAACTATGATGCCTCCACTTACATCATTGGCGGAGTAAAATGCCTGTTCGAAACGAGACTTCTCTCAAAAGATATTAGCCAATCTGGATGTGTAATTTTACATCAGTTTTTGTCAGCAACTACTCTCTAGGTAATTGGTCAAATGACATCTGCAGAGAAAATATTGTCAGAGGGTGAAACAAAGATGAAAAGTGTGTCCCAGTTTTTGCAAACGGCCCTGACCTGTGCATGACACCGTTCCCTTCAACCCTCAGCCGTCCATTGTGCTAGTTCCCTAATGGACAACGGCGGTATTGTCATCACTATATATAGGCACAAGGCAAGTTTTTATTATTTTGCAAGTCACTCATGATCTAAACAAGTGGCCATTGTACTTACTCTTTGCGCGTATTTTAAGAATGTTGAGAATTGGCGTGTATTATCTTTACTCAAAGGCATCGAAAGTGTAGAACTTACAAGATAATTTGACATCACCTTGTCGACTACTTCTAACACCGTATAGGAACAAATCGGGGATTGGTCGGGTAATGTAGAGATTGAGATTCCTGAGCGGATAAACCATAACGTTCTGCACGTTGTTATCATGTTGGTGATGATGTTACACATTCTTTCGTCGGCAGAAGTTATGGGATCATGCATAATTTCAATGAACAAACTATGTGCAAAGTAGCATTGATTAAATCATGCATTTACAAACTTTACTGTGTAGCTTTATTAATGATTTGATGAAAGATTGTGTTCACACCCCAGTAAACCCAAAATCCTAGGATTCCTTTCTGTAAAGATAAACGGTCAAAGGGAAAAAATATGTGAAACACGTCGGCTTCATATCATGTATGACAATTTTAGATATAGTGAAGTTTCAAGTATATACTCATAAAATGGAACAATGTCAGAAGTTGTAGTTTTGACCTTATCCTATGTCAGTATTAATTTCACTTTTATAATCTCTAAAGAATGTTGAAATGGCTGGTATTCAGTTTGCAGAGTAGCACATACATGAAAGCTAGCGTTGCTATACTCAAACAACAACAATTCACTCTGGACCGAAGTTAATTTGAAATAAATGAAATTACTGTTTTTGTTATTGATAATCTGAATAACCATTTCAACAAGTCTGAGCAGTGTAAGAAGAAAAATAGACTAGCTCATATCCACATTATGCATATCAGAAACCAAGTCACAGTGATACACACGTTTAATGTTTAGGTATATAAAGCTGCTCTTTAGGTATTGATTTTGTTTCAAAATGTAGTAAAATATTAGCCTGAATGATTTTAGAACAAACTTTGGAATGTCTTGAAGTTTCATTTCCTTAAAGATTGATCGACCACGAATGCTACGCAAAGTGTACGTTCTTCCATTTTAGTTTTATTGTGTATATATAGTAGAATAATGCCAGAATAAAACTATAAACATCTGCATTGTATAGAAAAATGCAATAGGCATATTATGAGGTGATTACGAAAATACCGCAAAGGATGCACGTGGACATTGGCTCATCGTATCGCCGGACGCGAAGCGGAGGGCGATGCCCGTAGTCAATGTACCAGTGTATCCTTTGCGGTATTTTCGTGATAACCTTATTATTATACATCTTACATTCCAGACTGGGACATCAAATAGTCAGAGTCTTGATGCTAATGATTTATCTCACCAGAAAAAATGTGTCAACATTATTGACCAGGGAAGTAATTCTAGTGGAACTAATTAAGTCCCTGGCCCTGAATTCATACAAATCATGAAATCAGAGTAATCATAGTTTGCCATCTTTTTCAATCAGTACATTTTAAAATTCAACAGCGAAGTGACATTACATAAAAAAACCCAAAAAATGCAGAGATTTCACTGGTCTGCGTTCATAAGAAAAAATTTAAGTGAAGTTTTAATAAATTTCTCTATTGTACAGATTTTATCTTCATTGGAATTTCGTTACAATGCTTAGCAATGGAATAATATATATTATTTTGAATTAATCTTAAATTTACCTTTGAAATAACAAAATTGTCGCCAAAAGCAAAGCACGTTTTCGTGCTGTGTCAATAATTTTTCTTCTGATTTCTAGCGCAAGTATGGAATGCTATCTCGGACGCGCTTCTGCAAATTCTGGACACTGTGTGTGCACTGCCCACGTACGTACAGAGCACACGTTAGACATGTTCTGGCACTCGCCCGATGAGACTCTTGAAAACGTTCAACAGTGGACGCGCAGATACAGCCACAGCGGATTGGGTCCCTGGAAACCGCACATGTTACGGAACTGGCGTTCAGAACGGCTTTTGTAGCGCATGTAAAGTACGCTTGTTCTCGATGGAAGGTGTAAATACAATTTATCCAAACGGATTTTATGCTGTGGCAATTCCATTGCCAGTTGATAGTTTTGATAGGTAAGCTTAAGCGTAAGCTCCACAAATGTAATATCAACCACAATTGTAATAAAACCAACCACAAAGGTAATAAAACAGTCAACCATTCATGTAACAACCCGCAACCACAGATGTAATAAACAAATTGACCATAAATGTTATAAAACCCAACCACGAATGTAATAAACTTAAACTTGTACATGTGATCATTGTTTAGCAATGCCTGGAGTAAATAATATACTTTAATAAGACTAGTGTAATGTTATTGCATATTTTCCTAACAAAGTCTCCTTTCCGAAACACAGAATAGAATACTTTGAGAACACTATCAGAAAACGGCGAGATACCAATCAAACCATTAGATAATTGAAGTGGAACAGCAGTTCTAGACACTAATGATTACATAATAAGGAAGCGTCAAAATAACTCATTAACTCATCATGCCACACAAATTTATGACAGACGACTAAGAACAAACAACAGAAAATATACAACCTTATAACAGAAACTTACTACACAAAACATGTTGATAAGAACATATATTTCAATCTAGTAAAAACAATACCAACACTACCTTGAACACACTAGAACAAAATTAGACATCCTTGCATCCCCAGTGAAGGAACAAACTTCAAGTTCGACAACAAAGGAAAACAGACAATCTATCAATTATTCTATACAATTTCCACTGAAGACGAACTTGAGGAGACTGATGAAGAAAGTGTGGCAAATTTTCGAAAAAAAACGGCGTTAAAGGATCGCTGTGTTATAAGGTCTCCTCCACTCTGAAGTTGAGATTGCACTGACATTCATATTACAGCTGTGTCTAGCCATGGCCAATCAGTTCTATACACAAAACAGCGAAACGTAAAATACACTCTAAAAATACACAAAACAAAATAAATGCAAAAAGCTAAGACATGAACAATGTGTGGAGTTGCTTTCCTTTATGACATAGATAAATATTTAAGGGCCAATTCTTCAATTGCAACGACGAAATAGGTCTATTACATTTATGGTTGACAAGTGTAACATTTATGGGTGATTTTTTTATGACATTTGTGGTTACCATTTATTACAAATGTGGTTGGTGTTTTTATTACATTTATGGTTGATTTGTGTTACATTTATGAGTGATATTACATTTATGGGTGCATTTTATTACATTTATGGTTGATGTTACATTTATGTAGTTTATTACATTTTTGGAGGTTACAACAAGTTCTTTGTCACACACGCGTTTCGGTATTTTTGAAATGCTTCGCCAGCATGACCACCCGATGTTTCTATGCAGTAAAGAAATGGCATGACTTTCGTTTGATGCATGACGGGATAAGATAAGGTGCCAAACTTAAAAACCATATATTTAAGGAGAGTGCATTTTTTTGCACATCAATGTTAAAAAATGATGGAAAAACCATCTTGAGGCAAATATACGCAAGAGGTATTTTTCAGTATATGTAAACTGCATAGCATCAAGGTACATGCACTTTTTGCAATTGTTTTTTTTTACAATTGCTACTTTCTTTTGTTTTGTCAATTAACTGTTATGAAAAATTAATTTGTCAATTATCTTGTCGATCTTTGTCGCTTTTGAGAAACGTAGACATTGTCTAAATCGACCTGTCTGGTAAACGTCGATGACTTACAATTATTTCAAGCATTATCATACAGAAAATGTATACAACATTTAAGTATTGAAGTTCTGAACCCTGCAAAATTGTTAGTTTTCAGAGTCAAAATAAGTGGTTTAATATACATGTAACCAGATCATCATTACTTTTTGCTTTTTCTTATCACTCTCTCATTCATATTTAAGAGTAGTGTAGAAATTATAAATGTACATTTTTGTTATTTGTGACAGAATAAGTCAACAGCAAATTGTTTATACATTGTTTATGAATAAACTTTCAAGCATTTTTGACATATAAGGAAAACGCATTTTAGTAGTTTGGCAAAAATTCCTAGAGAAAATAATATCTAGAGAAAATAATATCTACATATACTTTGAGCCGAGGAAGGAGAAAGAGTGAAACTTATGATTGGAATAGTACAGAGGAGAAAATTTAGAAGCTAGCTTTCACGGCCACGATTAAATCTACAAACCTTTGAATTTTTAGTAGGCCACAATGGCCAAGATCTAGCTTATCACAGATGACCAAAGCGGTCTTCTATAATTTACAGGGTCGTGGCCACTATGGTTTTCTATAATGTACAGGGTTATGGCCATGAAGGTCCTCTATACTTTAAAATCATGACCATTTTGGTCCTCTATATACATGGTCATTGTAAATTTGGTCCCGTTTAGTATACAGGGCCATGGCCGTGATTGTACTCTACAATTTAAAATTATGGTCGTTGTTGTCTTCTTTACAGTGATTTACAAAGTCATGGCCATTATAATTCTCTATTATTTACAGGGCCATGGCCACTGTGATCCTCTGTTATATATAGGGCAGGTGTTAGGTCTCTATAACAGGCCATAATGTCCATGATCCTATAAATTATTGAGCATTATTACACCTCACGTATTATCCATGTAGTGTGATTGGCTGAGCCTCACTCACGTGATATAGAACAAAAAGTGATAGAACATGGCTTAGGTGATATAGCCCTGTCGCGTGCGTTGATATAGCCCTGTCGCGTGCTGTGATATAGCCCGCTACCACGCTCTGGAATACCGCGCGTCCTTTCTGCGCGTACCACATCATCGGGTACATTTGCTTGGAATTTTCTGTAAAGCAATGGGTTTTGAAGAGGTACAAGAAATTAGCTGGTACTGATTTAGAGGACATTCAGTACATTAACGATTAAACGAGAAAAGCTTTAACAACACTGTCTTTGTTTTTATAGATGTTAATTTAAGTTGACCTTCAATTTCATGTAGCATTACGATCGAGCAACAAATAGAATGTTTCACTGTGGTGAGTCTCGATCGACACTTGACTGTATTCTAAGCAAAGTTTCAAAACAAGTGTTTGTTCGGTGTAATAAAATTAATAACACACGCTAGCACGGGCAAGATCACGATCATGACGGTAATATTGATGATACCCTCGCCTTCGGCTCGGGCATCATCAATATTACCGTCATGAGCACCATCCCTTGGGCGGGCAACAAATCGTGATCTTGCCCTTGCTGGCGTGTGTTATTATTTAATTATTACACCTCACGTATTATTCAGGTACTGTGATTGGCTGAACCTCACTCACGTGATATAGAACAAAAAGTGATAGAACATGGCTCAGGTGATCGCCCTGTCGCGTGCGCTGATATAGCCCTGTCGCGTGCAGTGATATAGCCCGCTACCACGTTCTGGAATAGCGCGCGTACTTTCTGCGCGTACCACATCGTCGGGATTTTCTTTATATGTCTTTTTTTTTAAGGGCTCTTAAAGGTGTTAGATGAAGGTGCTTTTCAAGGAATTTTAATTATCACGCCATATAATTTGAATGGAGCCTCCGGGAATAAATCGCAGACACAGTTTTGAAGGATATTGTCAAGGCTTGTCAATGAAGAAATTCTAATCGGAAATCTTGCAGCGTGTTTGCATAAGGCGGGAAAAACCGGTTTTTTGAAGCTTCAGCAAAACGCTTGTCACGTGACTCTTATGCAAATAATGACCGTGTACTGTGCTTGGTCGGATAGCTCTATATCAGGGCTTTAAGAAAATGTATACTTTATTGGGGTTTGGGACGTGTTCAATTGAGAAAAAAATAAAAATCTGAAAGTGTCTAAAAGGTATTTAGCTACCTTAATGTGTAAAAGCGTGTGCACATTTATTGTTTGCTGCAGAAAGGGTACATTTAATTTGTTGCCAATATGTATCAGCTTTAGTTTCTTTGTAATGCAATTCTTGTGCAGAAATTGTATGTTTTCTGGATAAATCAAACTTTACCTCTTTTAAGAATAAAATTTTCGCGTCTATTGAACTTAGTTAAACCCTCTAATATCACTGCAATATAATATATCATCTTTGGGAGGCAATCGACGAGATTGCCTCCTAAAGATGATGTATTACCATCTTGTTAATATTGTTGTATTATCAGCCAATGTAGTCAAACTTTGGCTTTTCAAGGCAATATTGAACTGACAGATATAGTATGGTCGTATTCTAGTATGTTCGCTACTGGTGACTGTACATTAAACCTGTAATTAGTCGTTTGCCGTTCGCTGTTTTAAGCTCACGTGTTCACACACGTGAGCTTATGTGGCAGCACTGTCTATCTGTCCGCCTGTGTTTATCCGTCTGTTACAGTCCGTCCGTCTGTCTGCTGTCTGTCTGTCCGCGGGCCCGATGTCTCAAAAACGGTTCATAAGATCAGAATCAAATCGGTACAGAGATTTTGTTTGAAAATGGCAAGAACTGATTTGTTTTTGTTGGGTATGGCTTGCACATTCCATGCTCATTTGCATGATGAATAATTTTAGAAAAAAACAGACATATAGAGAGAACGGCTGCACAGAATTGGATGCGATTTGCTACAAATGTTGATCACACAAGGATTTATCCGCAATAAAGACATGATGGTGTAAAATCAAAAGTTACTTCTAAATTTGCATATTTAATGAACTTTCCTAATTAGGGATATATCTGAATTGACTCAATTAAAATTAACAAAACTTGGTATGTATATTGAAGATACTGTGATTCAGCATTACTCAAAGTCATTCAGCATTTATACGTCAGCTAGTTCATAATTTGCATATTCAATGAACTTCCCTAATTAAGGTCATATATATATATATTTATTGGCTTGACCAAAGTTGACGAAACACTAAGCAAAATGCTTGGTATTCAACAATATATGTATATATACTAATGCTGTACATTTGTCACATACTTTAAGTATACGCGTAAGTATACAAATAAAATGGACAGGTAAAGTGTACAATAGGTGTGCAAAGATCTGTATTATGTGTACTTTTGGTCTGCATAGACATACGCTATGTATAAAAACATATTGAAGTGCTCCATATACAAAGATATACATTACGTTATACAATTAATTTATGTTCCATTTAAGTCAATATACGTCAATATACTGAACGATATATCAAGCATTTTGCACAGTGAAACGTGCTACGTACATGGAACATACTATGATACAACAATATTGAAAGTCATTATGCATTTTTACTAAATTATTTTCCAAATTTGCATACTTTTTTTCTCTTTTATTATAAAAAAAGCAAGTAATTGCAGAGTTACATTAATGTATTACAATAGAAAGTCGCATAAAGAATTTACAAAAGATTGTGAATTCTTTCGTAAATTTTCATTACATCAGGTCTAGTACTCATTGTCTTTTCTATATTGTAACGTATAGTAAATTCCAATTGGAATATTTGTTTCTGATATCCAGTATTTATGTACGCACCATTTTGCTAATAAAAGTAGAAGTTGCATAACCATATTACAATGTCTGGGGTGACCATGTTTTCAACGGGGTCACCAAAAATTTTCGTTAATGGTGTGATTTTCACCCTTTCTCCAATAAATATACAAATTACATTTTCAATCTTTTCCCAACATCTTTCAGCAATGTTACAATATAAATACTTTATTTATTTATTTATTTATTTATTTATTTATTTATTTATTTATTTATTTATTTATTTATTTATTTATTCATTTATTTATTTATTCGGAAATCCTGATGAAGTCCCATTTACAGGTTCCTCAAAAGCTCAAAAGAAAACGGTTAAAAACACTGAACAAGCCAGCACTAAACAAAAAGTATTTACAAATCAAGTGTAGGACACACACAGACAAAAAACAAAGCAAACAAATCAACAAGAACAGCCATCAAAATATAACATGTCTAATGTCAGACTTCAATGAATCATGGAATATATCAATATTATGGTTATTACGAACCAATTCATTAAAATTACTCATACATCTGTTAAGTGGAGAAAATTTAAAAACATTGATACGGCTACGAGGTGGTCTGAATGTTGGACGGGTGCGCAAAAGTTTGCCAGGTGCAGTAAAGCATAGCTTTGATCAAACATCTGGTAAATTATAAAATCCAGGTCCAGGTTTAATAGGTCTAAAGATGTTAGCATCGTCTGCATATGTACTGAAACACGTGAGCATTTTAAGTTCATATCCGGTTACAGTTCGTGTACTGTCTGTCGGTAGGCTGATGTTCTTCGTCCATGACAAATGAACACTAATATAGCGAATGTAGCAATAATAAGAACAAATAATGAAACAGAAAGGCCAATGATGATGGACAAGATGATGCTTCGACTGTCCTCTGACCTTATTTCGTCGGTCGACGAACTTCCTGCGAATAACATAAAATGTTTTTACATTTCACAATGTGATAGCGTAATAATGTTGATTGTTCTAATGGAGTGGGTACCAGAGAAGTAAAGGTGACATAAATCGTAATTTTGCCAACTGAAAGAACCTTTTCAGAGAAGCAAACAATACTCTTATTTGTCTATTCTTCTCTTAACGGTCATACAATTAGCTGATTTTGCTGCCTTCAAAACTGACAAGAGAATGGCTTCGTTGTAAAATTTTATATGTCACTCTAAGCATTCAAGTTGCCTTTTCTAGAAAATATTACTCTCTCATTGATTGCAATTTTATGTCTGTGTAGGATTTTTCAGCTTTAGTAGTTCGATGATATTCTTTACGAAATCTGTTTCCAAGAACTTTAAGTTAGCTTACTCAAAGATGAATCCAAATTAGTCTATCGATCTATCTATCGACAGACTGCTATATTAATCCATCAATCAATGAGTCCATCCATCCATCTATCCCTTGATCCATCCATCCATCCATCCGTCTATCTATTCATTCATCTTACTGTTCATCCAATCATCAATCAGTCAATTAATTAATCGACTCATTCTTTCAGTCGTAGTGCTTATTCATTTTTTGAATATATTATATAATTAATACAATCGTGAAAATGCCCTTCAATGAGGCTACTTTTGAAATCATAAACGATAAATAATATTGAAGAAAGTTAACTTAACCTTGACTGGAAAAAATTTGTATATCCTGAAATATAATAAACATTTACCTGTGTGGAATGGATTGCTTGATACACTGACAGTTTGTGGATTGCTGTATCGATGGTCATGATCTGTGAAAAGGTAAGAAAACTATTTTATGCTTTTTCAATTCTGTATATTTCATCAGTTACAGTCTGTACATGAAACTATGCAAGGGTTTATTTTTTAGGCAGTGATGTCAATATACATTCGGAAAACATAATTATGGCGCATTGTCTATAATACCCGACGCACGATACTGTATTGACTTCGAAATAGAAGAGGCAACTCAATTTTATAAATTGTTCAATTTTCAAATGATTTCATCACCAGGTAATGACATTTGTCTTCGTATTTATACAATAAAATGCATTGCCTGATGTGCTGATTAATAACTTCAACTTACATCGTCTACTATTTGTTAATTGGTAAACACTTGAAATGCGACAGAGGCGGAGATACTCTTAAAGCCCAAATATCTGGACCGTTCTTCACATTTTCATGAATTCTCTTCCCCTAAACTAATGCAAAGTTATGCTGTTTACTCTGACATATTTGTAATATCGGTAACATGTTTGAACACTATGTGACTAAACATGATGTTCAAATAATGTCTAGTAGTGCAAATTAGAACCAATATATGCGGATTGATATTAAATCTCGAAATAACTTGAATTCGTCCTCTCCTCTGGGCAGGGGACCTCCAAGAGTGCACGCTGGCCCAAACCGCTCCGGACCCTGCCTCGGCCACACGCCCACAATTACCACTATTCCTTAGTTTACTTCTATACTTAGAAATCATCTATTTCTGGTAAGTTGCTTGCAGTCTTTAAGATAGACTCAGTCGTTGCCATTTTAATTTTTGCTGTGTCATCTTTATCAGTTAAAAGCACATAGTTAGTAAAATAATTAGTCCCTTCTTCAGTTACTCACTTACAATCAATAACGTGGGTGGCAATCGAAGGCTATTATACCATGAATGCAGATTTAATTATGATAGGGGCACTACTGAACAAACAAGTCAGGATTTGTATTAGCTCGAT
>LD345397.1:144632-161139 GCA_001465055.1 Ptychodera flava | reverse complement strand
GACCTACAAGAGGTAAACACCGGCTCAAAGTTAACACGATACTCTGAGCTTGGGACGAGGCTGCTAGAGGTTGTCGGTTCATGAATCGACCAACGCAGCCTAAACGCATTACGCTATTGGTCCATTTACGATTTCAGAGGACTGGCGTAACTCAACGGAAAATAGCGACCCGGGCTTTTTAAATTCTTCACGCAGAGGAACAGAAACGGTAAGAAATGGTATCGGTACGACTTTAGAAATCACCGGAAAATTGCTTTTTTTCCGATCGTACAGTCATTCTACATGGTGAACATGTGAGCCCCATTCATGTCCTTCCCAACTGGTATGGATTTTTACTCATTTATGGTGTGGTGGTCATTGAATGTGCAGTGGGAAAAATTATATCGCCTCTCATGTCATGGCTTTAGCGGCCATAAGTCACATCCCTTGTGGAAGTATAGGGAAGAGTGATACCGCCGTGGTAGAATATTTGGCATGAGCGGTTCAGTAATTATTTCAGTCCTTTTTTCGATATGCTGTTGTCTCTTACACACACACACACACATTATATATATATATATATATATATATATATATATATATATATATATATATATATATATATATATATATATATGGATAGATAGAATATAAATATAGATGTTTATCTGTTTGTATGTTTATTTATTCATGATATTCTTTGTTTGTTTATGTTTGTCTGTATTTTTGTTTGTAATATATTTATGTATCTGTATGCCTATTTGTATGTTTGTATATTTTTGTTTTTGTTTGCTTGTTTGTTTGTTTGTTTGTTTTTTCTGCCTGGCTACCCTGTGGGGACAGTAGCGACAGACAAATTAAACAGCCATCTCCAGAATGTGCTGAGTCATTGGGGGAAAAGACAAGTCACTGTGTAACACAGCAAATGAAGCCAGCAATGGAGAAGGTGTTGACAGTAATGAAGACAGCACAGAGTTTGAGAGAGTTATGGTCATCTTTTGTCAGACACTGATGAGTGATCTTGAGGGATTTGAAGTAGAATAGTAAACATAGTGTAGTAGAAAGTAGTGTTACCCTTTGCTAGAGGCAGCAACATGAATTTGGACAAGCATGGAATTGTTTCATTTAGATTTAATTTTACTACATTGTTTTTGTTTTTTGCTCCACCTTAAAATGTTGATATTGTGTAGAAATATTCAATTTTGATTTTTCTCTGTAAGAAGCTCAGTAAATTTAAAATGTGTAAATATGAATCAAAGATGTTTTCTTTGTATTTTATCATGGGTTCAGTCATACTTTTATACATGCATGTGTGTGCAAGAGTATGTCTGTGTATTGTCTACATCATTCACAGATCAGAGAAAGTGTAACAGTGTGTCCTTCTGAGGTACAGGTGGATTTGTCAGAATTTGCCGAGGGAAAGATCGAAAAAGAAAAAACTTTCACAAAAAAGGTATTCTGCAACATGTTACTCCTTACTGGTCCAGTGAATACCGCTGAGGACGCTTGACCCAACTTAAATTTATACCTTGTTGATTGACGTGTAAACATGAGATCACTTAGATCACTGATAAAGAATATTTACAGAGCGACTAATCCAATCCCCTCATGTTTAGAAAAATACATGTGTAACTGCGACTTGAATAAACGCCCTGGGTCCATTATCAGGAAACTCTGGTAGGTACTTGACACTGGCAGTCATACTGAGTGATTGACATATTGTATCATATCATAAAATATGATAACATAAAAGTGTATGGCATAGAGTGTTCTACTTTTGATATCCTAGGGACATTGTAATGTCTGTAAATACAATCAGAATTACCAATCTACTCTTATAAATCTCTTTTCTTGAATTCACCTTGTGGCTACTGACAATGATTTTGTAAAGTAGTGCTAACCCCTTCTTCCCCTTCCCTGATGGCATAAGTGTTAATATAATAAGCAACTTGTATATCTTGTGACACCTTACACACAACACCATACACCACAACTAATAAAATAATTTTGAAGTGATTCTTCAACTTGCTATTGGAGTCCGTTTTAAACATCAAATTCACATCTTCCTCATGTTGCAATAAAAACAGAGAATAAATTGGAAGTGACATTTTCACCCATTTTAGCATCTACTGGTATGTCAAAGAATTCCTTTCTGGTTGACTCCATGCAAGTACCAAGCACCTAATACAGACATAAAAATAAGGCTGACATCGTCAGACTGTGATGAAATTCAACACAAGTATGTCTAAATTTCAGAGTCTCCTGAGGACAGTAACCCTAGATAAACCATTGTTTTCAATGGTGAGACAGATCATATATCTGAATACTAGTGATCAAACAGTTACTTGAGCAGTGATAGAAATCACGCATGGAACACTGAAGATACCAACCCAGCAGCTTTGATCCAGGACAATGTATAAACCAACTCAGCAGGCTTTCATCCAGGACACTGTATACATTTCACTGTTTTCAACTTTTAATAAAGGTCATGAAGTGCCTTTTCTTTGTAACAATACACAGATAGGAGAGGATCATAACATCATATATGATCTGAAAAGGATTTTTTGGCCAAAATTGACAAAGATATTCTGAAAAATAGCGAATGGTACATATCCCATGAAATGATCAAATTTGCACAGAGTTTGTGCAAGATACCTTTTAATCAAATACTAACCACAAGTTCCAGAGTTTCAAGATTTGACTGATTTTTTCCTTTCTTTAACCTCATTTGCATATTTTCAACACAAACATGTTCATTTGAATAATTTGACATCTCCACTGTGATGCATCTACATACCAAATACTAGAAAAGTTGGTGCAGTGGTTTTTGAGTTTTTGATGTGGATTGACATAAATACATAATACAGGTATACATACAGACAGACAGACAATGACATACATTCATCAGACATTCTTTCTAGCCTATGCAAATACCTGCTTCATTACTATGTATATGGTAGATGGCAATATAAGGAGCTGAAAATGTTCCTTTTTCATGACGATATCGACATGCGAAGTTCAATGTCGCATTATTTTAACACCTTTTATCAGTACCTTTGGTCAGAAAAGTAATTTTACTGACTGTCAGGATTAATTACACTTTCTTAAACTTTCCATGTTTGAGCTAAACTAGGGTAGGGGTTTATACACGAATGTACAGCTTTTTCAAGTATTGGAAGGGCTTATAAGCAAGCAGGGGACTCACCACACCAATGGTATAATGTTACAGAATGTATAATATCTTCACTTACCATGATAGTTGATTATCTGAACATAATCAGATACCTCAAACAAACTTGATCTCCGTTATAAACAATGTACTCATTCCAGTTGAGTTGAAAAGCTTCACCCTTTGGGTGTTTGTTGGTAACAATTTTACCCTGAGGAATCAATGCTCCTGTAGAAATAAACAAAAAATTGCCAAATCAGGCACAGACTTACACAACATTCTCTGACACTTTGATAAGTTACATATACAGATGCTAGTATCAACAAACGTGTACGATGGATTACATATACCATTTGTTTGAAAAAGTTGACACAGATATTTTATAGACTTATTATGACATATACATACATCAACTGATGAGTTGTACATCAGTCCAAATACTTCATTTGATCAGAAAGTATGAATGCTTAAAGAAGTATTGCACTGTGATACAAAACCAATGCCTGGCCTGTAGACAGAACTTAGATAGACTGTACTGATCTGTCAAAGTACAAGTCTGCCAAACTTATTGTGACATGTGTATGGGATATAAACACCTAATTTCTTTATAAAAGATGCTTGCTAGAACAACGAAAGTTAATACTGCATAGTATTTTAAATACGGATTATCAAAACAAATGTATGTGTATTTATCTAACTTGATATTCCAAAGTACTTGCAGACTAATGCTGTAAAGCATGTTTTCCTTTTACCTGATGGAGTTCGAAGATGCTGTTTTGGATCAGGACCACTCATACCAAGCCCTTTGGCACTACTACAGCCTTTGGCTGGTGAGTCCAGGAAGGTAGCTTCTGTGTATTCTTTGACTTTACCCAGTGCAACCTGAATACCAAAACAAATATGAATATTACTATCAAATGAAAAAGTTATCACTCCTTATTCAGGAGAAGAGACAAAATGCAAAAACATCTTGGTGTTGTTTTGTAGCTTGACTTTGACATCTGACTATGACCAATGAATGATTCACAGCATTGAACAGTGTATATTATTTGATTCTGAAAAAGAATTAACACTTTTTGGTTAATTTGTTTCACAAACTAAACATAATTTGAAGTAAGACCCTTGAAGCTCATCTGAACATTGCAATACTTTACTGAGGTCAAGCAATATTTATTCTCTATAAAATATGAGAAATAGTTACTAAAATACTGACTTTTGAAAATTACACATTACCTAACTACCATGGTATCTAGACTTACTAAATCTTTGAATTGGAAATGTGCATGTGTGATAGGTATGTCTATCTTGTACATTATAACATATGTCTGTTTTGAAAAATTACAAAATGAAATTTGTCAGTTTTGTAGGAATTATGTGGATGGTTGGTTTTCATTGGAAATTTTCTGGTTTCATGCCTTATATGTAAAACACCAGTACACACTCAGGGTAATATGAGATCATTACGAAAATCTCTTGTTCTGCTTATAGTTACGTATCACATGGTAACTGATCACTTCAAGAACATTTTCAGTCATGATAGTCTACATGTACAATGCCTATTCAAAGACTGGGAGTCTTGTATTTACCTCTGCTAATAACATAAACCTGCTTTCACTTGATGTTCCATATGTGTAGCAATAATTTTCACTTTTGGCAAAAGTATCTGCTGTATAGATACCCTGCAAATCAAATGTAGACAGAGTTCAGATTCAATTTGAGAAGCAACTCTTCCTTTCAATTGTTGTAAAAACATGTGCAATTTACTCACTGACAATCAACAGTCATAACATTTGACTACTGTTACTGATCTAAATTCCACACTTGGGATGACTAGGTGATTACACACAGCTGAGAGAGATAAAGAGATACTGTACTCAATAGTATGCCATTGGATGATGAATGTTCACACGTGACCATCGTCAGGGTGACAAACACAAAATGTAATACACTGACAAATCTTAAACAAGTCATACCTGAGTTATCGTTACATTTGGTATGTTTGATTTTGAATGCACGGTAAGAATTAGACATCTAAAGGAAAATATTTGATGTTAAAATTCCACATATAGAGTCAGTTACTTAAGGAATCTGAACTCTGAGACCTGTGAATAATAGCCAGGAAACAACCAAATTATTCTCCTGACACTTTGGATACTTCTGGTATACTACCACTGCAAATGGTATTTGCATACCTTTCCAAACATGTAGCCTGTGATTGGTGCTTCTGGTGGAGCTACAAGAAGTCCCCTCATTAATATGCTAATGAGGTTAGCAGCACTGGTTCCATGCCAGAGAAGCATATGGTTGTCAAGGTTACATTTGTTTAATGTCTCTTCTTCTCCAGATCTGTTCAATGCAAATATTGCTTCCACTTCAACATTATTACCTGATGAGTGAGAAAATTGACTGGGATAAAATATTTGATTTGTTTGTGAGCAACTCAAAGTGTTACACAGCTACATGTATAGTCTGCAGCTGTCAATGACAATGCAACTATGCGATGACACATACCATCACTAAAACTACATTATTTTTGCTTGAAGTAAAATCTTGTGATTTCAAGATTGAAGATGTACAGGTTTGCTTACATGACACGAAAAACTTTCAGGTTGTAAAGCGATTAGTAACTTTGCAAAATGCCTGCAAGCATGTCCCCAAAAATCAATTTATCAAATCTCTCTATATCTCTCTTTGGCACTATTTTACAAGTGGTATAGCCACAAACTGATGACGTCAAATCGCCGTACACAATAACAATACACAGTGCCATAATTACAAGGTGTCTGTGTTTCGTATAGGGCGATTTGACGTCATCAGTTTGTGGCTATACCACTTGTAAAATGATGCACTCTCTTTATCTGTATACCTTCTTTATATCTGTCAGTATGTCTTTTAATCTGTCTGTTGGTCTATCCATCTATCTATCTCTATCTATCTATGTCTGTCTGTCTATCTATCTATCTATCTACACAGTTCAATGATTACCTGTATTCTGAATGTACTTCAATATACTTTGTGCTTCATCAGAGTATTCATCAAGCAGTTTCATTTGACATCCAACTGCTCTATAGACGTAATCATTTGGATGGATTTCTGAAATGAAACAAGGAAAAAAGTGAAATTTATCTAAAATCAGGCATCCGTGTTAGCACCATACAATGTGTCCCACATTTACAAACAGGTTGTTCAGGGGACATGGTGTGATTTTGATAGAAGCTTTGTAAGATGCTACCACTGAGAGGAGCAAACACACAGCCATAAGTGGTCAGTTTTAGCTTTGAATGTTCAAGAATTCAACATTCTCTGTGCACCGTCAGACAGTTCTCCACTTTGTTGCTTTGCTTCAACATACAAAGTTAGCAAAATAGACTTCTATCAGCTATGATGACTTTTATTTTACTGTGCAGGTCCTCACTGTGTACTGGACTGATCAGTGTGGGTAACTGTTGCTCTGAATTGTTGACTTGATGTTCTTATGATGCAAAGCTATGCATTAATGTTGTATTAAATGCAAAATTACATGTCGTTGACTGATTCAGCATATAAGTGGATGTCACTGACAGCAAGAAGAAATGACAACTGGACAAAGAAGCAGTGAATTGACACTGAACTTCACATAAGTATCGAGTGTAGCTGGTATGCCTGTCTGAAAACAAGCAACATATAACCTATTACTAGCAAGATGTACACTGTGAGGGAGGAAATACAATTAACATGTTAGAACACTGAAGTAAATTGACTGTCGATGAATGAAAAATGTCAACTTTGATATTCAGGTACGGTCTCATTCACTACACATTTGATATTCAAACAGCAATTTTCCAATTGTATCCAAAACTTACCTTTTTTCCTGTATTGCGCTCCCAGCAAGACCTGGCTAGCAACCTCTATGTCAAGCAAATTATTGATTTTATAGACTTCTCTCTTGAGGTCATCAGGTTCATTCAATGGTTCCATCTGTTCATACACATAATCTGCTGATGGTATCAACTGAAAGTATTCACTACTCAGCTCAGCAACCTGTAACAGAAAGGGTTCAGTCAAAATTAATGTCTCTGATTTTGTATATGTGATGCATCTCTGAAATACATGCTATGATTTTGAATTTTGTAACAGACAGTAATGGAAAGTCACAGCCAATCTGCATTTCCTTTTGAAAAGCTAACCAACTGAATGACCATTTTGTTTGTTTGTTTGTTCTTTATGTTTATGTTGTTCTTGTACTATTTTCAAACATTCCTTTCCAGCACTTTTTCAGTTTCTCACCTTTTCCATAGCTTCTTGATACTTTGCCACATCCGGCATTCCTTCTTGTTGTTGTTTTTCACTCTCATCAACAAGAACCCTGTCATAAAAATTCACATGAAATACCGTAAATGTTTATAGCAATTGTTTTGTTGAAAACATCAAGAGATAATAATATGAACCCTGGTTATTCTAGTGATCAGACACTTGGTTGATTATTTCTGCCAATATGAATGGTTAATTTCCATCATCTTGAGATGCTCCTTAAAAATCCCCTCAATGTGAACAGCAAATTTTCCATACAACAGGACACTCATTGTTATCAGTGGGAGATGTGTTTCTACACTAGCATAAAACATCAATTTGCATTGGTTTATAGAAAGCTACTTCAAGAGTACAGACAGTGCAACAGCCAATCACTGACCTGATTTTATTGAGTACTTCCCTTGCTTTTTCTACCACATCTTTTGGTATCCTACCAAATGGCATATAACTTGTGTTGACATTGGTCTTGTGTAAGGCAGCTCTGAGCATTTCAACATTTGTCTAAAAAAGAACAGTAAAACATTACGAAAAAATCTTTATTAAACAAACAATAACAGCAAAAGTTTAAAACTGTAAAGGGAAACTTTTGATGACAACCATGGTGTATGCCATGGTACTTACTGAAATCAAGACCTGGAATTTCTAGTTTGCATCGTGATCATGTTGTATTAGTTTATTACTTCAAATTTTATTTATTACTTTATTACAACAAATGGCATGACAATTTCAAAGGAGAAATATTTGTGATGATGGTGAAAGAGAATTTGGGGTGTAAATATCAAAGATAAAATGTTATCGCTACTCTTCAAATAATGTGACTTACAAGTTGATCAAAGACATCCTTGACATATTTAGGCAGTTTTGAAGGCAAATCTGATTTCAGACTAAAATCCAACGGTGAAAGTTCCTTTCTCCTAAGTGTCCTCTGTTCTGCTTTCACTAAACCATACTTCTTGGGCAACTTTTCAAAGCTATTAGTGAAGGAAAGATGAATAAAATCACTGTTATACAGGGAAGGAATTGTACAACACAATGTGAAAGAGTACCAATGTATTATACAGACAGTTAACTATATATATACCTTAGCATTGGAGACATCAACAATTTAGTAACAACATTCATCCCTATTAATTAACTTGATTACCTCATATTTGGAAACCATTCTACATACTCTCAATGGGCTAAATACAAAATGCAATATCAGAATGTTTTAGGAATTAACAAGGGAAATGATATTCACACATAAAGACAACTGCTCATTCTCAACATTTACCCATACATAAAAGTTTCAACTTCTATGAAGACTCCCTGAATGGCATTTATTGATCCTGAGAAATGTAAGTTACAGCTTTCTAAACAAGAACAGTCAACTAAATTTCATTTTTTCACAAACAATTATTTTATGGTCACATATGGCTCTGAAATTCAAAACTGACATTAGAAGGTCATGTCACAAAAACACTGAAAATGATCAAATTGTGCAAAGGTGTACTCCAGAAACATTCACTTTAAATTCCCCAGAGCTTTAAACTTCAGTACACACTGACATGTTGCATCAATGTATTGTGGGTAAAAATTTGATGAGCAACTGCCCAAATTGGTAAACTTCATCGATATTGCAAACGTACAATACTATTTGGAGTAATATTTAGGTGTCTCATCTTTGGATCACTCAGTGCGCAACTTAGCAACCTACACACTATCAATGCTACCAAAATTACTTTGTAATCAAGAGAGACTGCATGGTTTGATTCACAGATCCTGGACATTCAGAAAAACTATCAACAATTTAAGGATTCAATATGGGTAAAAATAGTCACTGGATGTTTTGGTTGTACTTGCCAGTATGTTTTTAATACAATTGGCTATTCTTAATATCAACCCACGTGTTTCAAAGTTGACACTGCCTTGATCATGTAACTTCTTCTATTAACTGCATTTCAAGATGGACACCAAAAATTATGTCATAGCTTATGACATCACAAGCAAGCTCAACCCTTTACATTACTTTTTTCTGTGCAAAACAAGAAAACTCTTTGACCTAATCTCCTTACACGGCACCTGAACCAGTATTACGGGAATGCATGGTACTCTGTATATGTTCCAGTACAGTGGGACTTGTTGGTGAAAGAGTTCAGGCCGTAGTCATGCAGGAATATTAATACCTTTTCCAACATTAACCAATGCAATGATTGTAATATGTATGCACATACCCTTTAACATTGGACCATGCATTGCCAGTTTTTGCTTTAAAAACTTTGCAGAACTCTTTGATAGCATCGACTGGATTCTGATATGGTGTACGTTGGTACTGGCCTTCATCACCAATGCGACCCCATCGTGTGAACAAAACATAAATCTGCTTGCCCTTCTGATAAATTAACTGTGGAGAGAATGATATGAAAAATATATGAATACATGAGTGAAAAATATCTGAATAGATGGAGGAATGAATGCATGAATGAATGAAGAAATAAATCAATAAATAAATGAGTGAGTGAATGAATAAATACATTGAATGACTATCAATGTCCTCAAGAAGAGGTTATGGTGATTTGTGTAATGGCAGTAGGAAAATAATTTTGACCTGAAAAGAAACAACTGACTTGAAATTATAAGCTTAGTAACTGACTATTAGCTTAGTATTCAAAATCTTCTATTTAAAATTGAAGGAAAATTTCCTTTGTCATTTTACCTGCATCTTGTAGAAATTATTCATTCCCCATTTACCATAGCTGACATCTACTTTGGTTAGGAGTACATCATATGGAATGTTTTGATCCTTGTCTATGTACACTTCTCTGCGGGGAGAGAGAGAGGAACAACTTAGCTCAGTCAGAGTGGCTGAGCAATTTTCACTGTGATGTCTTTGCTAGGTGATTGGCTGCTGTACATTGTGATTTGGAATCCAATAAAAAATTTACTGAATTATCAAACAAAGTAACAATCTCCAACAACACTTATCACGATGAGTGAAAATCTATGACAACACTTACAAAACAAACTAACAATCTACGGTAACACCTACCTACCAAACAAACTAACAATCTATGACAACACTTATCATAACAAGTGACAATCTATAACAACACATATCATAACAAGTGACAATCTATAACAACACATATCATAACAAGTAACAATCTATGACAACACATATCATAACAAGTAACAATCTATAACAACACATATCATAACAAGTAACAATCTATGGCAACACTTACCCACTATCCTGTAACTCTGACCTTTCATCTACAAATGCCTTTGGTACTTTCACAATCTTCTTTTTCTCTTCCTTCTTTGCTTGGCTTTCACTTTCAGCCTCAGATTTCTTTATCGATTCCTCAGTGTCCATGTCTTCACTTTCTATCTTCTCACTTTTCTCACTGTCATCTTCTGTTCCATTTTGATCAACTCTGGTTGTCTTTCCATCAACCTCTGCTTGCTTTTCCTCACCCTGCTCCTTGTGATCAACATCTGTCCTCTTTTGGTCAACAGCATCTTTCTGTTTATTGTCATTTTCTGTCCGTTTATGGTCAACCTCAGTCACCATATTATCAACTTCATCACCAATATCCATATTTGCATTTGTATCTGTTGTACCGTTGTCATCTGTGAGTACTGCTATCTCAGAGTCTGGATCAACACTGAGTTGTTCTAACATCTTTTTAGAGTCAGCAAGGTAATCAGGGACATCTCCATCCCATTTTAAACCATCTTCCCAGCTCTGCTGCAAAACTGACGGTTTAACCTGTAAATTATAGAAAATCCCAATGACAATTAACGTCTTAATTAGTGTACAGGAATGTACAGCTTGTAAAAGTGCAATGCTGCCAAAACATACAGCAATAATTCACAAATTATCAATAATTCTTTGAATCATGAATAAAAGGTTTGACATTTAATGTAAAATTTGGCAACATGCCTTTGCAGTAGTAAATCTCATAAAATTTGTTGTATTTGCTACAGATGATGAAAATAAATCTACTATTTGTGACTGTAATATTTCAGAGTATTTCTGTCAGATTACAATTGACTGTATTTTTTCAATGGTTCAGTTGATCTGTATGCAGGGTGAGAAATGATCTTTGAGTTTTTACGCAATTTTAATTATTTTGATGGATGAAACATGGACAGCTGAAAACAATAGTGTAAACAACACATAGTGGTGAAGGTGTTAGACTAAAAGAAAGACACAATGAATCTTAGCAAACTGAGAAATTGCATTTTAGAGATCTTAATATTCAACTATCTAAACCTAAAATTAATTTAACCAAATTTTACGCAGTATAGGAAAAAATATTACAATGTTTTGCTATGTGAAAAGAAATGTTTACAGCAATAAAATTACTTTAACTAAATTTTACGCAGTATAGGAAAAAATATTGCAATGTTTTGCTATGTGAAAAGAAATGTTAACAGCATATTGCTCAGGTCAACAGATAGTTGGTGTATTCTATCATATCTACTGAAGTGAGTTTTATAGTCTGGGACTAATTTCCTATCTGATACAATCATAAGCATACAAAGCTGGAAGAGATCACAGTGATAATGCAGGGATCTGGTTTCAAACTTCTTTTCTGGACACTAGCAGCAGTTTGTGACGAATACCACTTTTATGGTGACAAAATTACAGTAAGGCAAATCAGAGCTAGCAATCGTTTGGTGTGAATTATTGGTGGTTGTGATTCTATTAAGTAGTAAATGCATAATTAGTTTTGCCTTGGTGTGATATGCACCATTGCCTATGTTGTTTGCAGTATTAACAATATTGCAGGGACTTAAAGAAGTAAAGTCTGGCAAATAAATACATTCAAAATCCATTTCAATGATACAGAACTGAACAGGTAAATGATAAAAATAATTAAAGCTTTGTCATTTGGAGATGTTTGAATGTGTCGCCATATTTAATCATATTTATTCTTTTGAGAAAGAGAATATATAAACTTACCACTGCTTGCTTGTCTACTTTTAACAATGTTTGTATTGCATTTGCCATGACGATGGATCTGCTATCAATAGCATAATCTAACGCTGTTTTACCATTTTTATCTTTACAGTCCAGAGGTACACCAAGCTCTGCAAGCAGTTTCAACAATTCAACATTTTCATACGTTCCATAGTCACAAGTTTTCATCAAATGATGGACAGCTGTTCTTCCTTCACTGTCAACCTTAGCCACATCAATGTCACTGGTCTTCTTGAAGTCACTTTCTTCTATGAAGTTAAAAAAACAACATCAGGAAAATTATTATCAACACAGTTAGTGGAAAAATCAGCAATAAACAATAAATATTAGATACTATAATCACAACACTGGTACTCTCCATGACAAGTTGTATATAGTTTTAAAAGTTATAATTTGTGCTGATTTGCAAGAAATGTTTGTCACACTGAAAAACATTTCACTGATATTCACAGCATCTGATATTTGATTGTTGTGCTAATACAAAACCTGCAAAATATGAAACTATAGTGGAAATATTAGTTTAATATTGTTTGTGTACAACAATAATAAAAGTGAATGGGTTTACACAAATCACCTCCAAGATGATATTTGCTTTGAAGTTTCAAGCATATGTTCTTATCCAGATTGACTCAAATTGTGACAAAACTATCACAGACTCACTGTCTTTCTTCTTTTTGTCTTCTTCCTCCACATCTTGCATTTCTTCATCTTCTGCATTGCTGTTATCTTCATCTTCATCCATCTCTTCACTACCATTCTCATCTTCATCGTCATCATCATCCTCGTCATCATCAACACCATTCTGTTGACCACCTACATTCAAAAGAAAAATAGTTTCATTCCAGCTTGTCCAAAACTAAAATTAAACCTTTGAGTGCCAAAGTCAATTTTTGTTGCTTTTATAAATATAACCCAGTCAATTTTTTCAGATTTTTGCCAAAATTAATGCAATGAAATGTGCATTTGGTCCAAAATAATAAAAAATATTGCAGAAAGATTCATTAAAATTGATAAAATGTTTCACTAAAATTTCAGGTTAGAAAAATGACAGCACTCAAAGGGTTAAGTATTTTACTCTTCTTCAAAATGGCCTAAATCATTCTACCTTCTTGAGAATTCCAACAAAGATATACAATTTATTCAAATACATGGCATGTAAAAGTTGAACTGCATTGCATGAGGTTTCAGATATATGTGCCTCTAGTTTGTAGCAAAAGCAATATATCAGCATTGAAAGATAATACCAGAAAATATACCACAGACTTAAATCAGATTTCATCACATTTCCTTGGTTCTTTGGTTGTTACACAGGTCTTCAGACACTTGTCTCTACTTTGTGACTTTGCACTATGCACTAATCTTCCCACTCCCCTGGACAGTATAAAGTCAGGCATTTCTGTACACTACCATAAAGATGTACTAAAATACAGAGATTGGGGTTAACTTACTGGGAAAACCATGGCCTCCAAAAAGCCCTACACCTCTTTGTTTCATCCTTCTTGCTGTATTGCTTAACCCAGGGATATATCGCTGTCGTGACCAGTGACCTCTGTACCTCCTAAAGGCTTGTACTTGTTGTTGATCACTGCCTTTAACTTCATGATCAGCATTAAACAACAGCTTCACAATGTCTGTATCACTCTGAAAAGAAAATCATAAACCACTTTTTGTTTGAAGGAACATCATCTGTCTTGGTAGGACTGTATCTTGTAAGTGGGCACACATTGAGGAAAGAGCCCTGTAAATCTTTTCAAAATTTATAATTAACGTCAGTTTCATAAGAAACTTGGAAGGGAAACTGAATGAAGTTTATGTCATCTCAAATACTGAACAGGGAAGGGGATCACCACACTGGTTCTACAGAGAGTCACCTTCCATGCGCCATGAGCAAAGAAACCAATCATACAACATATGAAATACCAGACATTTGACAAACACCATGGTATACATATTTATGCATTTAATGAACAAAGGTTTTGAAATTCTCAATTCAACCCAGTACTTGCATTGAGTAATTCAAAATGATATCACTACATTTTGAGAAACATCCACATTGGATATTTGGCAACTCTTGTCTTTTAAATCCAACAATGATTCATAACTCTGGTCCACATCAAAAACACACCACCCAATCCTGGAATCTGTATAATAGATAATTAAAACACTCCCATGGTCTCTGTCCTTATGGCATTGCAACAAGACAACAGCAGATATGTACAAACCTTTTTTACTGCATGCATCAGTGGTGTCATGTGACTCTGATCAGTATAGTTGACACTGGCTCCATTCTGTAGCATAAACTTGACACAATCAAAGTCTTGTCTATTGATAGCACTAATCAATGGCGTTGATGAACTACGTTCTAGGGTTGATGACACAAACCATTCATTTGCATCATATCCTGCGATGTCATGTTCTCTTAGATCAGTGTATTCTAGTTTTGGAAACGATCCTTGACAATCCAACGTTGCACCATTATCTAGCATGTACCTAGATGGACAAAAGTTAGAATCAATATCTGAATGAACTTTGTATCCTTTGATTGTCTTTACTTGACCATAAACAAACAAAAATATCTACAGTCTCTTTGGTTACATGTCAACAGTGAATATATAATTCCAAATAATTATGGCAACTGCATCAACAAGGTATATATTAGCAAAGTCTATGGCAGCATTGATTGACAATGAGTAAAATAGTAATCAAGTGAGTCATTTAAGGCAAGACAAACTTGAAAATATCACTACAACTTAAAATCATTTCAATGAATTTCAAGTCATCAATGTGGACTGAATAGAGAAAAGAAAATAGTGTTGTACATATATTTTCCTAATCCAACCCAGAACCAGTAGAAGAGTCGGAAAAGCATACAGGGAACAGATTTTAGCTGATTTCTCCAGTCAATGTCACTGTGTTACCCTTTATCATCAAAGTTTGGTAAAATCTAGAAACCCTGAGGGAGAAAGCCTGTCATGGTTTAGGTAGAACCAGAGGGGAGAAATTCTGCCAAAGGTTAGCTTACAAGCCTGCAAAGCAAGAGACGCTGAGATGCTTGTATATGGGCTTCTATCCTTCACTTACTTGGCCATAATTTTTGTCTCTTCATCGAAAAGGGAATCCCAGAAGAGCGCCACCAGTGGTAGCCTACCAAGATTGTCAGCTATTTGAAGGCACTCTTTCACCTGCTCATGTTCCTTATCTGTTAAGTAACAAGAATAAACAATAAAACCTATTTGGGATACCTTTGTAACACAGAGAAATTGAGATTAAGTGATAATGATATGTATAATGATATATATGTATATAATCAGGTGTGATTTTTCTTTTACATGCAATTTTTTATATAAAAATTTACACGTGGTTCAGCTGATAACACGTGTCTTTCATCGTGCTGTCATACTTTTTTTCTAAATCCAGAGCACGTCATGCTATCATTGAATGAAGTTACACAATATTTTAGACATTGAAACACCATCTATCTTTTCTCCATCAAAGAATAGTTTACAGTTGTGAGAAAAATGACACATTTTCTGCACAAAATGATTATTAATGTTAAAGTGAGTGTTAAAATTGCTTACCTAACATAACTTTTAACAGTTTTCTATCTTGCATAAGACCCAAATAATGCACAGGTGTACATCCATAGGCATCTTTTGTGGTCACTTTGAGTCCTCGTTGCATCAATTCTTCACAAATCTGTAATGTCAGTAAATAAAAGCTGATAATAATATTTTCCATTCATGTTATGACAAATCCAAGAGATGATTAAAAGCTTCATATTAAGGTAGAATACACTTCAGGGACAGATATTCAGACTCTCAAATTTCTACAATTCTTTTCTGGCCTACCACTTCTGGGGGCTCATTTTAAAGCTCACAGAGTAAGAAACATTTTACTGTCTAGTTTTCGAAAACTGAAAATTTTATTTTCCCTTATAGACTTAACGCAGGAAAGGTAGCCATTTCAAATATCAGTAAATGTTAGATAATTGGTCTCTCTAGTACCAAACTTCGCAGTATGACCCATGATTTTTATTCTCCATTTGATAAGAGAATGGTTGAAAGTTTCATTGAAGAAAGTTTGAGCAGAAGTTTAAATCT
>LD345397.1:116033-137782 GCA_001465055.1 Ptychodera flava | reverse complement strand
TGACCAATTAAATAACTTTACGAAAGCAATTTCAGCAAATTAAAGAGATTCAAACTTAACATTTTCCTTAGATGGTCAAGTTATGTAATTTTTAAATCTGGCACTGTTTCTAAATTTGATACAAAACATGACACTAAACTGTCTGTCTATTAGTGGATTAATCACCACACATCTCCGCAGCTATGGCCTTACCTGCTGTGTATGTACATGTATAGTGTAACGCAGATTTCTTATTCCGATTGTCAACAGCATTGATATTCTTGCTGTTCTTGGCTATCTTACTGACAACACTGTACAGTCCTTCCCTGAAACATTAATTATGTCACAATATCATAAACATTATTATCCCAGTTAATATTTCATGTTTTCTAGTCCTTCATTTTTCATGTTAAACACTGTAGCAGATAAAATGGTTGACAGGTACTGCAGCTATACTATAGCAACAAATATAAATGTGCATAACAAAAAGTGATAACAAAATGGTTTGCCGACTAAAGGATATGTTTCCATTACTCATAGAGGTAAATCGGATATTGAAGAATTAAAAGTGGAATTAGCATACAAGGTAGATGATAAAGCAAATCAAGAGAGACTGGTCCTGTGACATGGGAACTCTGGGATCAATGACACAGTCTGTTGACATCATTGGCTGTCTCATACTAATATGACGACATCATTGGCTGTCTCATACTAAAATGATGACATCATTGGCGGTCTCATACTCAGATGATGACATCATTGGCTGTCTCATACTCAGATGATGACATCATTGGCTGTCTCATACTCAGATGATGACATCATTGGCTGTCTCATACTCAGATGATGACATCATTGGCGGTCTCATACTCAGATGATGACATCATTGGCTGTCTCATACTCAGATGATGACATCATTGGCTGTCTCAGACTCAAAATTGGATTGAAATCATAATAGTGAATGTTATGACAAAACTACCTGGCAGCCAACACCACTGGGGGCGCTTTACCATTATTTTTCTCATCTTCAGATGCCAGGTTAACATCAGCACCTGCTGAGACCTGAAGAAAAGTGACAGCAAACATCATAAATTAGAGGGTTGATTGTCTTCATACAGTACATTTGAAATGTACAGAAAGGCGCCCTTCTCAATCCCAGGTTCTTGCATTAGCGAATGTGTCAATAGCCCATTAACAGTTTGTCATCTTTTGTTTTCCATTGAATATTTCATCAAGTAACTAATATTTATATTAGATACATCTGATAATTGAGTGGGGCCTTTAATTGTAATTATATCTCTATGACAGAGTTGCACCTTTGATACTGACATTAGTTTTGGAAAGTATTTGTAAATATCCATTTTTACGCATGAGCAATTTTGTTTATATTTTCTTATGTGATGTACATAAATTCTGAGAATGGTACATAACTGATATATGCTCTTACCAACAGTTCAGCTGCTGTTCTATGTTTAGCCCTGATCGCCATCAACAGTGGAGTTTCACCTTTCAGATTGAGAATCAAGTCCAATGCTGGCCTTTCAAAAGACTTGTCACCTTCCATTACTGGAATTTCCTTGGTTTCAATGAGAATGTGAGCTAACGTTTGGAGACCTACAGAAATAAAATATCAAGAATACTGCCATGTTGTAAAAGCACGCTGCATACCGGCAGACATTATCTATCAAACTGTAATCTCCATAAATATCCATTTGTCTGTCTGTCTGTCTGACTGTGACTGTCTGTCTGTGTCTATCTATCTGTCTGTCTGTCTGACTGTGACTGTCTGTCTATGTCCATCTATCTGTCTGTCTGTCTGTCTATCAACAGCTAACCTTCAAATCAATCCTCTGAACCTCTACACAGAGCTAGATCTACCTGCCATTCTATATTCAATAACGCTAATGTTTGATGTTGCAAGGATAATGCTTCACTGTATCCAGTGTAGGCTTTACCTTGGTATCATGTAATGTGTGAGGTGTAAATAACTGATGTATGATACAGGTTTAACATACAATAATACAACATATAACATTTTAATAATAAATCACACCCAACTATGGGTATACTATGAGATTTTGACCAGTTTATGACATATATGCACGAGTGATAGCAAGTGCACATATGAAGTGTATTGGTTAAAATATTGTGGTATCCCCGTTGCTGAGGTGGTTTGTTGCTATTCTATTACAACAGCATATTCTGGCCTGAATCGAAAAAAAGACATTTTTTCTGACTGAAAGTTCAGGTGAGTTCAAGATTTGCTGTATTGTGAATGTAGCACAGTTATTTTCAAATCTCAACCAATTAGATTACTGTATTTACAGCATCCGTATACTGTATGATATAATACAAATGATTTGAATGATACGCCTTACATGTAAACTCTGCTGTGATGTGATATGTATGATACAATATATGAAGTCTACAGGGATATGACCATTCTGTTTTAAAGAGGCACTCCCACTTTGTAACATTTTTAAAACACATTTTTTTAATGCCAACGGTCGATATTTGACGTGGCGACTGCGCACGGACCGCGAGATATCGATAAAAACATGTCATTTCCCAAGCGTACTTTTCACATCCCGAAGTTTTACGATTGTTTCTGATTATGACCCGATATCCCCCGAAGGTTTGTTGTTGCGCTGATTGACGATATTCTAGGGAGTCCATAATAAGTTCGAACGACGCAATTTTACCTCCCACTGTCAAGACTTTTTATACACAGCATTATGCCTTCATTTCAGGTAAGTTTTTTTTTTAAACTTCTCCTTAGTTTTTGTCGTTTTTATTATTCTCAGTCAGTTCTATTATATTTTTAACCAATACCACATAGATATCAGTTTTTACGTGTAAAATATTACCCGCCTCCGATGACTATATTTTGTTGTCTGCCACACAGTTACGCGTGGTTCGATGCATAGCGGCCGCCGCGCGTGGTATGTGTGCATACAACGCGGCAGCCGCTATGTATCAACTGCACGTATCTGTGCTAGTCACCTATGCGAATTCTGGTGAAATCAGCAGACTTTCTTTTCCGCTTTTTTCTCCGAGTCAGTAAGACTCAGCTTTCCCCCACAGGGCATGACTGATCACCGACGCGAGCCTGGTACTGTGGCGTACAGCAGCGTTAGCGTAGACTCATACTCCATAGCTTAGTTGACAATGGCCCCAGTGCCGAACGTTCGATGTTCGGAAGCTGAATTTAGGTGGGCCACCGGAATTCAAACTTTTACTTTTTTGAGGACATGTTTTTATCAATATCTCGCGATCCGAGCGCAGTCGCCACTTCAAATATCGACCGTTAGCATTAAAAAATGTGTTTTAAAAATGTTACCAAGTGGGAGTGCCTCTTTAAGCCACTAATTTCCCAATCATTCCACAAAAATAACACATATTTTCTGCATGTAATGATTTTTTTCATCGGCTACCCAGAACAAGACATGACATGTGAAAGCAATATTGGACAGATACTGGTTGAAGAGAATAAACATCATGGTTTATGAACAAAGATTTTATTTGTTACCTCTTTCATCATATTCCCTGTCTGTATCATGTTTTTTCTGTCTCTTAACAACCTGAGTGTTGACATCAGCTTTCACTTTCTCTATAAGGGCCTGCAAATCAAACAAAGTCAGTGAGAGAGACAGATCTAATTGTAAACTACAGTATCCTATAGACAGATCTAATTGTAAACTACAGTATCCTATAGTCAGATCTAATGGTAAACTACAGTATCCTATAGACAGATCTAATGGTAAACTACAGTATCCTATAGTCAGATCTAATGGTAAACTACAGTATCCTATAGACAGATCTAATTGTAAACTACAGTATCCTATAGACAGATCTAATTGTAAACTACAGTATCCTATAGACAGATCTAATGGTAAACTACAGTATCCTATAGACAGATCTAATGGTAAACTACAGTATCCTATAGACAGATCTAATGGTAAACTACAGTATCCTATAGACAGATCTAATTGTAAACTACAGTATCCTACAGACAGATCTAATGGTAAACTACAGTACCCTATAGACAGATCTAATGGTAAACTACAGTATCCTATAGACAGATCTAATTGTAAACTACAGTATCCTATAGACAGAAACTATACAATCAATACAGTTATCTATACAGGTAGCCTCTCATTTGTTTGTGTCACACAGACACATATATTGCTATAGGTTTATAAATCTCAACGTTCAACACATTGAATACTTACTGCCCTATCACATGATTGCATTGATATATTGTGGTACAATTCTACACTATCCTTGGGGCACAATGATTGTAGCTTGCAAGATATGCTTGGCTAACATTAATATAAACAATGTTTATTATTATTTGTAAATATTATAAAACAGTTGGTCATAACAATCATAAGCTTTAAATAACAATTAAATTAAATTAACAAGTAAAGGTTAATTATAATAAGTTGAATATGGGTGAATATCAACTTTCTAAACTTTAAATTTGATTAAGGTGCTCATCTGACTCAAAATGCAACCCCAAATGATATTGTACAACAAGTAACTCCAAATATCAGTGAGTTGGGATTGTTGGTGTGTAACCCTAAACCTATATAAAAATGATTTTATTAGTAAGAACTGTGGAGTCCAAGCATATGGTACAGCAACACTGCTGGAAATAAATAGAACTACATGGATTTTGGAACATCCCGATAGCACTCATTCAAAGTAGTAAGTCTTACCTTCAACATATTCCTCCCTCTCTCTAGCATTGCTAGTTTTTCTGATTGTTGCTTGTGGTACATCACATTAGGCTGAAAAGAGATAGTAATTGTGGAGTATGTGAGTGCTAGCTATTATGCAACTTGGTACCATGCATTGTTCATTCCAGATATCAAAGTTATCTCCAGGAAAATGTAAATTTTAGAAGACAGTTTACATGGCCATTGTACAACATGTGAAAGGACTCTATAAAAGAATGTTATTATTGAATTGCGGCCTAATCTACAGCCTTTGTAAATAATACAAGCCCTAACAAAATGACAGATTAGATAAAAAGTTTCAGTAAAATAGCTATTTGGAGCAAACTCTGGTTAATGAACAGAGGAGACTCACTTCACTTTTGATCCACATATGCTAATAAGCTGGTCCTACAGCATCACTGAAACAATGGGGTTGTACCACTCAATCATTGTGATTGGTTAAATTGAAATAAAACACACAGGTATGTAAATAGTCATCAAGTTACTTACATCAAAGTTTGCATAGACCTGGCCACACCTTAGCAATGGGGTATAACCCTCAGAATCAATCTGTTTACTCATTTTATTCAAAATACTGACTTCAGAAGATCCATCACCATTACTCTCCTGTCACGTACAAAGATAATATGAAAGGTATGAGATTCTACTGAAGTAGAATAACAAAATATTTCACTTGTAGTCTTGAGTGTCAGTTTTGGTGGGAAT
Organism: Ptychodera flava; assembly: GCA_001465055.1. Classification (NCBI taxonomy): domain Eukaryota; kingdom Metazoa; phylum Hemichordata; class Enteropneusta; family Ptychoderidae; genus Ptychodera; species Ptychodera flava. The sequence continues at coordinate 132,359 of LD345397.1, read as the reverse complement.
ATAACATACAACATTCACCATCAGGCTGGCTTTTGGCATCACTGTGAGTATACAGAGGAATAATTTGAAAACATGTTATCAATCATACTTGATGCATACTTTGACCATCACACTTTATCACTTGGCAACTGACTACTTCTTAATATAGATATGAAATAAAGTTTGATGACACATTAATATATTATTTGGAGTTGGGAATCACTTCCATTTGTACATCAGGTTGAACTCAATATTATCAGGTTGGAATGTTTTTGTCACATTGAGATGAAATTGACATATTTAACCACAAGACACATCTTTGCTGAAAAGAGCCATTGCTAACTCTGATATCTGTTCATTTTTCTCTATTTAGTGTTCATGGAGGCTTTTTCAATAACTTTGCTTCTGATCATATCATCAATAGTAAAGAGTTCTGGTGAGAAAAATATTCAAAATAAGTTTTGAAGTCTAGAGAGAGATTCTTCACTTATCAGCTGACAGCTGATGGCTTGCCGATGTTTACCCATGTCTTAACATGGGTTTCCAGTATTTGGTGTTTTGTAGATCTGTTGTGCCTTACCTTTCTTACAATAGTGTCAATGAGAGAGGCTAAATCACTGTTCAGACACTGCTTTGCCATGATGTGGAGTACATTTTCACCAACTTTGCTTGTATCATTGTCTTCCGTTGAGATTGGACTTCCCTTTTCAACTAGTAGTTTTACTAGTTCAACATTGTCCTGGAAAATAAAACAATTGTAGCATTACATTTTAATGAACCATCCCACCATCCCTGTATATGAAAGACGAACTCTGGCACAGAGATTACATTCTGTCAAGTCTACTAATGCCAAACAGAATATGAAATTATATATTTCAAAATACCAGACAAACATGACTATAATTAACATTTAACAGATTTGAAAATGCTTGCTTGGGTACAAATGTCATGCTTCAATTTACTGCTCTACTTCTTTTTAGATGCTAATTTGAAAACTCTTGCAATGAGTAAAGTTTTCACCATCTTATAATTTGAAAGTCAAAAGTTTAATTGCCTCCATAGAGTTAAACATAAGAAATGCGGCCATATTGAATTTCAAATATCAGTACATGTCAGGTAATTTGTTTCTCCAATACCAAAATTTAAGCAGTAATCCCTAATCTTTATTCTTGATTTGGTAAAAGTTTGGTCAAAAGTTTTCTTGAGGAATGTTGGGGCACAAGCTAAATAACCTTACACTACGGGGAAATTCATTTTCAAGGTGCATACTACCTTATATAATAGGGATGTCAACAAGATACAAATCTTGGAAGAAATATAACTCTGTTCCATACACATCCTGTCATTTTAAAATATGACATAAATATACTTGATGTAGATTGCACCTCAGGGACAGACATTCAGACTCTCAAATTTTTCAGGACAGTCAGTCTGAGCAAACATTTATCACTTTTATGATCAATACCGTACTACTTTAACAGGAAATATAATTATTGTAAGACACACCTGTTGTATGGCAATGACCAGCGGTGATTCACCAAGACTGTTAACAACAGAAGGATCACAACCATTATCAAGTAAGAGTTTAGCAACTTCCAAACTCAGATTAACCTTGGCAATGTCTGTCTTATTCTGAAATAAAGAACAAGATGTTTTGATATCAAAACTCTCCACAGCCATTCATTTGATGCCACAGGGATAGATAATGCTTATCTATTAGCTGAACAGCTCAGACAGAGTAAATCTTGCATGTTAGCTGAACAGTCAAAACACTGAACTACAAAACAGAAGGTAACAAATATTTTTGTGAAGAGTGATGATTTTGTGGCACAAATCACAAACTGAAATATAATTACAATATCATATTTTATTGTCCTAATCAAAGAAGCACTGAAAACATGGCAACTCAAGTTTGACAATTCTAAAATTACAAATCAACTTACTGAATATGCATTTTCTTGGAGAGAGTTACTGGCCAGGTGGTGAAGCTACAAAGGAGGAAAATAAAATTATTATGCTGTGTCTAATATTTGTAGACACTTTCCTGATATTTGGAGGTTGTAGAGAATAAACAAACTTGCTGGAAATTTCCAAACACTCTGAAAGCTCAACTTGTGAACAGCTAATTTTCTTATCGATTATTCACAGCAATATACACAAAATTGACTCACAAAACTTTGACTGTTTTCTTAATATTCTGCAAAAGTCCTTGGCTAGAAAAGGTTTCACACCATACCATTGAATATTGTGTTTAAGGGGAGGGGTTGATGGAAATGCACGTGTGCAAATTTCTTGGCTGCAAGCAATGTATTTCATGCACGTTATCAAGGAGATTCAAGAGAAATCACATCAATATGGCTGCAAGATGTAAATTTTACGATAAACATTTTGAAAAACATGTTTTAACATTTATCAATCGCCAACGTATCTTGGATACGGTATCTACATGGGTCATATGGGTCCCATATAACCTTTGAGCCAAGCTCTGACAACCCCCTCCCCTTAATATGCAATTATCCGTATTGTCATTTGTATAACTGTGATACAATATTCTACTTTCAGTGAAGTATAACTTACTGCATTATTTTTATTGATATCTGTTATTTTGACATCTGCTTTCTTGTCAATGACAAGGTATCGTATCTGTGCAGGCAATCCTTTTAGAAGTGGACTACCAGCTACTAACATCACCAGGGTACATCCATTTTCATCTTTGAAATTCACGTCGACACCTTCCTGTTCAAGCAGTAAATCTGCACACCCTGTGTTGCCCTTCATAATAGCTACACCAAGGGGAGTGGTCTGAAAGAACAAAACAAAACACAGTAAAAAATATGGTATTTTTGGTCAAGCGTCAAATGGTGGGAATTAGGAATTTGTAATACTTCACTCATTAGCCCTGGTGGCCATTCTTGTTCAACAGAGTGCCCTGCACATTAATAAAATATCCAATAGACATATGTATGACATAAATCTGACCACAGAAAACCATCTTCATCCGGTTCATAATAGATTTATTGGTATCGGGCTGATGTAAATGAGTCTTTGAGATGGTTGACAAGACATACTACACAAATATACTGTGAGAGATCCACATAACCATTTTACACAATTTCTCTGTAAACAAAATCAACCAAACTATTGAAAACACTGAGGATCTACCAAGGTCTGGTGGTGCACAGGTGAAATCAGATCAAATAGACAGCATTGCCATCTCACCTTCCATTCATTGGGTGTGTTGATATCAGCTCCAGCCTTGATGAGTAACTTCAAGCAGTACCACCATCCATATCCAGCAGCATAATGTGTGACTGTGTTACCAGATGAATCTGCTGTGTTTGGGTTAGCACCTTTCCTTAAGAAGTAGGAAGCTACAGGGTAATGTCCATTCATTACAGCATGGATCAGTGCAGTCCTCTTCAGTTTGTCTGTTCAATAAAGTAATACGTATGATATAAATTTTCAAAAGAAATTTTCAATGTTTTGTCACGACATGAACATGTGATTGGAGTGACACTTTGTAACAGTATGTGTCAACCAAAACTCATTACTTCTATGTTGAAGACCTTAAAATGTGTAAAGATAGCCTTGACAATAATTCATAATGATTGTAAGAATTTAACAGCAATACACTGGTTTCCTTTACAATGATGAGTCATAGATATAATTACAAATTTACACAAAGACAAGGAGTTTTCCATGATAAGTTCGAGTTGGTGTAGGGCACAACTGGTTTTTTACCTTTCTTTTCAATAGCAGCACCAGCTTCCACCAATATCTTCACAATTGTCAGATTTCCCTTGGCAGAAGCTAACATCAACGCTGTCATTTTATTTCTTCCAGCACTAAGTGGTTTATCCACGGTGGCGCCATGCTTGACTAAGGCACGTATTGCATCCTGTCACATAAAATGTACAATTTATCATTAGGCAAGATACTAAAATCACTGTCACCACTCTGTAACCTAGGATACTGTCATCAGGGAAAGAGAAATTAAGTATGACTATGGGTGTCCTTTCTACGGACAGTGTTGTCTTTTTTTTATTAAATCATTCATCTGCTCTTACTAGACCAAGAATTACCACAAATAAGGCATCTTTTCAATTTCAAGACAATCATGTTGGGAAGTCTCGATTTTCTGTACAATTCATCAACACTACCATGGTTGGGTTTCAACCCATAACATACCGTTTGTCCATTTTCAGCGGCCAGATGGAGAGCAGTATATGACCATCTGTTGGCTCTATCAATGCCACCTACATGCAAACTTTCATCCTCATCACGACTACGCTTTGCATCTTTGATTTTCTTCATTAGAATTTCAATGTTGTGAGTTCTTCCTGCTTTGGCGGCAACCATCAATGGTGTAAAGTTGAGATTGTCTGTTTCCTCTGTATTCATACCCCTGTCAAAACACAATCATTTCTTATCAGCAATCAAGCATTAAATTCCTGTAAACATCCATTTCCATAGTGTTCCATAGTGACAGTAGCTGTAACTTTTTATAACTTTTCACTATTTCTGTTTTGAATGTCAATTTCAAGTCGTTGTTTATACTCCAAAAATCCTGCTGATACAACCGCTATTCAGCTTGTCAATATGTGTAAAATGAACGGTTATTGTTTTGCATTTCAATTTTAGTCTACACCAGAATTCACGTGTTATACACAGTAACATATACAGGTTGAGTTGACGATTGTGTCTTAATATTATATATATATCTATCTTTATCTATCTATCTATATTATGTATCTGTGTGTTGAGTTGACAATTGTATCTCAACACACACACACACACACACACACACACATATATATATATGTATATATATATATATATATATATATATATATATATATATATATATATATATATATATATTCACACACTTTTAAATAAACACTTCTAATTTCATATATAGCTTTATAATCCTAAACTGATGATGACAGATGAAGAGACTGTATGACTGTGATCACAGAGGTTTTCTCATTTCTAAAATCTACCACAGAGGGCAGTAGACAGTATACCAAAGTTGTTTATAGCCGTCACTGACCATACACTAATCTGTGTTAAATCGATTATCAAAATGTGTCATTAGATGGTTTCTCGATTTACAGACTAAAAGGCAGAGCTGACAGACCTTATCACTTCATGTCTTATGTGGGTTTGTACCAGTATTTATGCTTCTAATTTCTTTACCATTTCAATTCACTGAAAAGAGTTCCATTCTTGTATGTACTTTTACGTCACATCATCACTGAGCAAATCCATTTCGTCAGTTAATAACTAATAAACATTGGCATAATAAGGACAGTACCTGTAGAAGGCTATTTAATTGTTTGGTGTGATGGTGTGTCTGTCCTCTCTGTTGTAGCAGAAAGTATATTCACAAGTCTTGCTATGTAGTATATCAAACTAACAGTTTCCTACCTATCTAGTGGACTAGCTTTTACAAGATTGGGAATGGGAGTAACGAAATAAAACAATGTTGAAATCAAACTTCCAATCAATCTTTGATGTCAGTATTTTTCTTGAAGGATTAAGAGCACTATTGACTGTTATTATAGAATTTGAGATAATTGATTGACCTGGATATAACGTACATAATGTAACATTACAAGTACCACAATTACATGACAACGCTATACTACAAAAAGTCTAATTACTGAACATGCAAACTACTTAACCTCTTACTAGTCAACATGTACACAATACTGTTAATTGATTGTGTCATGTTAAGCAAATGATTGCAATGTGAACAATTTAAATAGTAGATGCAATTTCATTTATATCATGAATAAATATAACATTTTAAATACAAAGCAGTAGGCAGGTATTGGGGGGAAATGGACAGGTATGAATACATGGATAGCTTTGAGTCATTACCTTGACAACAGTAACTCCAATGGTCCTGTCCCCTCACAAGCTGCAGCATAATGGATTGGCTTACGTCCAGCTTTATCTGCAGCATTGTAATCTGGTAATAATGCCAGTAACTTGGATAGATACTTGGGATTTGGATTAATGGCTGCACAGTGGAGTGGAAAAATCTGTAATAGACATTGATATTGATTCAAAGATAAGCTGTGTATTGAGTATCTCTGTCTGATCTTGATCAAATCAAACAATTACACACTGAAACATTGTAAATATGTGTATATACAAAAAATATGAAACAATTGCATTTTTACACTCAGTGTTCATGTAGACAGCAATTCTCATCACCTTTTAGTTTATAGCAAATGCTTCACTGGTAAGACTGATAGACAGAGGAGAGATGCTTTGTACAGAAAATTCTGGGATAAAAGAAGACAGCCATCCATATGGTTATGGATTGTTAATGATTGGTTAACTTACAAAGTCATTTTCAAATGGTTTCTTTTTCACTGATGCAGCGCGGAATTGACTGAGGTCTTCATTATCATACAACAAAACCTGTGGAAGGTATAATATAAATTTGATTATGGATTAATCTTCATCAGAAAATGGAGGATATTCTCATTGCTTGTTTTCAGACACTGAACAGTTCAACTCAAATATTTCAATGGTATTAATAAACATTCTTTAAATGACCAACAAAATGCATACATAATGCAGTTACTGCTCACAATTCACATATACAGAAAGAACTTTTTAATCAAGATGGGCTGACCAGTAGAAAATTAAACATGGTGCTCAAACTCTTCTCTTTACATTATCACTATTGGTTCATTGCTGAGATTCAAGCTCAATTTATTCACTGAATTTTTAGCAACCCTTGTGTGCATAATATAAAGCATTGCAATACTATGGAACGTAAAAATCATGAGATGAAAGTTATTGGTGGAAATGATGTATAATGTATCCCTGATAGGCATATGGTAAGATTTGCCAAGCTGTCTAGTAGTAGAACTGATAACAGTAACCAAAGTGTTTATGTGGTTGAAGCATGCATTTGAAAAGTTTACTGATTTTACTGAGCAGAAATGATTCTGCCAGGACACTCACCTGCTTGTGAAGAAAATTGAAACCATATCCTCCAGATTTTTCTGTCATTTCAATGATATGACCGGCAAGTTTACGATGACCATGTCGCACTGCTACCACAACATTATCAAACAGATAATCCTGGAGAGATATGTTGGAAGATATAAAGCATCTATCACAAGAAACATGGATTGTACAGAGAGAAGACTATTAGAGGATACAATATGAATATTTTACATTTGTTAACACTTAATGATTTGCTTTCATAAATTTTTGGACATAGCACACTTTGAACAGTCTATAACTTATCAGGTACTGTATAATCATCACTTTTCACAGGGGGATTTCACGTCACTGTTTGGATTTTGATATATTTTCACTGATTTGTCAGTGCAACAGAATCTATTGTTATTTAACATTTTCACTGAGTGTGATTAAATTAGCAGATTTCCTTTGTATGCTAAAATAGGAAAATTAAATTCCAGTGAATAATGCATGCATTTACATTTAACAATTCATGTGAGTATTTTTCCACTAAAATTCCAGCTAGTGTATAAATAATATCAAAATCTTCTTTCTTCTAACTTGAGTGACACTTCATATCAGAATGTTGACTTCATAGCCTGATACATGTATTGACATCTTTCATTTATTTGGAAGTTGATCCATGTCTTTCCCATCCCAAGAACACTCTCTGGCAATTTTTGGGCTCTAAAAAACGGACTATTTCATTGCTATTTAGGTAACTTTAATAATGATAAACTAAAATTTAATGCAAGTTACAGTACCTAGCCAGACACTGCGAGAGGGAAACAGTGATTCAGAGAAAAACGACATAAAATCCCAACTCATGATTCCACAAAATGATAAGCATCACTAATTAAAAGCTTACACATTGTTTATAAGCCTACTCTGCTGAAATAAAAGAGAATAGTAGAATCTCACACCCCAATGGACCTGGGATCAGATTTCTCACACGAGTTGATATTTTGTCTCATACTCGCCTGTGGCTTGTGTGAGACAAAATATCCCAAACAAGTGAGAGAAATCTGGTCCTTGATGTGTGAGATTCTTTTTCTCACATGACCACAAAATGCATTAAATTCACATTGAACATGTACATAATTATCCAAAATCGTGACAACTCTGTCGTCTGCCACTGTACTCTGGCCTGCTTACTTTGTAGTTCCAGTCCGTGTGTTACTCGTCATGCCATTAAATAACATTTTGTGCATGGAATGAAACAGACTGTTTATCATCCAATCAGAGCTTGTGTGATATATACTGCAGAGTGTGGGACGATTACTGAGAGTGTGGGATTGATTTTTCCCACTCCGTCAATCCCGCACTCCCAGCGGCCAGGAATGTGAGAAACAAAAATGGAATACTACGTGACATGCTACAGACTATACTTATTTACCTCAAAGTTGGGAACAGCAGCCGTAAGTACAGCTAATGTGGACTTGGATACACCTTTCTCCAATGCAAAACGAACATATGATCTGGCAAGATATGGATCCAATTTCAAGCCTGTCTCCTGCAAGAATGATTTTACAATATCTTTACGATGTTGGATGGCTTTTAAAGAACATGAAAATTAAAGTAACCAATGGCAAACTTTCAAAAGCATTTTTGCTACTTCATTATCTCCATACTGTCAAAGCATTAAATTATGACTGAAAATAGTAACAAACTGAAACTCTGAACAGCTATACTTGTCAGGGTGACAACTTCAATACTTTGATTATTTTATCAAACACAGTAAGACTTAAAATGAATTTATTGAGTATAGTGACTCACTTTCAATTCCATATCAGTATTTTTCCAAAGTTATTTGTTGTTTCTTTTATAGTTCACAAGTCTTAGCAAAGGAGCTGCATTGTTTTTACATATAATAATCAGAGACTTAATTTGACAGTACCTTTGTGAACGCATCATTGCCTTCTCTGCTTCCTCTGCTTTGACTTATACTCCTCACAGCATGGCCTAGAGAACGGTAGTTGTATCTAGCATATAAAATGAAAGAAAACAAACAAAGAATACTTTTGATATCAAGCCCAAAATAATTATAGAAATAGAACTACAACTTACTGATTGAAGCTTTACAGACAACAAAAGCACACAGAAAATACCATACTGATATTATGCTACTAAGTATTTCGTTCCTGGGTGAATTTTATGAAGGCGTCAGTGATTCAAAATATCAATTCACCATTTCTCCAGGCCACAGGTGTCATTTCAAGGACTAATACAGTTTGTAAGTTTGCTTTCCTATGTTTGAATTGATCCGCATGTTTTAATAAAATATTTTAAACTTATAAATTGGTCAATTTGATTCTGTTACAGTGAATTTCTGTAAAAATTTTGGCATCATCTTGTAGAACATAGCTGACAATGGATTGATCAACATTCTTTTTTTTTTCAATCAAGAAATCTGCTTGAGTTTGAACATACTGGGTGGAGTATTATGTTTTTATTTGCGAATAGAATCACAAATTATATAATTTAACATGGCCTTAAATGAGCAAAAGTTCAAAACTTAACAGATTCAATAAAGAGCAAATGTTAACATCACTTTTTGTGAAAAAGATACACACAGTTTAACTATATAAACTTGAATAGTTTGCCATGATACTTTTTGCTAGGAATATATGTATTTCTTGATCATACATGTACTTCTTAGGATTCACATAATCATGTAAAAACATTTTATGTACCTGCCAGTTGACTGTGCTTGTAGAAGATCTTGAGATAATTCAACTCTGTCTGTCTTTGGTTCTTTGAGATCTGCTCCTAAAATCTTGATAGCTTGATGATTGTTGTTAATGATCGCATAGTTCATAGCATCGTATTCCATATTGATGCTCCGATTGACAAAAATCTGAAAATGACAACAAAACAACAGAATTGACATGATTTTGAACAAACTAGTATTTACAGCGACATAAAATTCAACACAGAAATTACAATTGATAGACAGCTGATGTTGGTGATGATGATTGAAATGAAAATTGATTCGCAGTTTCAACTACTTGTCCTGAATTGAACATCAACCATGATGTGCAATTTGAGATAATTCAATACAAGACACTGTAAATGAGTTCAGAGAAATATTCCAAGGTGACCAGGTAATTCTGAGTATAGCAATAAAAACTCACTACAAATCTGACTAGTGGTTTGTAAGTGATGACAGTGTAAAGTAAAACTGGAAGGATTTACTTCCGATATAAGGATGTTAGGTCTTGCAATGCAAGCCTTGAAATTTTTTTCAAACTGACTACCCGTGGGACGTGTGAATTTATATCTTCACTTGGCAGAGAGGAAAAATCACTTGCTATCAACTTCAAATAATTGTACCAGTAACTTGTAATAGGTAGCAAAAGTTACATGCATATTTAGTGAATCAAAAGAGAGAAAAGGCAGAGTCAAACATGAACTTAATCTTATTAGAATGAAGGATTACAATGAAACATGAAATGTCATAGAAATATAACAATACTTTTGCCTTTTCTACAGATTTTGATCACTCAAAAACATCCTTGAATTTCAGAATTTTTCCCTAAAACTCCATTCCAAATAAAATCTTTGATAAGCTTGTCTGCTTTTGAACTTTTCCTCATTACATTATTTTCTTACAATGAGCATGAATGCTGCTCTTTATGTTCAAACTGAGACCACAAACAACTGCTTACTAATGTTTATTTGCTGATGGCCTTCATATAAGTACATCTGTGAACCTTTACAGCATGTGCTCATTAAGTATGTTTTATTTTGATACATGTATTTGTGACGAAAGTAGATTCAAGTTTTGTTTGGCATCTCTTCCATGCCAATTTCCCCTCTACAGTTGCTTGTGTATACATGAGGGCCGGCCCCTCTTGGGCACCATACTGGTATATAGATGTGTTTGCCTCCCTGTTAAACTGAGCTCGGTTGAAGAGTTTTCATAATGTGTAAAACAATGCAATGTTGTTGTTTACATTTGAATTCTAGTCCAGACCAGAGTTCACTCATCAACAACAGCAATGCAGTCTACACATGTACAGGCTGAGTTGACAATCTCACCACTGCCATCTAAACATGACTTGAGGAGTAGAACAAGAAAATGTAGTTGACATTAAAAACAAAGAGAGTGAAAAAATCATCAAGAGTTAACAGCTACTGGTCCTTTCAGCAAGATTTCAATGTTTGTGTGTTACAGCATCAAATTAATCAATATTGAGATTGCTATAATGCATGATTTAAACATCAACGATTATTTCATACCATAACTAACCTGGCTCAAAAAGATACAAGACTGAGAAATCTGTTGAATTATCACACTGAAACTAGTTAACACTTACCCCACTGACTTTCTTGGTGTCTGCTATCATTTCTTGTAGTTGTTTCATATCATTGGTCAGTACAGCTCGGATAGATCGTTTACAGTTAAACAACGGTGATACTGTTGGCATATCTTTTTCACCTCTGAAAATCAAAAACATCATTATACTACTTTAAAACCTCACAAAAATATGCATATTGATAGTCTTTTAACATAAATACCAAGTCTGCAGAGTAAAATAACTTTTTTTGTGAAACTATGAACTGCATTCTTGGACCTGAGTTAGGTCCAATAACGACACATCCCTGTTAAAATTTACAAACTCATTTTCGTAGATTATGTTTGATTTTCATTGGCGATTCTTTACTATATTTATCATGTGTGTACATATTAAGTAAAAGATGCCATATTTTTTTATTGAAAAATAAATATTAGTGAGTAAAATCCTTCATGATTCTTCTCATCAAATTTTAAAGTTTTCAAGTGATAGAGTTTACACAACATAATATAAACAGAGAGACCCCTAAAATTAAAAGTGTGTTCAGTATCATTTTTGAGCACTTAATGGTGACTGGTAAAAGTCTGATTGTAAAGCTTTAAAAGGCCAGTACTTGTCGCTGTTGATGATTTTTTCACTGCATTTGTTTTTTTGTCAATTACACTTTCTTGTGTTACTGATAAACGCATCTCAAAACACCAACTGTTTTAGTTTTCAGCACTGTGCTTCTATATGTAACGTGCATTGTTATTATTTATGTTTTAATTCTAGTCAGGACCAGAATTCACTTGTCAACAATAACGATGTTGTCAACACATGTACAGGCTTAGTTTGACAAGCTAAATGCTGTGCATCTCAACATGTTTTCAGCAGAAGAACAAGAAATTGTAGTCGATATTAAAAACAAAAATAGTGAAAAAATCATCAAGAGTTACAGGTACTGGCCCTTTAAAGGTATACAGTCAGCAGCAATCTAAATATGCCCATATATGATCATATATGGTTCCTTGGTATTCAAAATGCCCATGTGAGGGCGCTGTTTTTAAAAAGCGGCCACCCGCTTAAAATCTGTGATTGGCTAGATTTTCTCTTTTCATGGTAACTGTGGCAAAATTGGAACAGGTGACAGTATACCTTTAATGAAACTGGAGATTCAAGAAACAACCATTTTTAAGATTTGTTGACATCATGCCATAAACACACTAATATTATGGGCAGAGAACTTTTTGGTAAAAATTGAACACAGTGACCATAATGTGCTATGACCTTTGACCCTTACCTGACTTCAAAGGTTGGATCTTTACTGACAACTTCAATATCAGTGTTAGGTTTGAGTTTCCTGTTGGCATCTTTACTTTTATCTTCAGAATCTTTTAACTTTCCTTTCTTTATTTTCTTGTCTTTCATCTTTGGCCTACCTCGTTTTCCTTTCTTCTTTTTCTCCTTTTTGATCACTGCAAAAGTTCATATCAATCTTGCGTTGAAATTGTTGAAATTTAAGACCAAATCATGGCCATTTTTGTGATCAGGTCAAGCACTCTGGTCCCAGAATGAAGTTGATGTTACAAGTCACAAAACTGAGTTGCTATGAGTCTGAACAATGCATGGCATCTACTGGCAAAATTCTACAAAGAGTTGTCAGAGAAGTCTTTCTATGACAAACCCTGGGCACTTTTAAATCAAAGATGTGATGTTAAAACCATACAGCATACATGTACCTCTGAGCTTGCTGTACTAACTGAACAAAAATACAGGTACAGGATGGCATGCCAGAATTTCATACTGGATGGGATGACAAGATTGCATATATGACGGTATGCCAGGATTTCATATACAGGATGAAAAGTCAGGATTCCAATGGATTGGTATGCCAGGATTTCATACACAATAGTTAGAAAACACATACTTTGATAAGAGATAAACAGTTGCCTATCAAGCCAACTAATGGTTGCCATAGATACATCTCTTTATGTATTTCTCACCTTTTGTTTTCACCTTGGACTTGCTTCCTGGTGGCCTTCCTCTCTTCCTTTTCCCTTTTCCAACAGTGGTCATTTTCTTGGGAGGTCTTCCTCGGCGACCTTTGGTGCCCTTTGCTTTCACTTTCAGTTTTAAGTATCTGATTGGTTTCTTAGTACGTGGTGCTTCCTCTTCATCGTCCTCCTCATCTTCTTCTTCCTCCTCCTCCTCCTCCTCCTCCTCCTCATCATCATCATCACCATATCCAACATCATTAAGTTCCATGGCCAGAATGTTTGCTATAAAGGGGACATTTTTCAGACATTCAAAACTTTGCAAAAAAAACTTATTATGCCATTGAAATATAGATTCATTAATGAATTATCTTAAGTATATCAGCATTTAGCAAGGCATATCACATTTCATTTACACTGTCATTACAATGCTATCCAACACTTTCATTACAATGCTCTCAATATATATATATATATATATATATATATATATATATATATATATATATATATATATATATATATATAATGGTAAACAAACATTGAAATATGCAGAGTATCTTTACTGTAGATACAGCACCTTTTGAAAACGTAGAGCCAAAGTCCCTGAAGCTACTCTAGACATGGATACAAAATTAAGTATTTCCTGACTTTCTGAAATTATCTCACTATCATCCTGGGGACCTGTAAACCAAATCTGTCTGACAAGCGGTTTTGAAAAAAACAAGGGACCAAACAGTTGACAGAGCTCTGCTGTGTTATGTAGAGAATAACCTTTTGTGACACATGTATTGATGAAGAAGCTGGATATCTTTGATAGCTCATTTCAGGATGGCCTGACTAAAAATGGCAAAATTAGCTGCAAAAATACAAAACTGATGATTTCATTATAATTTCAATTTATTACATTAAGATAAAGCCTAGGAACCTGTTTACCAAATATCAAAGGCATCAGACAAGTAGTTTTTGAGAAACACATTTTTTGACCAAAAATACAAAATTGCAGATTTCATCATATATTCAATATATCATATTAAGTTCATCTGTAGGAACCTGTATACCATTCATCAAAGCTGTCAGACGAGCGGTTTTGATGAAATAAAGTTTTGACCAAAAATGACAAAAAATTCCTTAAAAATACAGATTTGCATATTTCATCACAATTTGAACAAATCTAAGTTGGGTTATCCCTAGGGACCTGTATACCAAATAACAAAGTTGTCTGACCAGTGGTTATGAAGAAGAAGATTTTTTACAAAAAACGCCTTTTTTGCACTAATTTGCATATAAAATTAAAAAAAAACAGTTTCTCAAATCATATTTTTCATCTACACAACAAATATCAAATCAGTAAGTATTTGAGTGGACGGACGCCTCACAAACGGACATACATACATACAGACATACAGACGATGGACACCGGACAGATATTCAAAACACTGCCAAAACATCACATACATGCATGGCCCTACCTTCTTCCTGTTCATCAAGTTTTCCTTCCTCTTTTTGTTTAGCTTTATTTAAGACAAGTTCAATTCTCTCTCTTTCTTTCCTTGATATCTGCATTCTGTCTTTGTCTTTTCTCTCCATGGTAACATCTGTTAAAACACTGTCCATTTCCACGGTATCATAGTATGCCAAGCCATAGATGTCTGGAGATTTAGCCATCTCCAACCAACGCACTTTGAAAACTTTGGTGGATTTGTATACATTCTGAGATGCTTGACAAATGTAGTATGACCCTGTAGTAAGATACAAATAGATTAACTGGATGTAAACATTGGCAACATTAAACTGGTTATGTGTGTTTTTGTCTGCAATTTACTGTAATACTGTACAAGTCATTGTAGTATAATCATCATCTATTCATTTCATAGACATTTTCTTGATTTCTTTTCAGTTTGACGCTTACTTTATGTGAATTTTTAAAACTATCATGTTCACCGAGTACAGTGGAAGTGACATTATCACATGTTGAAAACAAAACAAGACAAAAATCATGACTAACAATTGATCAGATCAGTAGTTCAAACTGACTCATACAGCATGTCTATTTGCATGCCTCAGGCAACAAAATGCTTCATCCTCATTCTATAAGCGCAGGCCAATTTGACATTTCTTGTCAAATCTATGAATTCCAAACACAGCCTGTATTTACCTTCTTCATTTCTGACAGCAAGATAGTCTCCCTTCCCATAGTACACTTCTTTCTTCTCCACTGGTGGACCTACACCTGCGCACTGTTGTGCTGCAGCCACAATATGCGACTGGTACGTATCAGTCGGTGTTCGTTTTCGTTTTATCTTCGCCTGTGGTGCTGGTACTGCTGGCCTCTTCTTGGCTTTCGCCGGCTGAAAATATCAATAATGTTACAATGTATTCCAATTTATCACTCTTCACAAACTAATATCTTTGTACATGCTAAACTTGAAAGATACAAGGACTTGATTGTAATTTGTTTGAGTTCCCATCAAAGGTCAACAATGATAGATTAGCTATCCAACTCAATTAGGATATACATGTATTGTACTGTACCCATTAACAACTCAATAATGGGTTTTTAAGTACAACAGAATCAGTACTATCTATCATTGTAAATTCATTAAGACACACTTATTAAAATAATTCTGTACTGAAAGTAAACTATTACGCCAGTTTTAATTGTTACAAGACAAACTGTACATTTAATCTACTTGGAAATTTCTGAACACTTGATAACTAAAACGACAGTTTGTTTTCTACACACTATTAAAATGGCCCACACAATTAAAATTAAAAAGTGTGAGTGAAAAACGAGTAGAATACTGTTGTAAATGCAAACAAGTTTAGGATAACGACAGAATGCAGGCAAGTTTTGGAACCTCTTATGTCAAGTATTAACTTAGGGATTTCTGTTTGTATTGGCAAAACCATTTCATGCTATTAAATGATGTAATACATTGTATATTTACAAACAATAAACAATAAGTGAAGGTGGACAGTGGCAGAATAGTTGCAAATAATTTCCAATTTCCTTCCAATATTTTTTTCCAATTCTTAAGAATAGTATGTTTGCATATATGCAACCATCACCTGGTTTCATATCT
>LD345397.1:91054-114459 GCA_001465055.1 Ptychodera flava | reverse complement strand
TTTGCGTCAGACCAAATTTTGCCTCGGCCCTGAACCCCCCCTTCTCACCGTGACCAAACTGTAACAAATAGAGCCACGATCTTCACCTTGCTGTCATTTAGACTACACAATAAGGATTAGACTTGTCATGATATGTCAAGTTGGAGTTAAAAGTACAATATTTGTTAAACAGCTGACTGAATCTTCTCTACCGGTAAAGCCTGAATGTTGACATGACACATTATTGAACACTTCTTTAACCAATCCCAAAGTGAAATATACACTCATCATGTGTGTGAAAGATATTGATCAGTAGTCAGAGCTAAAACACACAGAAAGATGTTCAACTTTGGCTACTGCTCAATAGCTATACTTATACTGTCAAGGTTTATCTGAGAGTACAGCAATTTATTTGACATGATGATAAGCTCTAGCACACTGCACAATAACCCTTGTTTTGGTATGGTCTACCACACTGCACAATAACCCTTGTTTTGGTATGGTCTATCACACTGCACAATAACCCTTGTTTTGGTATGGTCTATCACACTGCACAACAACCCTTGTTTTGGTATGGTCTATCACACTGCACAACAACCCTTGTTCTGATATGGTCTACCACACTGCACAATAACCCTTCTTCTGGCTTTAAAAACGGTATCTTCAACTTTAGTCTTATGTTGGTAAACACAGCAAAGATTCCAATTCTACTGGTATGCTGCTATGTTATCAAAATTGATAATGACAACAGAATGACTGATAGACCTGAAATTGAACCCTTCAAGTACAACTCTCTCCATCCCTAGATACTTTGAACTTAGAAGAAAATAAAGCAAAATTTGCATAATAACCTTGAGCTTTCACTAACTTTCCTTCACCACTGCATTGAAGCATACATGTACATGACTGGTATTCATTCAATTACTAAACATATGCTGTGTTTCAGTTTAAGTAGGCCAGTGCTAAATTAAAACCACTTTCCCTAGACTGCTTCATAACCTTTGACCTTGACCATCAATGAGCAATGATATTCTCTTACATCCTGTCTCCATAATTTCTATCACAGTATGTCTGTGGAAAGTGGAAGAATCCTCTTTGGATATAAAATATCTAATTTGGGAATATACATCTTACAGACGTGACAAGAATCATAAGAGTAACAAACATTGGTTGACAGCTGACGTACAGCATAGAAAATCTGAGACACGTGAAATTCCAAAGTCCGTAAATGTACAGACCAAAACTGAAGCTGCTTTATACAAACTTGGGGTCGATCCATTTCGAAATCAAAAATATGTCCATGTAGGCAGCTAAGAAATTAGAAATATTGCATTTCACAGGATATATAGAAAATTACATCAGATACATGTATATGTAACAGATAATGAGAGAGTTGATGATAATGAATGTTGGATAACAATGAAATGTTGATTGTAATGATTACCTTAGGTGGTGAAGGCACTGGATCTACTGTGGCAGCACCATCTGTACTGGTAGATGGACCATTCACAAGATCACTGCTTGACATTCTGAATATCTTTAAAAGAGAAAAAATCATGCTATAAAGTGTATGCTGTGTTTTAGAGCTATGGATATGGTCAATGTTAAAGTCAGATACACTGCAATTATGTAGACGTACATGAATGGAAGCCTGGTAATCACTTTCCAATGACTTTCATAAATGACTTCCTTTTTGAACATATTGGTACTAGGTCACTAAGTGATATTGAAATACTTTATTACACGTGAAGTAATACTATCAATGTCATACATTGTAGACATTGCATCAAAGATGATGACAGTACACTCACACTAATGGTTAGCATGTTGTGATTCCCTACAGCTTCTCTGACAGCCACTGTGACATTCACTGTTTTGTAAATGAAGTACATGTTATAATTTCATATCTAACTACATTATACATAACACTGCCTTTGGAATTACATGATTTGGGCTTTGTCTAATCATACAGCATACATGTCGATGAAAAATTTCAATATGGAAGCTAAATCTATGTTTGTATTTCAATTTGATGATAACCCTACCGGTACAATGTGGTTAATATACATGTAGCCGTCCAATGTCTTGTTTAGCAAAATTGTCATCATTCTTTACAAAGGGTGGAGAGTTTGAAGAAGGGGGACACTGTTATATGTTTGTTTATTTTCACTATTAAAATTACATTTACCCTTGACTCTACCAATGTCTTGAAGATATCAAAACAAAAAAAATTTCAGGAGATCACATTGATACTTAAAATTGCTGCCAGAGCTCTATTTTGTTTATGCATAGCCTTAGACAATTGATTGCTTAATGTAAAAATTTCCCTAAATACATGTACTATCATGTTTGATTCTCAGTGTCTTTACAGAGGCGATGATGACATCAAACAGGAAACAACTTGTTTCCATGGATATAAATTCTATAAAAAACCAAAGCTTGCAAAGTGCAAGTGACACAGGTATACAATAGGAGGTAAGGAATAAAATACACGTAGGTCTCTGTGTACATACAAATTAATGTGCTTTGTTCCAAATTTTCACCATGTAAAAAGAGAACTGAAGATAGTGAACAACTGCATTAGATTCTGATAATGATGGCTGTTATCAACGCACGCTTAATTTTCCTTCTAACTGATCAATATAGTATACAGTACTCTGGAGACACTCAAATGCCATGTTAAACAGACATCTTTACAGAAGGCATATAAAATGTATGATATTTGATACTGAAGCCCACAAATTACATGACAAGCTGGGTTCATGCCTGTAATGCATAGCTAATGTATATCATTAATTTACATGTCTGTTATCAGCAGTTGCACTGCAGATACCAGTTACCATAGTAACAGACAGTGCTACTCTAACCCACAACACTATGATGATGAATGGGAATTGAAAATATCTCAATATCCCTTCTTGAATTGAACAACAGTGTTTTTGCTTTGATGGGAAATATACTTGTACAATAGATGACTGTTTTAGGAACCTCACTCACAAATCTTTGGGAAATACCTAGAGCATTCCCAATAAAATGAACTGGGAACCATGGCAACATGTACAGACTAACCACCCATAACAAAAACAACAAACATTTTTATGCTGGAAATCTTAAGATTATCTACTCTAAATTTGCAAATTGCTGCAGTGCAGAAAGCTGATACAGGAATAGATTTGTGATTAAACACTTACGTTCAGTAATCTATCCTCCAATTCTCACCTGATCAATTAAGATCATGGCATAAATTTCATTATGTTATACTATGGTATCATTTTGCATGTAGGCCTCACCTCAATTCTACATGCTATGTTCACTTTATATGTATTAGTTTTGACCAAGATGAATTTCTTTTCACATACAGTTGCTTTGAAAAAACTGGTAAAAATATAAAGTATCTCACTGCCACTGGTCTAAAAATATGCTGTTCTCTAACCAATATGGAAGCTAGGCTACAAACACAGTGAATGACATAATTCATGTAGGTCAATGGTGAGCAGTATTGAAGTGATAGCTGTATACAGTGACATCATGAGTTGGTTTGAGGATAGGATTATCAGGGTATTAGAATTATCATTCAACAAAAGTTACTCTGTGTACTAAATTTGATAGTGACCAAATTCTTTATCATACATTAGTCTGTATTCAAATGAAATGCCAAGAAGCAACAAACTTACAGCTGTGGATTCAAAATTCCCCCTTTAAAAAGGGCTTGTTCCATAGCCTAACATATATTACAATGGGGCATATAAAAATACATGTGTTGTTGGTGCTGCTTTTAATTCATATCTTGTGTCAATAGTTTCAAACTAATTGCAATTACGGTACACAGACTTTGTTCTATAGAATCAAGGAACAAGACAGAACTCATGGTTATTTGGTGTAAATTGTTTATACATGTATGCCATCTATTCTACCATGATGATCATCATGAGTTGTAGAAATCACAGAGGAAATTAATTAATATACAAGGGAAATAAAATGATCAAACCATATAATGAAATAATATTGAATGCGGCCACATGGCTGGTTTTCATGTTAAGTATGCAGACTAATTATCAGGTCTTTGATACAATTTTTACAAAAGCTGACACATAGGCGGAGTACAATGTTCAAGGAGATTCCCAAGGGAAGCCCCTAAAGTGCTCAAAAACAGTTGGCATTATCATTGATGATAGAAACCAGTACGGTAGATGGTGTCGTAATTTTGCAAAAATGGCACTGACTATGACCTTAAAAAAACCGGTGATTTCGAGGAAATAGTGACTGCATTCAAAGACGATTTTGTGAGAAAGTAGGTGAGCACAAGACATTTTACACCATATTGTGGTTAGAGTGAACCATGCTTTTACTTGTGTTACATGTACATTGTACATGTATATAAAGGTCAGATGTTATTATTTGCTTATGTTACACTTGGTTCTACCATAGTAACTCTTCTGTAATTTCTCAATGTCTATGAAATCAACTGCTTTCAGAAGTTTGCACTGCAAAGAATGTGATTTCTAAAACATGGCATACTCAGCTCAATTCAACCTTTTACAAAGTATCATTATGGTGCATTCTGGGATTGCCGTCTTGTATTTGTATGCATATCCATAGTCCTCTTACCAGTTCCATGATGCTTTTCATGACAGTATAGGTAACGTTTATCTATGGCTGATGCTACCCTGGCTGATATATTCGTTGCCGATTGAAACACAAGACACCAAACATTTTAGTATCATGAAGTGCATGACTGGACTAGGTAATACCATGTATGAATACGACAAAACACATTATGTTTTGTTTTAAGTACATATGCAGATATTTAAACAACGGTAGCAATGCCTTATGGGATAACCGGGGAAAATTCTATTGTTTTTATCATTTAACTTGCACCTCAGATTGTAATCATGAATTTTACTTTCTGATACAGTTTATCTTTCTTTGTAATTCCCTGGTAGGGTGACCAGACAATTTTTAAAACTGAAATCTTTTGCCAAAATCTTGATGGTACCTGTTGCAAGTGTTGGTATGAAGTCCAAATCTGGAAAAATAATTTGTCTAATTAGCATAATCACAATTTGGCAGCCTCTGGAAAATCAAAGTTTCCAAATTCTTTCCCTGAGAATATTGTAAATGAGGAATAATGAGACAGTGTGACCAAAAATCAGACCCAATATGGTTAAAATGGCTGAAAGACGACTAACTGTAAAATAAGGAGTCCAGTGAAAGGTGCATTTATAGTTTCCAAATTATTTCCCTGAGAATATTGTATAGGTAGATAAGTCCAGTGAAAGAAAATGGAAGATTGTCCTCACGCTGACCTTTGTGTTTCCAATATCATGGATACAAGCCATTGTTTCTGGTCAATGACAGGTGCGCACGGGTGAAAAAGCATGTTGTTCAGGTACGGCACTATTGCGAACCTTAATTCCTGCTTGCGAAAACCGTGGGCGCTAATTTGCACTGCATAGCTGAGCCTTTTTAGAGCACAGAACAAGTAGAAAAATGTCTAAGGTACAATTTGCCCGCATGGCCATTCCTTCCCTTCTTGGAAAGCGATGCCAAAAGTCATAGACGTTTCTAAGTAAAAAATTCGTCAGCAGTTTCTTGGAAGAAAAGAGACGTTTTGGGGAAATTTTTGCTCTCATCTTGACTTCCTAGTCTTCACAACATTCACAGTGAAATGCAACTATTTCCATTCACACGATCTCTCATCGCAGCCGTTCGCATATGAGTAGACGACTTCCAAGATGGCGTCCCCTCTGACATTTGTTGATAAAGTGTGATCGTAAACTTCGAGATTTTGACGCCATTACCTTGTTCACAGACATAAATGTGCACAACTGTTGCATAATTAAGGTGAATTTGTACAACTTATCACTACCTGAGCCCCACTTTAAGCCTTTGATTTCGAGCATTCACTCTCAGAGTTTTCGTGTCAGCCCCATTGTTAAGGAATGGCTCGTCCGGTCACCCTATCTCTGGTCTTATACAAAACACTACAGGGAGTTATGATGTTGTGGTGAATTCAAACAATATCTGATACAATAATGATGACGGATGTATAATATAAGGACACAGGTTCTGTATGACATATGGCATTATACATGTACATGTATCAATATCTTACAATTCTCTCATTCTAAACATTAATTGAATCTATTCATATGCAAGACGTCTTCATCAGAAAACCAACAAATTTTGCACACAATTTTGGAACACTACTATTTTTGGTGCATTTTCTTGTTGTTTTGATTGATGGCAGAGGAGCGGCATATCTTGGGTTTCTAATTTCCAACAACTTACAATGCTATCAACAATGAAGTCATTATGTCTATGAACACATTGAATACACCATGCAATCATTGAAATTTATGACAATCCCAACCAATCCTTTGCAGCATGAGTACCATGGCTACATTTGATTCCATGATTGTTTTATTTAACTTCCCTTTTCCTAAACACATATTAGTTTCAGATACATCCATAATACCTGATATATAAATAATAAATTGCTCTTCTCTGACCTTTCCTATAGTTTGATGTACCTTATGTTTGCCAGTATTGGTCCTTCGGGAAATTACACATGAGTGTTACAAAGATAATGACAGGGCTTCACCACGACAGTATATTGATGATGCTATTAAAATACCATATATAATTGTACCGGTATTAATAGGAGGGAGAATTCTGGAATCAAATAAGAAGGGGTTTTGGACTGGCTGCTAAGCTAAGCCATTTCACTATAATTATAGCTACATGTACATAATAATTTTTAATATAATTAAACATGGTACTTCAATAATATCACTGACATATCTGTCATTGTGTACCCTTGTCATTATCTTTACAACACCTATGTGGAATTTCCCTTGGGACCAAAACTGGCAAATATTATAAGATTTGATGGTTAAATGTATTGAACGTCGATGAATGGACTATTTACAGAAGTATTCCTAAATCATGACTAGTCAAAGTTATGCCAACCTAATTATCACATTTGCAATTTATTTTTACAATTCTAATAGCATTGTCTTTTGTATCATCTTTAAAAATGTTACTGTTATGCAAAGGCCAGGATCTCACAAAATTAATATAAATTAATAATGTTTTCAGATATATTTACATAGTTGACCCACTTACCAGTAATTTTATATGTGCAGTGAGTTCCAATGATCAAATGTTTGTTGGTGGAATTTTTGTAATCAGAGCTACATGTACATGTAAAGAGAATGGGATTATTCTAAATTCAGTAACCGTATACTGTTCCATAGTATACAAGATTACCCTTCTTCTGGACTTCCTAGTATCAATCAGTACGACAGCACATTTTCAGAGCACGTCTGCTCATTCTAAAACAGTCATCAGCTAGTGGATTCTGTTGGTCGTGCCTTGAAATCCTCATTTTTTTTCTCAAAAAATAATAAAAGATCTGCCCAAATGCAGAGTCGAATGTGGAGTTGGCATCAAGACAGATTGACAAAATATTTTAGAAAGTATCAATGCCATGTTAATACATGTAGTGTAAAGGGCTTGTTGCTGTAAGTGAAATAGCTGATGATTTTGTCACTGTTTTTATTTTGTATGTCAGTTGCAAGTTCTTGTTCTATACCACAAAGTATGTTACAACACCAAATATTTAGCCTGTCAACACAGAGTCAAGAGTGTTAAATGCATTGTTTAATTAAATCCGAGTTCTAGTCTGGACCAGAATTCACTTGTCAACAATGACAATGCAATCCACTTGTGCACAGGCTGAGTTGACAGGCTAAACAATTACAATGTATGTATCTAAACATGCATTGTGGAATAGAAAAAAAACTGTAGTTGACAGACACAACAAAGATGTGAAAAAAAAATGAAAATTTCCAGCCTTTCAATCTTTTAATTTGGTAAATATTCACACTGATATAACTGTAGCACAACTTCTTGAATTTTTGCATCATATCATTCAAAATTCTTATATTGTGAACTTTGGCGATATCCTGTGTTTACTTGATGTTTCGCTTATAAACCAAAATAAACTCTACACATCAGGCCTGTTGCCAAGGTTACAGTATGACAACGCTGTATCACACAAGTACACAAGGTTATCATTACTTTTTACACTGTAAATCTTCACATATATGGTATAGTTACATCTGAATGTACAATGGGTTTAAGAAAGTAAAGTTCATACATACATGGTCAATTTTATGGAAATAGTATTGGTGTATGTTCACTCACATTTTTGCTACAATATTGTTATAACAATTCTTGATCAATAGGACAAAACCTGCGGGGCATAACTTTCAAAGTGAAAAGACCTGTATCTTAACATTTTATTGAAAACCTATATCAGAAAAATTTTATATCAATTTTATATACAGAGTACTATATTTGTATACCGAATACTTGTCCTATTAAAATGATTAGATTCACACACTATCTATTGATGGTCTAAAACTCAGTTTGCTTGTACATGTCCCAACCAACATCACAGCTGAGTTGTTTCGATAGCATTCATGCTGATACATGAATTTGTGCAAATTCATTGATATTGTGCCAGGCAAATGCTTGTGACATGCTGTATCATTTATATACTACTGACCTTGCGTGACCTCCAGTTGCTATGTCAACACAGACTGAGCACAGATTGAATTCAATGACTGTCACACAACACTAGTTAACACAACACAAGCTATTCAACATAAGCCATCAAGCATTTAGTATTTATCAGGTATTAAAACTTGTCAACTGATTCAAATGGTGAATGTTGAAAGAGGAATTTAGAAATCTGGTAAAGGAGGTGATTCATACTTATATATGCTAATCTATTTTCTACTCTCTGTTTCAATATTTTGTTACCCAGTCAAACCGGGCAGCATATTCTATTTTTAGTAACTATCACCGTGTCAAAATAATAGACCATGATTACACGTATGTCTGATCAGAAGCATCTAATGAATCATTTTTTATAACAAAATATTAATATTTAAATAAATGTAACACAATTATATAAATTACCTATACATTACTTATTTCTTTTGTCTAAATTAGGTGTGGCTAGCAACAATGCTAATATTGACTAAATGGGAAATTACAATATATCTATATTGATTTTTTCAAACATGTGTTTCTGCCTGCATGGAAACCAACCATGGTTGCAGCATACGGCAGCTTTACCTACTGTGGTAGGAGGTAGTCATATTGCTACCAGTAGGGTTATGAATTTTAAAACGTTGGCTCCTAAGATTTCTACACTTTGGTGAACACAAACTGTATTGTCTAATCATATGTAACTTCTCAGAAATTTGTGTTTCTCTGACATTTCCATTGCTTATGGTGCAAAGAAAAGATAGAAATTGAAACATAAATAATAGACCGATATCAAACTGTCATGTAGTGATTATGCATTGTCATTTATTTTATTTATTTATTTGTTTATTTATTTATTTATTTATTTATTTATTTATTCATGTATTATGAATTCCTATTGGGTCTGGTCTCATTTATAGGTTCCAAAAAGGTCAAACATCTAAACATAAAACTACAAACTGCCAAAGAACTTAATTTTGTTCACCTTCATGTAATAATCTGTATCATTTCATCAATATAGACATAAATGTGTATCCACAGGGTTGAACTACTGTCATTCCTGCAAAATTTGGTAGTTATCAAGACCAGAGCCTTAGACCAGATCCCAATCTGGTTAACAAGACCAGTAACCTGTATGGTTAACAGTGCTAGACCCAGTGTTTTTGCTAAGGTTGGGGAATATTGGTAAATGATGTGAGAACACAGGTAACAATTTGCTGCTGTCCCTCTGATTGCATTGATATACCAAGGGGAACCCCAGTAAAATGACTGGGGAATTCTGGTAACATTTACCTGCTTACTGCCCTCAATAAACATACTGCAGACCCCTGACCCTAGCAGGTTATCAAGACCTGAACCTGGGCTGGTTATCGAGACTGACACCTTGTTTGGTTATCTAGACCAGGGCCAAGTCTGGTTATCAAAACCAGAGCCCAGTCTGGTTATCAAAACCAGAGCCCAGTCTGGTTATCATTACCAGACCTCAATCTGGTTTTCACTCTTTATCATATGGCATACAAGGTCCCTTAACCATGATCACTGGTTTGCAAGACTGGTATTAATACAATTCCAAATTGATCCACCTTTGTAAGGAAATCAGCATCCCCAGGCTGTGAATGACAAGACCTGCTCTACAATAATACAACTAACATTGATAAACCTCTCTGCTAAAAAAAAAAAGAGAGATTATCTCCATACCATTGTATGATATATCAGAATGAATCCAGTAATATTTTCCAAGCAAATAATATTTTTGAACTGCCGATTGTAGTTTATCATTGAGAGGTTTCTAAACAGCTGTCAGTTCTTACTCATTAGATCTTTACTCGATGTTCATCAAATAAATTCATCATACCTTGGCCTTTCCTTGCACCAATTCACTTACGGAGCAAAGGTGAGTAGCCGTACCATCTAAAAATAGTTATTTTTCTACAACACATAAAATTTCACTCACTTTCTATCAATTTGCTCAGTAGTTCCTTATTTTCCGTGATCAAAAATTATGGGAAAACACAACTATTAACAACAAATACATGTACCATAGACCCTCCAGAAAAACTGACAATATAAACACAAACATTACGAAAAACTTTAAAAAATAACATTTTTTCAAAATACAATGTACATGTATATCAAATACTTTCAAACTCTACAATATTATATGAATGGCATCATGGGATTTTAATATATATAAAATATTTATTTTTAATGCTGATATTATCGGTAAATGATTTATCTGACCAAAATTCCAGATATGAATTCTCCATGCCAAAATATCTGCCTTTGAAGTTTGATAAACAAAAAAGATATTTGACAACAAAAAAATTGATTTTGACCTTGTGAATCTTGAACTGTATTCACTCATGTTGGCCCACAATGAAATTTCTTCAAAGATTATATCGTGAATTGCTATTTGTAGTGGTGTAAGTTTTTCCTGTGAACAGTTGAATTATCAAATTGGTAATTTGAACACAGCTGGTTTTGTGATATCTTTCATCAGAAGGCGATAAAGGACTACATTATTCCAGTAAGATAGCACCGTGCATTTTTTTCTGAACACATACCAGAAATGCCTACAGGGTTTCCAAGAACATGTACCAGTAACATGATTTATTAGAGAAAAGCCCATTCTGTTGTTGCTTTGTCTTTCTGTTTCCTGGCAGTAATCCAGAAAGCTACCAACAAGCAGCAATGACAGTCTAGTCTGTGTGTTTGAAATTATATTTACCGGTACATGTACTTGGAGCGATAATATTTAATAATATGTAATATCAGAAACAGTCCTTTATCAAAGCTGAGCATTAACAAAACAGGAGTACTGCATTAACAAAAGTTGATGGCAGTTTTTTCAAGAACATTGGAAGAGTAAATAGACTCTGCTATTACAAAGGAATACACTGCTGAGACAAGAAGGATTTGCACCGAGTACATTTGGCAAAAATAGGGAAAGACATAAGTACATGTATCATGTTCATATATATGCCACTTGAACATGGTGTTCATGACCTAGATCAACACAATACAGTAACATGATAGCTAATGCAGCCTTCCCCTCAGCAACTTGAATGTGCAATATTGTGCAGCAACTGTGTAGCTATATAGCAGAACACTGGTCCCTAGATGCCAACAAACATGGAGTATTGAAATGTGTTGCCACTATGTTGGAATTCAGACAAACATTTACATTGACAATACTATACATGTATGTCTTACATGACAGGTCTTGAAGTACAGAAGAAGCACTTTAGTATTGCTTAAAATAATGCCTACAAGAATAGCATAATACAGTGTAGGAACTGTAGCCAGCATATCAGAGAATGCACTTAAAATGTCAATAGATATGCGTCATTAGATATACTAAGGTGTCTCAACATTATCTTGGAAAATGTCATATATTGCTATCCCATTAGTTGATTAGCTTGGTATTATATCACAGACAATACATTGCTAAAATTGGGCAAAACCAACGAGAGCAATTTCAAAGCAAGGTGATGTATTCAGCCAATTAGTTCTACTGGTACTGTACCATGGATAAGGTACACTAAGTCTTGTACAATACTAAATTGTACATGGGGCAAAAAAGGGGCAGGAATATCAAGCCATGTTGTGTAATGTTGACAGTGTACAATGTGGTGGTGCATGACAAAACATGAATGATCCATAAATATCACCTGTCACAATAATTTTGCACCATCTAAATGAGATGCCCCCCCCCCTTATCAAAATCCCCCTTCAAATAATCACAAAGGCAGCAACACGTGCCCCTTCTACGATGAAGTTGGAGATTAGATTTTATTTATGGAAGCATTCCATTTTATGATTACTATCTATGATGTAACATCATACAGTTGATGTATTCTACTATCTGTAGCCACAGTCAAGTGATACAAGTGTCCCATCTTCAGAAGGGTGAGAAAAAGCTGAAAAAACTTTTATTTAATATCTGCTAAATGCTGTAACCTTACTTTGCTGATACCTTGAACAAAAATCTAATTTGCATAACTTAAATTTGCATAATTTGTTATAGTCCCCCTCAATCAGAACAAAATCCCCCTAAATTTTCAAGCAAGGGGCAACATTCCCCCTTGTGAGATAAACCTGAAAAAAAACAGCTTAAATGTTGCAATGGACATTGTACATTTAGCTGAAAACCAATAAAACCACAACTAAACACATACCTTGTCCATGATTCAATATGTATAACCAGGTTCATACTGGCAAATTTGGCCAGGGCCAAACATGTCGGATTTCGCACTGGACCAAGGATTAATGTAATTTCCATTTTGACAATTGATCGTTATGAAAACATACGCCGTCAGTTCTACATGTCTTCTGACCTTCCTAAGTTTAAACAAGTCATCGCTGATGACACAGTTCCCGCTCGCACCATTAACCCTTTTCCTGCCAAGTCGGTGAAAATCCACTCGAAATTCGGTGTAGCCAGAATCTTAGCACCAGTGGCCATTACCCTGCCAATTCGGTGGAAATCAGGCTAATTTTTGGTACCCCATTTCCTGCCAAGTCGATGGCACTACATGTAGCAAACCCTTACGCACGCTCTGGGTCATTAGAGGATAGGTTTCAGGCTGTGCTCGTGCTACGTAGAAGTCCGACCAACCATTTGTTGTTTGGTTAGTGCATATAGCATTAGCACTAGCCAGGGCTAAGATGGTACAAAACTGCACCTTACTAACAACTGCACAACTAACCTGTTAAGAAACGGTAACACTAACAAGCGAACTGTGCACCGAACTGGCCAAACTACGTGCTAGCTTTCCTTAAATGGCAAAGCTAAGTTGTTAAGACTACGTCACAAGCGTATGCATTGTGCGACTCTGCCTAGTCAGTGTTTCCGTTAATGCAAAATCCTGCGTATTTTACGCAAAATTGTTCGGAAATACGCAAAAAAAATCATGACTGCGTAAACAAATACGCATTGAGATATGCCGCCCAATGACACGACGTACTTGGCCCGTGCTACATTGCCTGAACGTGGTTCAATGCAGGACAAAAATAGAACATATGCACCTGCTTGCACGCGACATTTATCATGATATTGCAACATTTTAGACTTTAGCAGACCGCAGCACTTTATGCAACATTGTAATTCATCATCACAAAACGTCATGTCAATCAGTTCTGTACAGACAATGGCACTAAAGATGCAAAAAATTCGAGAATCGATCGAGTCTACGCTGTTGGTAACACAATACAGTTAATGGTCATTTATACGTCGCATGTTTAATATTTGAAAGTGCTGAAAGTGTTTACGGGTGACCATTTAGACTCTGTCGGGTTGCATTCTTGAGAGGTCCCGCTGGACTTTGAACAATATCTGCTTTTTGTTAGCCCTTTGAAAACACTAATTTCGTAGTCAGAAGGTATTTTCTTTGAACATGAACTCATTGGGCTGCTCAACGATCATATACGGGACATGCATCACAGCATGGCAAACGTTCAGCTACACCTGAAGCCCCCCAGCTTGTTGTTTTTTGTTGATAGAGCATGCGCATTACAGGAAACCCCCCAAGTTCTACAGAAAAGACTGCCAAGCTCACTTCAGATACTGATTCCTACCGTACGCATTTTGAATACATTTTACGCAAAGAAAAAATCAGATGCGTAAAATAGTACGCAAGTTTTGAAATTGTAACGGAAACGCTGCTAGTCAAGTACGGGGCCAAGTGACACAACCCAGGGGAAACAGGACAAGTTTGAGGGGGCTGCCGCACCCATAGCACTAACCCCTGGGTCTTCTACTAACCCAAAAGCAAGATGATGTTTCCGCGGAGTGGACGTGCGTAATGGCGAACAAGCTTTACTTCCGCAAAAGTAAGCGTGAAATGGCGATAAAAGTACATGTCCCCCGGGGCAAACAAAGCCAAAGACCTCATTATTTTTCCCACACAACCTCACGCACAAGTGCCCCTCTATACGGGCATGTAAAAATTTTGGAAATCTAACACCAGTATAGATGGTAATTGTACCCCGAAAATGCGGTATTTTCCTGCCAAATGCCTGGCAGGAAAGTGTGCAGGAGAGCCAATCTTCCGCAGACACCAAAAAGGGGGCCGGTTTCCACCGACTTGGCAGGATGGTGTGCAGGGTGGCTCAGCTGGAAAAGGGTTAATTGTGATGCATATGCACACTACAATAGTACAATACAATGACTGTGTGCCAAGTTTGAACGAAGTCTGTTCAGGGATAGTTTAATTATGGTTCAAAAACATGAAAAAAATCGTAATTAAATGGCCACCAGGTGGCCATATTGGATCATATCGCTAAATAAATTGACGTGCATTTATGTGCCATAGTACTTTATCTGTGTACCAACATTGAACAAAATCAGTTCAGGGATAGTTGAGTTATGGTTCAAAAACATGAAAAAATCGCAATAAAATGGCCGCCAGGCGGCCATATTGGATCGTATCATGAAATAAATTGACGCGCATATATGTGTGCCACAGTACTTGATCCTTGCATACAGTTTGAAAAACAATTGGCTCAGGGATAACAGAGAAACGCCTGTTGATGGACAGACGGACGGACGGAGGAAGGACGGACTGATGGACAGATGGACAGACAGATGGGACCCGATCTATAAGTCCCCGGGGACTGTGTCCCCGGGGACTTATATAATATCACCATGTTTGTACTGTCCACGTTTTTTGTTTGTGCACATTTTATGCACAAGAAGGGCTAATAATGACTGTCACTGACTATTTTAACCATTGAAGACAACCTCAAAAATAATCATGACATGGCGTTTTTAACGTTGTTAACATGTGTGTCTCTCAGTTGTAGAAGCACTGTGAATTAGGCAACATGGTCTCATTTGCATTGCGAAAAGTTGGTGGGAAAAAGTTGTTCTATACTACATTGAATGATAAGGACTGGACTGAAAACTTTCCGATGTAAGCTTGACAATCAGACTTGGTTATCATCTGGGATCAAGTCCAGCATTACTTGTCTACACACGAAAATCATGGTGAACTCAAATTTTGTGTCAGCCCTAGGCCCTCTCCCAATCAGGACAAAATTGGTCCCCCACTGGACTGACACCAAGGCTGAAGCGTTCAGATTGTTTTTTTATAACATTGACGTTGGAGATGCAATGCAATTTTGTTTGTCTGAACAGAATATTGTAAACTACCTCATATATCTTGTTACATATTGAGCAATGCACCCTATATGAAAGTTACACATGTTCATATGTAACGTGCAATATCAATGGAATATGATAGTTTGTCATGAAAAACAGTGTCTGTTTCTTTGACTGGTTTGTAATGGTTCTCCATAAATTTAGCTCACAAGTGGGAGTGTTTACCAGCATATATTTCATAATCAGTTTTGTATTTTCAATGGTTGCAATAATTGTCTTGGATATAATGAACAAAGTACACAAAAGAATGGATACCAGTGGCATTGATTTGTAAGTAATGAATTAATACCAACATAATGACTGGTAGTCTTGTACTGTTGTAAAGGTCAGGATTGGCCTCCATTACTTTGTAAGGTTTGTAAATGTTCTGCAAACATTCACTGATAAGATAATATTTCCCGCTAACATCCTTGAGACATTTGTTGATCTGGTGGATCTGTAACTGTCACATGTACTGTTATACATGTATGTGATGCTAATTATTCCTGTATCTTGAGAAATTCCACTTTTTTGGAGGATTTAATTTTTCAAACTTAGCAGATTATTTACATCTGTGATTTTTATGTCAGAGCTCAAACATATGATATTCTTCTTATAAATCTATTAGTTCAAACGAATACACCATAACATACATTTGTGGTCAAATACAATCCTAGGAAAAATTACATGTACAGTAATTCACACAGACATCTAGCTGTGCCAGCCTGATTCACATGGGATATGCAAAGAAAAAACAATTTACTGTAAACAAAGCAATGTACAAGTGTGTTGTTATTATACGCTTTACAAAATAAGCTTAAAAGGGTGCTGTAATTTACACTTCACAGTAGATTTGCTAATATCAATGGAAATACAATCTTTTTCAAATATTTTCAGCAATGAAATATTTTTGAACACTATGAATCAACTTATGGTCTGTTCATCAGATGCACATCTTTCAGTGCAATGTAGTCTTGTTATAGTGTTCTCTAGTCTTGTTTACATACTAACAGATACCCATCCTCTAGTCTTGTTTACATACTAACAGATACCCATCCTCTAGTCTTGTTTACATACTAACAGATACCCATCCTCAGTATATCTAGATGCACAATTTGGGAAATATTGCATCACAAATGATTAATAAAGTAAACTACTACATCCCCAACCGCTACATCTGCAACTTTTCCAATACATCTGTATGTAGCTTTCAATAAAATCGATCATACACACTTATGCAACTCAAGAACCACCCACTCTGCACTGTAGATATACAGCATGAACATGTTGGCATGAGTGAAATTTCACTGACCAAAGAAAAAAATCAATTTTTTATCACATTTGTTTCATCACATTTATTCTTGATTTAATAAGTTGTATTCAAGAGCAATCAAAGTCCATCTGAATTATACATCTTTACTTTATTACACCATTAATCTATTGAACTCTTTTTTTTACGTGCATGGTAGTCAAATAAAATTTAAATGTCAAAGGAATGACATTTCACATCTGAATGATTCTTGGTTTTGTTGAAGAAATCTCTCAATAGAAGTGTTTGAAGGAAAGCCTTGTGGCACAGATCCATTTAGACTCTAACAGAGTCAGTATGTCTGGCAATACTGTGGGAGTTTCTAATGTATAGCATAAATGAAGAATTTAAACAATATTGTGCTGCACCACCAGATTTTGTGCTTGGAATGGATTTCTAACATAGTGCAGGATAGATACTGATGCCAATAGTTGTATACAATGTATTGTCTGTTCAGCCAGTAAAATCTCAAAAAAAGCTATTTTACATATTACAATACTTCATGCAATTGTGTATTATTTATTGGCTTTGTCCATGCAAAATAAAGGTAGTGTGATCAAAATTAGATACAAATAACTTTACAAATTCAAGCGTGAGTAGTTTTAATTCCTTGAATGTCTTTGGATAAAAAAAAATCAAACATTTCGTTGTATTTTCAGCCCAGAACAGCCTTGTAAATTGAGAAAGCTTGGCAATGTAAGGGTATAAGGTATTTGCAGAGAGGATGTTATGAGCAAAAAGAGTTTAGAATGACAAATGCTTCACAGAAACGCGGGTCATGAAATCTGTGTCATGATTTTGCAAAATAATGGACAGCAAACTGATGGCAAGTTGTCACGAAAGCCTAAAACTTATTAAGGAACATTTTGGAACCCTCATTAATACCAGTGCCCAACATGAGCAGAAAGAGGAATTAAAACTTCAAATAAGGTCAACAGGAAACATGCTGGCAGTTCCTAGCCTACCTCACTGTAGAAAATACTATCACTAATGGAAATGATACAGACCCATTATTTCATTGAAATTTTCATTGATTGTATCTGTGTAACAGTTGACAGTTAACTACAGCACCAAGGTCTTGCATAGCTAATCCTTTTCACAACTTCAATAAACTCTAAGACGTGATTTTTGTTGACACTTTGAGGTCACATGTTCAATGCCATCTTGGCTACAGCAATGCTCCGTGTCCTTATGGAACATTCAGACATTTCAAAGTGATTTGCATCATCTCTGTACATCACAATACTGGTCATCATAAACTGTTCACAAATAACAAATACCAAACAATTCCAGTTTCCTAATACAACTCTGCACCCTAAAATGCTGTTACACAGTATATGAAGCATTGTTTTCACATTTGCAGGTGACATTATAGTCCAGGTATATCTATGTTCTAGAGAATACCACATGGCCATATACAATGTGCATCAGGAAATTACATGACAAATATGAACTTGTATCATTTTCTGACAGGCTCCATATGTGTTTTTATTTCATAAATATACCCCTCAGTTACTAAGGACATGTATGTTTATAGTCATGCATAGCTTTGACTGTTTTGTCAGATTCGAAGATGTCGAAATAAAGAGAGTAAGAGATCAGTTTAAAAACATGATATTAGTTACTTTTCCTATGACATTGACTGAATACTATAGATATCAACCACAGATGCCAAACTTTGACACACATGCAGCTGGTTGAGCTGTCTAAAAAGTTTGCAAAAATGACATTATTTTTCACATTTAATGCTGCAAAAATGAGAATTTTTAATAATGACAATGGCAAGTACTTTGTGCTTTCTGTCCTCATTTCACTGCAAGCTAGAAACAGCCAAATCTAATTACATTAGATTTCAAAGACAGATCACATTTAATCACATTTACAGAATAGCTTGGCTGTTCAATATTCATGAATCTCTGACTCTTTAACCTACTTGGACCTGGAATAAATGCTGTGAGTGTCCATCTTTATGAACCTTTTCACCAAAAATCTTTAGTTTTACCATGCACAGAATCAGCACAGAATATACAACTGGTATGGTCAACTAGAACAATACATGTCATGATAAACAATGCATGGTCAATTATACCTCATATATTTCATGGAATACTGTTAATCTCATGGAATAAGTTCCCCTGATACAAATTTGATGTAAGGATAATGCCCGATTCTTGTAAGATGTGAAAATTATAACACACACACAACTGCTAACTGTCACCACTACAGCATTGAACAACTAAATATTTCAATGATCATTATGTAATGAAAATCATAAAATTTATTAAATTCACCACTTGAAAATGACATATTGTCTCCACCAATAACATTCAATGATATAATTGAAAGTAAATGACAACTGATAATCACTTTAAATTACATGAAAACATTTGAAATTGCTTTGACGGATGAATGAACAACATTACACAGCAATGATGGACTGGCAAATCATCGACATTTCAATGCTTAGATTGTTACATATTAACTGTGACAGAAAACAGAAAATTCCACTAATGTAATTATTTCAGTAAATGGAAATAAAACTGGAAACCCTATTTCAACTTAATAATCCAATATGTTACCGATGAAAACCATAAAAATTGACAGAACCACATTAAGATTGAGTTGACATGCATATATACTAAGCTACAACATTAAATCATCAGCCACGGCCAAAGGTCAAAATCAATACAGAAGACACTGGATGATTTCTACATGGCTGATTTTCCAGCATAAATTCCAATATTCATTGAAATCATAGCCTATGAAGCAAAGCATAGATAACCCTCATTACGTCAAAACACTAATGGTGGCTTTCTAATGATGCATTTGGTGAACATTTCAAAATGTGAACTGAAACCATTGACCACATGCATTCATTAGAAGTAGGTCAACAATCACACCAATGTTGCATGTACAGACACATCCTGTTTGCACAATGTTCAATGTATGCACAAACACTGACATCACCCACTAGAAACTTTGTGTCCTGTCATTTATTTCCCCATTACCAATACATTCAGCAGGAAAGTTGTCCTTTCTCTATTGATGTTGTTGACACTTATTGCTAAATAACTAAGCTGCATTCATAATATTATGTTCAAGCTAGCAAAAACATGGTTGATTTATGCATTTTCAGTTTTCTTCATTGTTATGTCTTAGTGTTGTTGGTTTTGTCCTTTGACAGTATTCTACTTTCCTAGCAATTACAACACTCCTGTATTTCTAGAACCTCTCTATAGTTTTGTTATAATACTCTAAGCTATCCTAGCAAAACTACAGAGAGGACTGAGATTACATTCATGCTAATCTTTTAAAATTAACATGTAGTTCAATATGTTTGTATTCACATGTAGATGAAGATTTACACTAGTTTTTACTTTCAGAGGAGCAAAATAAAATATTTCATCAAGTATTCTTTTAAGGGATAGTTTCAAAACTGTGATGTTCAAATTTGCAAAATCCACACAAAACATTTCTACAGCAAACTCTTACAAAAGAAATAAATATAGCTTGCAGACAAGTTCCAGAATTGCTATCCAAGTAGACTGGTACATGTGAAACCTCTGAATACAAGAATGAAAACAGATTTGCTCATCAATCACCATGGTTACTGCTAGGAATTGTTATAGGGATTGGTATTCTGACTGTTTCTTTCACATCATGAATGGAATAAAACTTGATGGTGCATTAGATATTGAAAGTCAACAGTGAAGTCAAACTGAATGACCTTTGAATTACATTTGAAAGTGAATATGTACTATCAACATATCTATCCAGGTATCTACTACAAACAGATACATTACTATTATCATTGCCATAATTATTATAAGAACTGAAGTATTATTAATGATATTATGATAAATTTCATCCTATCAACAAAAGATGTTGTATCTTATAATGTTCACAATGATGGCACATGTTTTAAAGTCATTGTATTCACAGAAGCTATATTTAGAATCAGTGGGCTCATAGCATTTCCAACACTGAGCTGATAGTAATTATGAAGTCCAAATAAATCAGGCTTTCATAAACCAGAAACATAATAGAATAAACACCATTGCTGGTAAAATGGGCAGAACAGAACGCAAAGCAAGTGAAGATCTAAAGATATAAATTGAAAAATAAATGCTGCCTGTGGAAAAACTCAACACAATGGTATCAAAATGTATGAATCCCACTGTCTGTTTTGTAAGTTTAAAGGCATATTAAAATCAGCAAAAAACGCACTGCTGGTAACCATAGTGATATTATTTTCGCTATTCTACCCACACAATAATATCTGCAGCCCAAGAAAAG
Organism: Ptychodera flava; assembly: GCA_001465055.1. Taxonomy (NCBI): domain Eukaryota; kingdom Metazoa; phylum Hemichordata; class Enteropneusta; family Ptychoderidae; genus Ptychodera; species Ptychodera flava. The sequence goes on along the minus strand of LD345397.1, from coordinate 93,172 downwards.
TGCTAACTGGTGACTTTTTCTGACAGGACAATTTGAGGAAGTGTATAGGAATTAAACATTGCCATGAACTACCATGTATTGCACTTCTACATATTCTTCTTAAAGCACAGAATGCAATTACTTCAACATTGCTTTGTTTGCTGGTATGCTGATAATGTTCTGCAATTGTAATTTAAGCCTACAAGACCATGCAAATTTAAAATGAAAATTTTATATTCCAAGTCTTTCAGGACCTGTAAGATTCATCATTGGCCTAATTTTACTCACTGCACAAATTCCCATATTCTGAAACATTCCAAATAACATATCGGAATATATAAAAACATATAATATATCTATAATTGCTTTGTATTAATTTGTGATAATACTACCGAAAGACTGCACACATCAATCACTTGTCAGATGTCACTAAAAGTAGTATTGAAGTGCAAATACAATGCTTTAAAGATAAAATTTCTGTCCATCTCCGTACTTCTAACAATAAAACCAAAGACCAAGAGAAATCAGATTACACACACTGAACGTACAATATTTGCCAAATCTCTTTAATTATTCAGAGCATGAAATTTTGAGTCATTGAAAAGGTCTTTTATTGTTGGCATTTTCTTATAATAGATGCCAGGACTTGAGCTTTTGTGTAAATTGTGCACAACAAGATGGCTGCCTCGATACGAAATTGAAAGCATACAACAACATAATGGACATACAGCCTGCATCATTAACATTTTCAACGCTAGTGATACAAGATCATTTAAATATGCAAAGGACTTGCAGCACAGAACCAATTTATGTATCAAAGAACACACAATCAGATTTAACCAGGGCAGCGTCTTCCTGGGAAAAAACGTGCTTTTGACTATGCAAACACATCAAGCAGTTTTCCTCAGCTCTTAAAATTTGAAATTTATGTTACAACATACAGATTTTGTGTAATTATGAGTCAGGGACATCAAAATAAGCAATAAATGTGCTGTGGCATTGTTCTCTGTGGTGGGTATGTGATGCACAATGTCTGCATGCATTTGACACACCTGTGAATCCAGCCCACCTTGCCTAATTAATATCACAAAGTACCTGTAACAGGAAGGGCTTACCGGGATGTATGGCATCAAAAGCTTTGTGCCTGGTGGTATCTGGCCATGCTTTTGTCGTTTACCCTTGCGACCCCCTCTGCCACGTCCACTCATCACTGCTAACCCAAACGTATATCGCTAAAACTTGAAAGTGACTTTGTCGAATTCCACAAGGTTGTGCACAAGCGGGCGATGACTAAAAACGCACTGCAAGGGCGACCTTGCTTGACCCCACGCCTATTGATTAGCCAATCATAATCCCCGAAATTTGAGGCATGTCACTGCATGTAACAGCGCATGACAATGTCTGGTTTTTATATATGCAAATCTTATATTGTGGGTGTAAATTCTACAAACAAATACTTAACACTGTCGACATGTGGGTTTATACTGTTATTTTGGACTTTGCAGGTCATACCCAATCTTTCAGGACATCGAATTCAATCTTTCGAGTTATTTTGGCTATACATAGCGTGGCAGACATGAGATCAATTAGTTGCCAGACACTAACTTTGGAGGTCAGATTGCAAATCGCCGGTACATAGGCGTAGAAGAATCCCGTCACTCTGTGTTTACGTGAAGATCGAAACTACCAAATATACGATAAAATCAGTTACGGTGAACACTATGCCATGACAGCTACTGCTAAGATTGATGCATGCATCAGAGCGCTGGATAATTCTGTTGTTTAGCCGACATGGCCCGCGATGGAACTAAGTGAACACGCGTCTGTACAGTCGTACTGTTGTACAGATTCTGCCAGCCGACAACCTATTCGTACTTATGCTAATTGTGTGTAGCGTATAGCGATGTGTGGCAATCGGCGTCCCTGGCTTGTCTTCCATTCATAGCGTAGAAAATTCATCGATTAAAACAGCAAACAATTAGGGCGACTTCGGTCTCAAGTGTGTCCAAAACTATGCAAGCTCGCTCCAAATCATCAACAGATTTGGGCTAGAATCGGTATTACGCTCTTAATAAAACCACATCTACCAAATACTACCAAAGACGAACGGGCAGTGTGAGCACAGTAAGCAAGAGATTC
>LD345397.1:53306-86633 GCA_001465055.1 Ptychodera flava | reverse complement strand
TACATACATACATACATACATACATACATACATACATACATACATACATACATACATACATACATACATACATACATACATGCATGGAATGCATGTATATATGCATGCATGGATGCATACAAGGTGTAACAAAACATTACACAGTGTATTTCTCAATTACAGTAAGTTTATAAGAAACGAAACATTTTCCAGCTGTCTACGACGATGATGATACTCACAATGTCAGTAACACTGTCAGGTGAAACAGAGAGTTCACTGGGACATGTTTGGTAAAGGAAGTGCAGGCCTGAACGTTTAAAGAAGTGGATTTTGGAAGGATCACGTTCATTTTACAAAGGAGACATATTCCGAATCCCCGTCCCCTTCTCTTCCTTACTCCTTACTGAAGGGATAATTTGACACTGAATGCTTTCCATACTGACAAAGGAATTTCAATTGTATGGACCCAAACGATAAATGCTAACACTATATCCAAGGTACATTGGCGATTGCTGAAAGTTAAAACATGATCGTACAATTTAAATGTTGCAGCCATCTTGACGTGATGCATCTAAATATGGTACATGAAATTGTTTGTAAACAAGAAAGTCGCACAGGCGCAGTTCCGACGACCCGCCCCCTTCAAAGCGCTCACTGATCTGATATCCGTTGAAAGGAGAGTTAGACACACATAAAATATTAACAAAGATGTGACATCTGTCATCACGAACAACATTGCAGTGTGTGACAGATTTGGAATGAAAGTATCAGAGAAAGAACAAACACTACTACTAATGTACTGGATGCCCAAGATGCATAAGAACCCATCCGGAGCTCCCTTTATTGTAGCCTCAAGCACTTGCAGCACTAAACCACTCAGTAAAGCGGTTTCTAGTGTCTTTAAAGTAATTTTTGAACAAGTGCATAGATTCCATCGAAAAAGTAAATTTTACAGCAACAGCAAAACCTTCTGGGTTGCAAAAATTTCTTCTCCAGTAATTGAAAAGTTGAACGTCATCAACAGTAGAAAAAAGACCAAATGCGTCTCAACATTCGATTTCAGCACACTATACACCAAAATTGAACATAAGGATTTACTGAAAGAGTTGTATGATGTAGTTGACTTTGTATTTGAGGGTGGAACTAAACAGTATATTGATTTCTCTTCTTCTAAGGCATTTTGGCGCTAAGATAAACAAAGCTATTGTTTTTCTCAAGCATCACTTAAATCTGCCATAGAACATCTCATAGTAGAAAGCTATTTCCAGATAGGCAACAGAGTGCTTTTACAAGGCATTCCTATATGGGTATTGACCCAGCGCCATTCTGGGCAAATTTATACTTATACAGGCATGAGTATAGATTCATTTCAAAACTCATTCATACCGATACAGCTTGTGCTCGGAAATTTCATGGATGCGCACGATTCATCGATGACATATGTCTCCTAAATGATCGTGGAGAGTTTTACAGATCGTATAAGCAAATTTGTCCTATTGAGTTCAAGTTGTAATGTGAGCATAATGGGCAACATGCTACATTTCTTGAATTGGACATATCCATAGTCGATGGAATTTGTCTATAGGCTCTTTGACAAGCTCGACGATTTCAAGTTTTTCATAGTGAGAATGCCAGATCGCGAAAGTAACACCCCTCCATAAATCTTATATGGCACTGTATTGTCAGAATATGTACGCATTGCTCGTGCAACACTTGTAATAGAAGACTTTCTTCCGAAAGTTGCCAGCCTGTACAACAGGATGCTGTCTCAGGGAGGAGAACAACATAAAATCATCAGACAGTTTCATAAAGCTATGTCAAGATATCCTTTACTTTTTGAAAAATTCAATACAACACCTTAAGACATCATACATAACATCAGACTCCGAATAACTTAAGGTGTGGTGGTACCTGATCAGTACCGCTTGGGGGGCCAAGGCAGTTGACCGTATTATTTTCAAATCCCCGAAACAGTCGCCTTGGTAAATAACTGTTGAACTCTTATGGAGCTTTTGATAATGTTCATTCTTTGCTACATGATAATTGTTATAAACTAATCCTGCTGATGTCATATCTTCATCATTCATCTGACACCATCTTAGAAAACACATAATGATCCACTCGTTGCATTTGCATGACGTTACTATACACCATTGTTGTACTTATTTCCGTCCGAGTGAATTTACTACTTCTGACTATATATATATATATATATATATATATATATATATATATATATATATATATATATATATATATATATATGATGATCGCTACAGAGAACACATGTAGCGTGAAACTCTGAGTAACGCCCAAGTCCTGTTTTCTACGTGTTATCAACTTTTACCATATATATATATATATATATGCATTCTGCAGGGCGGTAATACTGAGATTCTGGGAACTTGTAGTTGTCACTCTACAGGCTGTTTCATGGGCTAAGCTGATGATATATATGACACGATATGTCACCTGACTAGACCAGGCCAGTCATTGAGCAAAATACGTATGCAGCGATTCATCTCAAGGGGAGCAAGTGCTCATGCTAAGAATAAAAAAGTCAAGAGGACCATTTTTGCAACCATTGACTTTAATATCATACATGTACTGCTGTTGTGTGTTCCTTTTTATCTTCCTTTGTCATCATGTTGACAGAGTAACGACCTAGCAGCACGCGACCAGGTCCCGGGACCAGGTGTCTGTCTTCCAATTAGAAATGGACCAATTACAGACAACAGTAAGTGATCCTTGCGGAACTCTGTGAACACCTGTTATTCATATTCAAACATATCCTCAAATTCTTCAAGCCTAGAACTCAAGTTCATTCTTCCATTGCTGTTCTTGTGATTTTAATCCACAGTCGCTTGTCGAGTACGTACATGGAAAACCACGCCCCCTTTTTCTACGACATGGGCGCGTTCACCCCGTGCCTAGCCACAGGCGACGGTGGACTAATCCGTGAATATGTGCAACAGGTGCGGAAATCCAATCTCCAATGAATCTGCATATTCTCACAGGATGAGGGCCGACCTAATATTCGAGAAAGTTGACGAAAGGGTTTGCTGACGAACGGGCTTACGACTCACCGGTTAATGTATACCACTGCCTTGGCAATGCATGAGAGAACGACCGTTGGAAATCTGTCAGAACTGTGTACTTTGAATTTCCCGTCTTGATTATCGGAGACAGATTAACGATGACATTTACAGGGCTAGTAAATCTAACTTGTCATGATTTCTTTTCACTATTTTTATTTTAAGGTCAACCACAATTTCTTGTTCCACTTCAAACGGCATGTTTCTTCAATAAGTCAGGTACGAACACTTTTAACAGAGTATTCACTATTCATTTAGTATTTGAACATCGTACAAATTATAAATAAATTACACGGATTTCAACACTGACAATATACGTTTACGCCCATCATCGAATGTCGTGTTCACTTCTCAAATCAATTTGATGAAAAATCTTAAAGCTGCACACAAGGAGTTTTATTGACTGCGAAACGAATGCAGGGTAACTTCAACATTTTAGTGGTGTATATTTGGCGATTCCCCTCCCCCAGTCGATATCACTGTGATCGTGCAATAAAAAATTAGCTTTAGGTAATAGTAGTCATTTTCGGAGCACAGTAGAAATAAACCGAGAGAAGGAAGGTCCACTGAAATAAAATTTAGCCCATGACTGGTGCATTTCATAGAATTCTTGCACAATCATAAATTTCATTGCTTCCACTTTGCGTGTCGTTAAAGCAGCACGCCCTCAACGACGTAAAACTGACATTACAAGGATTGTGTTCCAAGATACTTGTAGTCTTCTCTATACTCTCATTCTAATTAATGAATTACGTTCCACTCCATTCATTCATTAGTGATGGATCAGCCAGAGGGGCAGCTTTGGACGAACCCGTCTGTAGGCTGCTGAAGTGCCTGGCTAGACTGAATACCCAATTCCAAACTTCCAACTTATAGCTCCGTGGCCCCGCCCACGCATTAATCATTAATGCCACGTGCCAAATTTACGTAACGTGAAGACATCAATTTCTCTCTATACTATCGAACCGCGAGAAATTATATTTTCATCCATAAAACCGTGCCTCTACTTTTACCTTTGAAATAAGTAAGCAAGATTTGATACACTTAGACCTCATGACCTTACTGAAAGAAATTATTTACTAAAAGTGAAGGACAAACTTATGAAATTTGTTATAGCTCTCTCCGTGAGCTCTTTGGCAAACTATTCCAGCAGAGTATCCTTTTAAAGGACTTGTAAAGTTTAAGTTTAATGTGCTGCAAATGATACTACTTACCATTATATCAGAATGAAGTTATCACCTCTTTCTGCAAACACTAGTGTTCCATCCACATAACTAAAGAATCATTTACATAAGACTATCACAAAATTTTCTTTGTCAATGCACCTAAAATATGGAGCAGCTTTCAACCCATCGGCCTAAGTTTTGCACCTGTGCTTCTTTTCACAATAAATAGGAATTCTGAATACGAACTGAGGGTCAACTAGACTGTAAGATTCAGTCGTTAGAGGGCGCCCCTGACTCGACTACCTCTAACACTGCTAGTTGAAGATGTTGGAGCATGGAGTGGGATCCTAAGGTCACACTGAAGTGACACATTTGACGACTAAACCCGAAGACTTCATGAGACTTGATTATGTAAGGACAGTCAAATTATGTCAGGGAGAGTAATTATATGACCTATAAAATTTTCACATCTCGGCATTCTTGTATTAAATACAGGGCCATCTGTAACTTTTGACGATATTTTTCGATACTTTTTCAATGTCAACTGCAAGTTCTTGTTCAACTTCCCATGATGAATCACCAACCATTTAGTTTGTCAATACCATGTCTACATGACATTGCATAAAATGCACTATTACTGTTTACAGTTGAATTCTAGTCTGGACTTAGATTCACTTGTCAACAATAACAATGCAGTCTACACACATACAGGCAGAGTTGGCAAGCTCAACTTTCTCGACATTAAAAACAAAAATTGTGAAAATCATCAAACTTTTCAACAACTGGTCTTTTAAAGTTACAACCAACCAAGTTCCTAAAGTTATCCCTAACAGTAAAATTCTTTTTGTCTGTCAGAAAGCAGGTGTACAACGGGTGCATGACCAAAAGCCCATGAGATAAGACCTACGGTGCTAAATATCCGTACATACTTATGTGAATCTTACATCATACATTCTCCCAGCAGGAGGCAATGTAATGCTTCAAGTACAGGATGCTCACACAGGGACAAACTAATTATGTTAAGTTTGTATTGGCTAATGCCAGTCCAACATCTTATGAGTCCTGGTGAAGAAAGGGACATTTAGATCGGAAAATGTTGAATAACAGTCATGATACTAACACAATTCATACAGCATGCAATACATTGCCATAGTCAGTTTGACAACTCACACAGCACGACGAAAGATTGACAAACACACTTCATCTTCTATAAAATATTTCCATTACAAAACTGATGACTAGGACTTGAGATGGTCTCAAAATAATAGTGAAAAACAACAAGGAATGAAATGTACTAATGTGTGCTTTATTTCAACTGTGATATTTTGTGTTCATTTCAACAGAACCATAATATCTCTGCCAACTGATTTTTCTGATTGGGTAATATTTCTAGAACGTCAGTCATTTACACTACAACTAATCATGCCAATAAGACTCGGCTTCTTTTTTTTATAAGGAATACAAATATAAGTCCAGTATAAAAATGGATCAAAATACAGAAATGACTGCAGGCTAGTTATCTCATTTGACTTCAAAAGTAAAAGAACAACTAAAATGACACAATATTTTGTACAGGTAAAATTGAAATTTACATGATTGGATCAACTACACCTTTGCATGATGAAATGCACTATCATTGTTGGCATGGCAACTACTAATCTACAAAACTAGCCAGGTATGCAAGCAATTCCCTGTAAGCCACACCTTTGACCTCATTTGCATAAGATATGCATGGCTTCCCAGTAAAAAAAACTTTCTTTAACTTGTAAGTGGAGAAGTTGGACTATACATCCAAGTGACTGTGTCTGGACACAGTGTTGAAGGAAAAACACTGCATACTGTCAAGGACACACAAACATAATCTGCATATCCATTTCGGTACATGCCTTTTACTAGAAAAAATCAAAATCAAAGTGACAGGCACAGAATCTGAACTAGCTGAGCTGATTCAGTTAACAAGATTTCAAGACAGTATTTTCCATTCAAACTGCTTTGCCAACTCCCTACTGTAAATTTTTGACCAAACAGCGCCCTCTCACAATATTTAAACATTGTAACTAGATCAACAGCTGTGTTCACATGTTTCTTCTATTATACTGAACACATTCCTGACCTCTTCACTGACCTTTCTGTTTTCACTGATGGTTGATTCCAATAACTGACACAAGGAGGGGAGATCGCCCTCAGATTGTACTAACACTGTAAAATGTCAAATGATAGCCGAGGTAAACATTCAAAACTTTCAGTGAACCAGGACTGTTTTTGTAAATGAAAAATAGAACATCTGACAAGTAGACACAGCTTGTATACATCTAGGTATAATGTTTACAATCACATACTGCAAAGTGAATTTTTCAGGCTTATTCTTTGTAAAACAGAAACCAAACACAAATCAATCTGCATAGATATTAATTATGCACACCTAACGGACATGCTACTTTCAACTGAAACTGAGAGAGCCCTGTAAAGCCAAGTGATGTATAGGGAGCAGCAGAGTTTGAATTCATACAAAATACTGTTACATTACCAAAAAGGGCTTATTTTTCTTCATTTTTTTCTGAAAACACTTTGTAAAACCTATGGCAGTGGTGAAGAAACTATCACTCAATAACCTCCTGAGTGTCATTTACATATTAAGCATGTTTTCACATAACATGATTTGATCCTAAAATTTGTGTGACCATCCCTTCTCTGTAACTTACAATGAAACTTGCAAACCATCCCTCCTCCCCATCCCAAATGCATTGTTCAAACAAAGCCCCTGCAAAGCAAAGGTACACCCTTAAGCCTTTCACCCCCAGTTCCCTGTATACAGGTCCAACTTTACCATAGAAAACAATGGATTTGGGACAAACCATGGTGGTGAAAGGGTTAAGCCATGGCCAATCAGAGCCATTATGATTTACACTACATGGTAAGACTGTTTAACCAAGATGACATTACTGCTTTGTTACATGCAATAAAACATAAAACTAAATGATAACTTAAGATCTGTTGTGACCGCTGGATACAATCTACATTCTTAAAAATTTGTTGGTACAATGCTGTCTTGTTTTGGCTAGTACTTTCCACCATCAGCTTACACATTGTTGACTGTACCATTAAGGCTATAAACGCATTTTTTACTTCATAAATTGGTATCTCTTGTACAATTTTTCAGCTATTAAAAACACAAACTAAAACATTTGATCACTCTTGCTGCCTGAACCTTGAAAAAAAGAGCTTGAAAATCAAACATGAAATGAAAAACAATTCCTGGTTAAAGTAACACTTTGGCAATTGGGTTACGCTCATGTTTTGGAAGAATGCAAAAATCACTAAGTTCTGTCTCTACAATAAAGGCCAAAGTTGTATAGCATACTGCAGTACACATACAGTTCTACAATAACTTGCCTCAAACAGACGTTGCCACGTACAGGGTTTGATACACAATCGCAAGTACATTTTGAAAAAAAACAAAAAAAAACTTCTTGAATACATTTCCAAGTCTAGGTGGAGTTCTATTTTTGGTTTACGATTGGGTGCATGTATCAAACCATGTAACTGGCAACTGAGAATAAAAAAGATATATACAATATTGCAGTTGGAATTGCAAGCCATTGCAGTCTTAATATGGTCCATTTGATGCAACACTTGCCAAATAACCATACATATCACCTTACTCGGGTCTAACTTCTTATAGCAGAAAACTACACATATAAGTTTCCCCCACTGAGTTAGACAACTCTTATGAACACTGTGATCTTCACTCTAAAATGGACTTGCTTACTCATGCCATTACAACACATGCACACATTCACACCCATACATACTCCCCCTACAAACTTACACACAGACATACACCATCCATCATACTGGCACGCCTCTGAGAAGCTATTTGTACCAAGCTGTATCAGTCCATCCCATGGGTCACAGTTTCAAGTGAACAGCATCAGGTATGGCCTACCCTGTAGTGGGTAAATGTGCAACAACAGACAATCCAGAGTCTGTTTGACTAGTAGCATCATACAGCCTTATGTCTGCCACCACAGCAACCACATGAAACGCCACATTTGTGGCACAGTCTTAGAGGGAAATAGCACCATAGACAAGGTACCAAAAATGACAGTGCTGTAAGTCCTGCCCATCTTCGCCAGAATTGTTCATCACTTGTGTCACATGAACATGTATCACCATAGTCACCATCAGCATCAGACATGCAGTAGTACAACATACATGATGCACAGCTAACACAGCTGACTTTGTTTATACACTTTCCCATCTCATCAGGAGCATCAGGACAATTTCCATACTGATTGTCATCTGGATTAAAGAATTGACTACAATAAATACACCTTGCACGTTGTGCGAATCCGTAGTCAGTCACTTTGTGTCTTTTGTCACCTAGCAACGGTGGGGGTTGAGATGTCATAACATTGGATTTTTTGAGTTCTTCCTGGCCTTTCCAAGGATCCGGCCTTACTGATTCCATAGTGGGATAGCTATAGTCATGTTGGCTGGGTGCAGTTTTCTGGAATTCTACGTAACAGTCCGAACTTTCATCCGCTGGTTCAATGTCTTTGTCTTTTCCATTACTTGTACTTCTCTCCCTAGAATGTTTCACCCAGATCACTTCTTGCAATGTCTGAGGGTTCTGTTGGGACTGGGCTGGCTGCTTTTTGGAGGGCTCGTCAGATTTGCCGTTGTTTGCCGTTGCAGTTTTGTTATTGTTACGTGAGACATAATGGACTCTATGCAAGTGATGATGATTGGCATGTGGATGGCTAAACTGATGAAATCCAACAAGTAAAGGATCTCTAATGTCACTCTGGCTTCCATCATACCTGGTATCCATGGGCATTGGTGTTGAAACTTCTGGCAGTGATTCAAAAGACTGAAATCCAAACAAATGATGAATAATTTGATATGATTATCTGCTAAAATCAGCTGCACATTGCCTATGAAAGATAAATTAAATTCTTTAATTGATCTGTCAATGTAGTTTGATGAAACAAGATGCAAATTTCACATCAATCTTTGCAAAATTAAGAGTTGTCACTGATACACATTGAGTTAATTTTACTTGCACTATGAGTATTACATATTGAATGATGTATCATAATGTACTGTACTTACAACAAAGACATCATCATCACCCATATCATCAGTACCTTGAGTTAGCGAACAATCAGTTGAGCCTACATGGACAAATAAAATATTGAAACCAAGTTTTAAATATCATTACAGTAACATGATAGCCACAAATAATGCATTCTTTAAAACAATGGTCAACTTCACATTACTCACAGTGTTTTTAAACTTTTAAATGCGTATTTGGTTATACGAGGTTCATCTAAGTTCATATTTCACTAATCTAAGAAGATGAATAAAATCATTTGGTCTGAGAGCAACCACCTTGCTATGAATATGAACAAGATGCCAGCTCCATACACCTGTATGTCTTGCATCAAACTGATATCTTATTATTGGATCATTTACATGTCTTGTTTTTCACCCCTGAGCAATCATTTCCATGGTTTTTCTTAAATATTGAACTAGTTTCCAATGTTCATATCTATATTACACTTAAAGCTTGATAAGTAATTTGAATGATTGAAAGGTACATGCTTTGAGAGAAGGAAGAGACATTGTACATGAAATTTGTGTTGACATAAGTCATCTATGACCAAAACCATATGACAAACACCTTACTTTATGAAACTTTATTCCAGATAAAACTTCATATACGTAGTGAGACAAAACACACTAACATATTTATCACATTACTGAAACACCAGACTAATTTGCTGTTATAGTTAACATGACAGAGACACATCACATTTCAATATAGCAAAAGATTTTATCACAAGTTCATTGCGAGAAATTGAAAACTATTCATGTGTGATACTTGTACAATCTATCCTTTCCTTGTTGATGTTGTACGGTTAGTTGTCCACAGACATTTGGAAAATCCTACATGCATGTTATAGACTGTTAATGTGTAAGCTCAGTTAGACTTTTCTGTTTCTGTTTAAAATAATGTGCTTTCTTAAAGCTTCATGCTTCTACTTTGTTTATTTTCAATACATATTACACTATCTGATTGCTTTTTTCCCACACAAAGCTTAATATTTTCATGAGGACTATGATATCATTGACTCATACTTCTTTAAATTGTGACAACACTTGCTCACAGATTTTTTGGTTGTTGGGTACATTTCAATTTCAAACTGAAACTGATGCAATGTGAAATATGCGCTAGTACTTGGACACAGGACTAATGCAAGATGTACCACATTACTCTAATGATAGAAAACTCAGATATTGAAACATTCTAATTGGTTATGAAATATCACATGATATAAACAACACACTAGAGGTCACTAGCATGCCCTGAGACATGTATACCAAAAGAGAAACAGACCACTTCCATCACATATTGTCGACATAAGGTTTTTTTTCACAAAAAATGATTTTATAACATTTCATTAAGACAGTTTCTTGATGATTGAAATGTTTACCATCATTATTTATTTTGAATAGACTCAGTTGATGGGACCTGTTATGTTCTTATTTTTTGTTTTGCTGTTTTGCTGATGTATAAATAAATATCGATGGTCAGTGTTCTTGTCTCCGAGAGTATAAAGATGTAATATAATTTAGAAGGAAGAATGACTGGAAATAGAGAATTGCTGAGCAACTGCTGGGTGTATCTTTTGACTTTAACAGTGATGACATAAAAACAAAGTAAATGTTGAAGTTCAGATCCATTTTTCATTGGCTCTTGTCATCAGCTACTGATTGTCTTTTGAACTTTCTGCACTGTAGGTGACTGTTCAGCTGCAAGCTTTGCAGAGTGTACTACTGTCAACTTGCAAAAACCATGTCAGTTGTAACCAGTGTATACTGAGTAAATGGTTTGAAATATTATAAAAGAAAAACAAAGAAAAACTGACTGTTTCAGATTTGTTACCAACACAAGTAAGAGGGGGTTGCAAGGAAGCATAGAATCCATTTTGTGGTGGAATTTATGGATTATGGAAACAGACAATCTAGCCATTGGAAGAGATCAAGGTGTCAGTGTAATTGGTAAGTAGACATGCATATGTCAAGTTACTTGTCATAACACTTTGCCTCAATATTATCTGATTCAAAAATGACTGCAAATGAACCTATTAATTTTTTAAAACCTAATTAATTTGAAGGCTCCATCAGTCTTCATGTAATTGGTACATTATCATGACCATAAATACAATACAGAACGGTGAGACTTTCAGAAAATCACTATAGTTATGTGCTTGATGAGGAAGACCAGTTTTTGCAAGGGTTTGTCATGACAATGACAGCTATGCCAGCTATTCTTGTATGCAAGTCTGGCCAGTGTTTGGTAGATTGCATCCATCTTGAAAACAGTGAGTAGTTAAGAACAGATGGATCTCTTCAAGTCAACGTTAGGTTAATGGTCAGCTTCAGAAATTGACAGTTCTACTAACAATGCCACCCAACAACTCATGGATTGGGTCTTATATCCTCTTCCAATGGTCCAATAGCCACAACTTTGATAAAGTTGGCATTGTGAAATGGCAACAAGCAGAATTCATAACACACAGGTTAGGGTCAAACATTCATTACTTTACTGATGATCAACAGCAAATTGACCTTGTGTTGACTACAGTACTAACTATAACTAAATTTTGCAAAGGATCTACTTCATTATGCCAATCTCTTTTGGACTACACTGAAAAGCATTGCCTTAAGCAATGCATGAATACAGTTGTACACTAGTCCTGTGTCCACCAACAATGATTTGAAAGCTAAAATTTCACATTGACTGTATTATTCTGAATCTTAACATCAAACACGCAATGGGTTAGTCAACATGGACAAACTGTAGGATGATGAAAGAGATAGCATGCAAAGTTTCTGTGAAGTTTTATTTGGACATAATACGAAACTTTTCTGGTGAACACATAATTTACTAAAGCTATTTCCAAGGATGATTATGTAGAGAAAAAGAGTGAAGGGTGTCAGTGGAAGACAGATACAAGGGGGGGTGAAAATTTATCAATTACCTGCTTTGAAAACATGCACAGTGAGAAAGACAAGTTTTCAGACAATATTGACCACAGTGAAATGACAAAGGATGGTAATTGCACTCTTACTTGGAGGGATGTGTTCATGGAATGGTTCAAGGCAGATACACTGGGCTAGCTATCACTATACATTGTACTCAGTTTATTAAATGTGATAAAAACTGAAATTAAGATTTCTAGAAATGAAACGGCTCTTTGACTTACCACATGCAAATATCCCAAAGTGGCAGCACAATGATGGTGTCATATGAATATAAAATGATTTATTAGTAACAGTAATAGGAAGTTATTTGCAAAGACTAGAAGAAAAACTGGACTGTCAGAGCACTGCTACAAATTTGTTGTTAATTCATGAAACTACAATGGCATTCAAATTGAACAAATAACAGCATCTACGACATGGACAATATTTTTGGTTTGATAGAGTATTGGAATAGTAAATTGTTAGTTCAGTTGTTGACAATTTTATCCAGAGTTAAGTTCACATCATTGGTTGTCTTTATTAAACACACACTCTGTTTCAACAACAATACTTTCTGAGTTTGATAATTTGTTAGTCCGTGCCAGTCTGCAACATTGATCCAGGGACAGAACCAACAAGACAGTTTGTGATTGAATTCAATCAATACAGACTCTTCATTTTGACAAATGTAAACATACTGGCATGTCACTGAATGAATGAAATTGCAGGAAAAGGTTAACTTAATAATTCTATCTGCATGTATCTCTCTGACACAAGATTTTTGTTTTCTGTCAATGTCTTAGATGTTTCTGAATGACATGAACTTTCAGCAAATCGTAATGAGTGATTAAACTTCCAGAGCAAGTTTTTCTGAAGTGGACAAATGTATATTTACAACAAAAATCCACATCTTAAACATAAACTTATCACAAATTTTTGTGATTTTTCAGATTGATAGTGTTTGAGGTTTTATGCAAAGAGTGTACTAAAATATGGTCATTTGAAAAATAAGTTGATACTGTCTGCCAAATATTTTAAGGCTTGAATGATATTGTACAAGATTTTAAATTGACGAGGTTTTTATTCTTGATATCAATTTTCTTCAAAAATCACACATCACAGAAGCTTCAGTTCATAACACAAGAGTGAACTAAGATTTGATTTTTAAGAAGTGAGGCTGTCAAGTCTTTGATACAGCTAGTGTAGGAAAATCCAAGCAAAGAAACTTGTCTGTTATTGATAACTGATAACTAGTGTAGAAAAGAAATCAAAGCAAAGAAAAGTTGTTTGTTAGTGTTATTGATAACTATATCTTAGGTTTACAGAATATTATTTGGACTAAAATTCATTGGGAATCACTTGAAAAGAAAGAAGGAAAAAGTGAATAATGGTTTAAAGATTACTGAAGATGGATTTTTGGAATGGTGATGTAATGAATAGAAAATGGTTCACTGCTTAGTTTATCCCTGTATTATCAATGTATACATTAAATTAATCATTTTTATGAATTTGGGCTTTTTCATAATTATGATGAATATTCTGCAATGGCTTTTGCTACAAAGACTTTGTTACTGTATGATCTAAATAATTCCTTCTTGGGGTTACAAGTAATCAGATGTGTCTATTTCATCACGGCCAATTATACATTAAATATATCAGTACAATACGTTCAAATGCAACACCATATCTTTGAATTCAGTAAAACTAGTCATATTAACCATAAAATGATTTACAACACCTTGCCGCGATAAATAACAAGTCATGGAAAGGGTTGAGCAACTTGTCAACTCTACAAGTGGCAACAATGATATGTGAGGTCAAAGGTCATCACCTTGGTGATCTCAAATTCTGAAATATCTTGATATTTGTTTTTATTCATGTAAGCACACCAAAAAGTGAGACTTTGAACTTTTCAGACACTGAAATGAATACAAAGCAGTGTTGTAAATCAGCAGAAGCGTGACGTTTAAACATTCCAAATATCACAGTCTGAGCCCTAACACTAATAATACCAAAGTTCTGATTATAAAATGGAGACAAGTCAAACTAAAGTAAGGATAAATATATCAAGTAAGATATACTGAGATGACGAAAGTGTCTTTAGTTTAATTGTAGTATAGCATTACAAAGCCCATTTGTGTAATTTTTCCCCAAATATCTTTTCATGGCGGCCACCACATCATTACTGATTTACTCTTTATTTTCTACTCAAAGACAGCTCAACAATGCACACTTGATAAATATTAAGATTTTCAAATGTCATCATTTTTGTTCTAGTAGATTCTGTCACTGTACTCTACAAACCACACATTGTACAGTTTCAAGTGTACTTTGTGTCTGTATAAGGTTTTTTTTTAGTTTCTTTTTGGAGGAAAAAAGCTACAAAAGGTATCATGCTACAGTGATGTTTCTGCAATAGAGGGAATAGCTATGTAGACATTTGGGATATTGAGACAATCAGCCAAGATTCAGAAAAAAACCTGTGAAATCCACATATTTACAAGTCATCTGCCTATGTTTTTATTACTGGTTACTTGTTCTGAAGCAAATCAGAAAAACTCAAGAGTTTTCAGGGCAAAATATAGCTTGTGTAAATTGTAGTTGTGTGGAAGTCTAGATCTTGGTATTTTGTAAAGAGATGGATCCTCGTAGTTGCCAAGTGGTGAAGTCATTTGGGGTGGGGGGGGGGAATCAAAGATTAATGCAATCTGAGAAAGTCACAGAACTTGTAAATGTGTGAGTCATTAACTGGATACCCAGGAAAGTTTCTTGGCGAAAGCAATCAAGTTTGAAAAGGAAATTATTGAGATAGAGCTGGGCCAAGTCCCAGAGACCATGCATGCTTTGTATAGGTGAGTCAGTGGGGTATATGGGAAAGTCATTTGTGAATAAATAGTATACAGGGTGGAAATCATGGGAAACTCGGGGTGTTTGCATAGAGGTTGGGGGTCATGGCCTTGTTTCAGTACAGGAGAACCATACATACAATACATGGTAAAAATTAGCAGGTCGGTATATTGCAGCCAGTATGTTGGTGTGAGGGCCAGTTTGTGTCGCTACTATATGAAGTCGGTGTCAGGGTACATGGGAAAATGTCTTGTGTAAATTGTAGCAGGTTGAAGGAAAGGGTCATGGATATTTGTATGTGGAACTGGGTGACTGTAAGTAATTGTGACAGTTGATATGAGGTTTATTTGGCAGACTCACAATGAGAAACCAAGATGGT
This sequence comes from Ptychodera flava, assembly GCA_001465055.1. Taxonomy (NCBI): domain Eukaryota; kingdom Metazoa; phylum Hemichordata; class Enteropneusta; family Ptychoderidae; genus Ptychodera; species Ptychodera flava. Next base: position 71,133 of record LD345397.1, on the reverse strand, counting down.
CTGTGTATATGATGGCATGGCATGATTGGGCTAGGGATACGGTGGTCAAATAACACTGTCTATGTCACAGTACACACAGGATGATTGAAGTGGTAGGTCATAGGACAGACACTTTGATAACACATGTACAGGATGGTAAGTGTGATATGTACGGGACAATCACTTGTACATGGGAGAGTAAGATGGAATTGTGTTGACAGTGTCTGGGAATATCAGTGGAAACATACACAAAATGTCTTGAACACTACATGGTGAAGTAACAGTGATAATAGATGAGGCAATCTCTGAGATCACATGGAAAGTACTGAACATGATCAGCGCTTGAAAACAAACATCAAAGTAAAACTTTCATGGCCCCTGTTGTCATATGGCTGTGATGATGACAAAAAGAATTCAGCGTAATTGAAAAAAAAATTTCTGGAACTTAACCAGTCTATGGCACCTCAAAAATCAAACACAGAAATAACTGAAATAGGTGTATCTTGACTTTTTTCACAAAAATAAGACGTTGTGCAAATTTCATCATTATTTGCACACAACACAAAGCTGACATGCCTATAGGAATCTGTAAACTAAATTTGAAAGGTGTTGGACTTGTATTTTATGAAAAATATAATGTTCTGATAAAAGAGAGAGAAAACCACCCTGAAAATTTGCATGTGCAAATGTCATCATAATTTTCACAAAATTAAATTCCTCTTAGAAACCTAAAAATACCTCTGAAAGCTATTACACAAGCAGTTCTGAAAAATACATTTTGACAAAAAGTGACAACGTTAGGCCCAATGTTTATTCAAATTTCTTCATCATGTAGACATATGCTAATTAAGTGGTCCTAAAATATACCTAAAATCCAAATCAAGACCTATCAGACAAGTTGATCCTGAAGAGAAAACTTGTGACAGAGAATGACCTAAAAAGTTCTCAAAAATACGAATATGCAAAGTTTATGCAAATTTGAACAAATATTGAAGAATTGTCCCAACAAACATACATACAAAATCATAGAAATAACTGTCAATAATGGATAATTTTGAAATTTCTGAAAAATTATAATATTTTTTTAATAATACTGCAAGCCACATTGAGGTTCCACTCAGTCCAAGATAATCATCCAAACATTTCTTATACCAAAGCTGATCACATTCGGTGCAAGGACTTTTGAGTTATGAACTCTACAAATTTAGTCTACAGATGGACAGACAGACAGATAGACAGACACACACAGACTGACAGAGTGATGACATTGGCCCAATTATGTGCCTCCAGCACACAGGGACCAATGACTGTGTGAAATGGTATGGCAGTATGGTAGAGTTAGAATAAAGATAAATGGGATATTATCATGTTATGTTAAAGCTATCCATCAATGTTCATGCAAAGTCACTCTTTTAACATGTAATCATCATTAAATCACCATAATAATATATTCTGTATCAATGCCATCTTATGTCCTTTTTTCCACAAAACATAAACTTAAACAACATTATGCGTATTTGAAAACATATCAATGTCAGGAAAAGGCTTTCATTGAATATAAAAGTAAGACATGAATTCACGAAATGAAAAATCTGCAATTGAATATGGTGTGTGTGTGTGTGTGTTTGGGCAAATTCCTTCTGTAAAAGTTTTCTTGCAAAACACTACACAACTCACAAAACTTTTGGTCATTTTGAAAATGTGGTTTCCTCAAATTAGCGGGTCTAGAAAAGATATCACTATCAATGAATACAAAAGACAGTTATCCCTGTTCTTAACAACAAACAGCAATTGGTATAAATAATAATTAGTGATACAGACAAGGAATTACGAACCATCATTAAGATCTTCAATGGCTCTCTTCACACCTCTATCAAACGCCCTCGCATCAGCAGTACTTTGAAATGTCAGACCAAACCTTTTATCTTCTGTCTTCCAGTGATGAAAGACGGGGTTCACTTTGGTGTAGGTAGCGTCTTTCCTCAGCATACACTCCAGCACCACCTGTATCAAGTCAGGAAACACACTCTTGTTATTCTCAATCTGCAGATAATCTGTCAACGTTTTTCAATCACTCATGTTTGCCGTTTGAACAGAGACAACTACACGGCTACATGTATGCATATCATGTTGACTTTCTCCTGCCCAGTACAATGAAATAGTTCATCCTTAAATGAATGTTTTTTGTGTCACAAGGAAGACAAAGAACCATATCAAATGTCACTGGTTGTAAACTAACACCATATGACTATGGTGAAGATATGACCGTTGAGCTTTGAGATCAGACTTTCTTTACTGCTTCTTGCAACCTTATCAGACAACGCATGCTGCTACAGTTTCTCACTGTATAATTAAATGAACTTGTTTTGTAGATGTAAGTCATAAGAATTGGCCGATAACAGATATACAAATCTTTGCCATGACTAGTATTTGAAGATGAAGTGAAGGCTTCTCCCTTCTCCCATATCCCCACCATAATGAACAGCGCCCTCACATGTTCAACTCTATACTCATTTGTAAATATATATATGTAAATATATATATATATATATATATATATATATGACTGTACAAGAGTTCAAATGACTAACTAGACCTGTTTGATAAGCCATTTCTAAACAATAGTTGGCAATAAAAACCACAATGTTGGTCCATGTCAAAATAACAAAGAGACAATGGGGGTTTGGGGTGTCAAAGGTCATTGTCATGGAAACAAAACTTACAGACTGATCATCCATCATCTGTCCATAAATAAGGTATTCATTTTTCCTTGAGATATCGTCATGTTGGATCTTGTAGACACCAACAACACTAAGTGCTCCACCTGCCAAAGGTGACCATCCACCAGTTGAGTCATCTCGTGCCATCACCAAAGCCCGAACTCGAACCAAACTCTCACTGCAAGATACACAAAATCAGTATATGAAGTCAGCCAGAAACTAAAGACATTAATATAAGCACATGTGGAAGACTACTATTTTAGGAATGAAACTTCACATCAAAATTCTGTTTTCTTCCACCAAATCATTAATAAACATTTGCAATTTCTCATCTCCGATCAAAAATTTTATATTCAAAGTATTGAAGTCATGGCAGCAACAATTAAAAATACACTTTGATATAAAATTTGTACTGAAATACAACATGATATGCATACAACATTTATTCATGATCTTCAGATAAAGAGTATGTATTGGCTGAAAGTGTTAAACCCCTTTTCTTTTCAATGATGTCCTTAAAACATTAAAAGATTTCCACTTTCAATATTTTTGAAAGTGTCTTTGATAAACAGTATTTGTGTTTGAGAAACTGAATATGCTAAAACTTTCATATCATGTGGCAACAGGAAACTGATATATAGCAACTAGATGGGGTACATATAGGATATTCTGGACAATGTAGTGACACTAATCACAGTCAAAATGTTCATGAAATATTTTTCAAGACTTACTGAAACTATGTCAAAAGGTAACTGCTTACTCGTGAAAAATACAAATTTTGTTAAATTGCAATGAAATGGGTGAAATGAAAAAAGAACCTACATCTTTTAGAAAATTAGTGAAACAGTTAAAATGTTACAGGTAGTATTAATAAATTTAAATTAACAAGTAAGTCTTTGATAAGTTTTCATATTTCACAATGAAAACATAACAGGAATATACAATTTTTCTACCAGTCTTAACAAGCCTTACACGCTATTCATATGTTATACATCTTTATCAGCAGCACATGCTTTAGTCCTTACACTATCATACACACCATGATCGCCTTAATCTAACAAACTTATCCTGATCACTATTCACTATCACTGAAAACCTCCATATCTTATTAATTATGCATGAACAATTTGCTCCTTCCGCCCACCCACTTGTTCACAGTCAAGCCACAATATTAGGGACTCCAAATTTCACAGCAACATCTGAGGGTTTGATGAAAGGTTAGGCATCATAACACAAATAGAGTGCTATGATTGTAGACATTATGAGAAAACCATCTGGTGGACAAGACAAGCTAAGACGGCAACTAATTCTAATTGATATATTTGCTTCTCATTTCCATAAAATACACGTTCTTGAACCATAATAACTGCAACTGACAAAGGGACAAGTTTGAACAATGCTTTTCTGTATATTAATATAGTAATCAGCTGTAAAAATTTGAACTGGCTGGCAGCATTACTTTCTTCAACACATTATGCTAGAGTCTTACATGCATAATCAATGACTATGGGTCCATTAAAGGTACACCATTCTGCTTACAATGTCAACTATCGCTGTAAAAAGATGAAATCAATGTTAAAACTATGATCAAATATGCCAAATGTAATTCTAAAAATACAACTCAATGGTGTGTCATCAATTTAGAAACTGCCCATATCCTCTATCAAAGGCATTACACAGATTACCCTATGTCCAACCACTACATATCATACACACAGACAACAAGAAAAAATGAGGAAAAAATCTAGAAAATAAATTTCATGGATATCTTCCCACCAAATGATGAATTTTCAACCTCAGGATTTTTAGATAATTTTTCACATTTTTAAAATTAATTTAAAGGCATTTACAGTGTTTTAAAACACAGAAAATTAATTTGTAAATAAAAAGTGAAGAGGCAGGCCCCTGACTAGTACTACCTCTAAGATGCCCCACCTAACTGTGTCAAATGTTACATCTTAAAAAGAAATCTTACCATATCCCTACAACACAGACTCTCACATGGCTTTTATTTGGATGATTATTTTGGGAATCACCCTTGGTGTCAGCTCAAATTTTTAACTCATCTAATTTACTTTTTTATTTCTCCCTATTTTATTGTGAAGATTTCAAGCAGATGAAAAAAATGAAGAGACTGCACACAGACACGAGTTTGCACTGACTTGAAATACCTTCTACTGTTTGTTGGAAACCGAACAGGTTCTGAAATATTTTAGAGGAAAGAGACAAAAGGTTGAAAGGCATGAGGTCAAGGGTCAACCATGCTACAGTTCTAACTCTACTAACACCAACAAGAATGCCACATTTCAAATTCAAACACATACTAAGTTTAGCTTACTTTCAACAAATGTGACACTTTTCATTCTGAAGTATCCATAAAATATACTTCTTTTAGAAATATTTAAAAATTTGTTATTAATTTATAATCTCACCATCCATAAAATCTTTCCATTCTTTATTGATTATGTACCATCACATTAAGTTGGTAAAATGACTTCACACAGTTACCTTTATAGCATTTCCTTGATATTTTTATGCTGTATTATGAGTTTAGGATACACTCCTACTGAAGAATCATGTGCCTTGTCAGTAAACCATCTGAAAATGTGTGAAAAATGTGACTCAAAATAATCTACACTGATAACCTGTGTGACTTAGAAGGATGCAAAATGCATGTGACAGATGACTGCTAAAGATGGAATTGAGGTGTTCAGTTGTTACATCAAACTGATTCTGAGAAGAACTTCACTGAAAATAGACTGTTGTCAAAGCTTGACCATAGACTTTGCACAAACACCACAGACATCCATGTTAGTTTACCAAAGTCTTGATACTATTTGTGAAATTTTATGTTATATCAGTGTCAGCATTGACTTCGTACTAGTAATCATGGAATCTGGTGCGCTGATAAATAAAGTTATCTGAACAATTTTTTTCCATATAATTATACATTTTGAACATTAATATATTTTTGGAAACAAAAAAATTTGGGATTCTTGTACATGTACAAGCTGTCATTCAAAGTGTCTAAAACCAATTTGCTTTTTATTATTCAGTTTCAGAATTATTAAATTTGTGTAAATCCCCTTCTCTCTACGTTTCAGTTTGCTGTGTCTTTCAGCGATGTAAGATTTTTTCTGTATTTTCCATTCTTCACACAAAAATTTTTAATTATCATATACCTCTTGTCATCTTCCTGTGTAACGCTATGGGACAAAGCGCCCTCACATTTGTGCAATCATTTGTTTATCAGGCCCCGACAGACTTTATCCAAATATGGGCAATCATGTGCATTTCTGGACTACTTTCAAGCTGCTGTGTGCATTGCTGTCTACAAACATTGCATTTCTATAAAGCAGCTCAATCGTAGTGTGGCGGTGAAGTAGGCCATAACATCAGATGATATTTCTTTTGAAATGTGGTGTAAAATAAGGCAGGATATGGCCATCGCTTGTTTGAACAATAAAAACAAATGATGGTAAGTTTATGACGATACACACATTGTTTAACTCAAATACTTTGCAGAATATTATTTTGACATTATATTACCATGCCATGTCCGTTGCTTTTTAATTGGTTGAGCTGAAAACCATGTGACTGACCACAAATACATAGTAATGGTCTGTTTATGTGCCCGTGAGAATGAATAATATCGTAAACATTGTAACTTTACAGCTAAAAAGTAAATTGTAATTTGTACAAAGATCATAATCAATCACAAAATAAAATGGAGCATTTGTGGGCCAAGGTTAGACACTTTTTTCAAAAAATCTCCAGATTTGCAAAATTTTTACAGTGCGCGCACTACTCATTGACAAGTTCTGGGGCCCCGTTGTCATTTGCATGGGAAATTTTCTAAAATTTTGACGGTTTTTTAAGGGTTCGTTGATAATATAATGGAAATAACAGACTCCGCACTGACCATTAACGTTTATTTATGGGCGCGGGCGAGAGGAAAGCCAAATAACGGGCTTGGCAAGCCTCGCCCGTTAATTTTTGGCTTTAATGGTCAGCGCGTCGTCCGTTATTTTCATAATATATTACTATTCAACAAGGTATATGAAATTGTAGTATAACAGAACCCCATGACCTGTGAGTGCAGGTGCGCCATTCTAGTGGTATTTGCACAAGTGCTGCGGTGTATTCGGCAGCAGTCAGCCGAATACACTGCAGCACTCGTGCAAATACCGCTAGTACGGCGCGCTTGCACTCACAGATTATGGGTTTCTGTTATTATTACATATGTTATATTTTTTATTTGCATCATTCAGCGAGAGTGCAAATACTGGTTGTACGCACGCGCTTCGATGCAAGTAAACTGTGTACTTAAGTAATAATCCAAATTATTATTCAGAACAGTATAAGTTACATGACAAAACATTGGTAAGGGTGAAAATATCGCCATTCAATGTGCTGCAAGGTAACCCTGTGAAAATACTGCAAATATTTAGGAAAAATTACATAAATTTTCATCTTTTTACTATGATAAGGTTGTAACGTTTGACCATCTGTTTTGCTCATTTGCATATCAGTCATTCCATCATCTTTGTTCAAACACACTTGTAGATTACGGACACAAGTAGCAAATACTGACCCACAAAAGTGAGTACTATCTGAGTGAAGAATTTTGGCTACTTTGGTTCTTTTCAATATTTATTCTGCACACTTGCACATTATTGACATTTGCATCACAACACGAATACTTCTACAAAGTTTCAAACTCCTGGGGCTAGTAGTTTATGAGTTTTTTATTTGTGGACTATTATCACACTTATTTAATCATTTAAGTATCAGTACCTTATCCAACTTTGATTTGAACAAACATGCATCTAAATGTAACTGAGAACATCTCTATCAACTTTGAAATCCATAGAAATGCAACTTTTTGGATATAGACTTTTTGACCATTTGTAAGATTTATTTTGCTCATTTGCATAGTGGTCTTCTTAGTACTGTAATAGTAACATCATTTCTGAGAAAACAGAGTGGATGGACAGAATGATATACAGATAAACATACATACATACATACATATATGCATGCATGCATGCCGACCGACCGACCAACAGACAGACAGACAGACAGACTACGGACACTGGACAGATGCTATCCCCATAGCTTATCTTGCTATATTTAGATATGGCAACTGGAAGCTAACAGTGGCAAGGATCTGGCCCTCTGCATTATTGCCATACATGCAATATTGTAATACTCAAGTCAACATCCAATTTGGCTGTCAGAAGTTCTGTTGCTTGGACCAATCAGACAAAGGACTACCGATGGTCTGTGATTTCCCTGTAACCTTTCAACCCCTAACCTTTCATGGTATGTTGTGGTGGTATACTATTATTTGAAATTAGCTCATCACTGTGTCATGTCCATCAATGCTGAGAGACAACCCCCCTCTTATAATCAGCAGGTTACTATGACACCAATACGTATCACTGATTCAACAGCAAAGATCAAAACATCCAAACAGAATTCCATGAATTGATATGATACCTACCTAGCTTCAAACTCATCCACTACTTTTTCTGTTAGATTTGATGTTTTTGGAAAAGAATGCAACACATTTCAACACTGGGCTGAGGATAGAAAGCATGTGTGTCCAGAGATGACCTCAATGAAAACAGTTGCCCATGTGCCACCGAAACTAAGTATTCATAACATGGGTAATAATCTAATGCTTTACTTTCATATATTACATCAACTTGGTTACCAAAAGCATTTTATAAATAGTTAACAAGATAGGCAGGCAGGTGTGGGTCACTTTACCAGATTTTTAAAAATGTTCTATTTTGAGTTGAACCAGTGACACTGATTGGTACCATAGCAACCCAATGATTTAGTACAGGGGCATCTCTCCTTGTGTTACTGTCACCAGCATGACCAATGACCCCACTTCAAGCAAGAGCTGGTGATCACACTGCTCCATATTCACAGCTCTGGTGAGGTTATGCCACTTTTTTGAAGATGGTAGATGAAGGGACAGTCTTGCCCTAGACTACAATCTGCATGCACTCGATGCTCTATGGAAAATATCACAGAGATGATTGAATTATACACTAGTGTCTGTTCTGTGAATACCTTCAACACCAGTACAGTTGTCATCAAGGAACTTATCAAACATTTTAACACACAAGATCATCAACACATCCACGGAAACTTCCCTAAATTGTATACAGCCTTTATGTCACTTGTATGTAGCGAAGCCATAGAACATATCATCCACAGCAGAGTATTCAAAGATCCAAAACTCAGATGAGAAGCTACAAGTACCATTGTACAACACCACTCTGTCAAGTCAAAACAGATGTTGTCTGTGTTTATACAATGAGGTGTTCCCACCTTTGCTCATGTTGACGATCTAACCCTAACAAACATCCTTTTTATACATGTATACATTAAAATATACAGAACAGATTTTGTTCCCTACATCAACTTGCCCTTCCATTGTGCAAACAACTGTATATGCTCCTCTCTTTCTCATCAATTGGTGTTTTCAATAAATCAGTCAATCAGATACATACTGTAGGTCTATACACACGTTTGATCACATGGTTGAGTCAAACATATGATTTAGGTGAGTGTGTACATCAAACGAACCTACATGTATGACACTCCATGTGGCCAAGTCACCAAAGCCTATGATCTGATAACCTGACTGTAGATCAAGCCTGGGATCAAGCCCACAGCAGAAGTCAACACACAGCCCTGATGACCACATTGTGCATCTAAATCATCACATTTCACATAGTAAGGTCAAGACAGTATATGATACCTGGAGTGTTGCATCCATGGCATTTCATATGGCTAACGTTACTTAGGATCTCTGTACATTTGGTCAACAGCCAGGATCTGGTGACAAGAGTACCAGTAATACAAATTTAGCCTATGGCCAAGCAAATACAGGTACTGATGATTCCCAGTGTGTGGACACAATTAAATTTCGGCTATGGCTAATTCAATACAGGATCAGATTATAAGAGTGTACATCTAGTCTATGGCATGTAATTACAGGATTTGCTGACAGAGTGTAAGTCCGGTCTATGGCTGAACCCATAAAGGATTTGAAGAACACAGAGACAATAAGAAGTCCAAGGCCACTCATATGGCAAAATGACTATCAAAATAGCCAGTCATTTGATGAAGTTGTAAACAGTTTTGTGATTAACTTTGCTGATAGCATGACCACTGTATGGTTGGTCTACAGCCGAGTCAAAATACGATATGATGATAAGAGAGTATGTCTAGTCTATGACTGAATCAATACAGGATTTGATGACTAGGGTATTTACCATACAGGATTTGATGACTAGAGTGTTTTGCTGGTCTATGGCTGAAACAATACAGGATTTGATGACTAGAGTGTTTTGTTGGTCTGTGGCTGAAACCACACAGGATTTGATGACTAGAGTGTTTTGCTGGTCTATGGCTGAAACAATACAGGATTTGATGACTAGAGTGTTTTGCTGGTCTATGGCTGAAACCATACAGGATTTGATGACTAGAGTGTTTTGCTGGTCTATGGCTGAATCAATACAGGATTTGATGACTAGAGTGTTTTGTTGGTCTATGGCTGAAACAATACAGGATTTGATGACTAGAGTGTTTTGCTGGTCTATGGCTGAATCAATACAGGATTTGATAACTAGGGTGTTTTGCTGGTCTATGGCTGAAACCATACAGGATTTGATGACTAAATGTTTTGCTGGTCTATGGCTGAATCAATACAGGAATTGATACCAAGAGTGTCAGGTGTATGGCACAGCCAATACAAAATCTAATGACAAGAGAGAATGTCTGGTTTATGGCCATGTTAGACTATCCCACTTGTCATTTGGCATTTCTTAGGTGTATGCGGTAGTTACTGGCTCATCAAATACCCTCTCATATTGTGAGCGGTCTGGCCATTTATTAACATAGCATATTACATGTAAGCAAATGATTGACAAAGTTCTCAAGCTCATGATGCCAGTGGTTTATCACAAGAAATAATCTGACATTGTGAGTAATTGTTCTAAAAACTTGATAACGCTGGTTTTCTTGTCTTCATATGATAAGACTAGGATTAGCACACAGAAATTTGTCAAGAAACAGCATAAAACTGACTTAAGCGACATTTACACTATATCATACAGTGCAGTAGTGAGCATGCCTACATGTTCCATGGATACAAGGATTTTTTCACACTTGGTCAAGTTGATTATTTAACCAATATGAAAAAGTTATTCAAAACTCATCATTGCCATTGGAACTATACACTGTCCCTGCATCTCACTGCCATTGTAACTACATGTACTTGTAATGCACTGCCCCTATTGCCATTGTGTAATTACCCACTGCCCCTAATTTTCATTGCCATTGTGTAATTACCCACTGCCCCTAATTCTCATTGCCATTGTGTAATTACCCACTGCCCCTAATTCTTGATCTGCTATGGGAGAATGTTCAACATATGCAAACTACCAGAGAAACTTGCTGGAGTCATTTGAAAGATTTCTATTGAGAACCTAGACACTCTCTGCTTCTGCAACTTCACATTTTGAAATGTCTGCACAAAGTTCATCAGTCTCAGTCACATTGGTAGCAATGTGCACAACTACAAACAGTAAGCTCAAGGTGTTTCCTTCTCTTTATCTCTTCTGTTGTAAAATGTCTATTCTTTATTACACTTTATTTACACCATTTATTTACCGCCATGGTTTTTCATGAATGATCTTTGTTGCAAAGTACATTCCATCGGGACCCAAAACCAAGACACGTTTTCAATGTAACAACTCACATCAAACTGTAACAGAAACTTTTACTGAAAAAGATACTTACTGCTCATGAAAATATGCTAATAAAATCACAAACAATTGACTTTAATTTTACAATGTGAATTTTACCAGTATACAAAAATAATTCTGAATGGTGTCTCTCCCTCTGTCCTATGCTGTCCTGCCAGCAAAGTTTGTGAGGAAACATCTTACAATGAAAAGTCTACACTATTTTGAACTATTTGAGAAATTATAAGATGTAAAGTTGAAAGTTGTTTGCCCTTTTAACTCCACGGGTCCCGTCCACTCACTCTCTGCAACTGATATGTTTGACAGGATATGGCTGGCGTAAGCTGTTAAGTAGGTCATGCCAGGCTGAGAATTCACTAGTTTTCCCCATTCACAAGTTGATATATGTATATGAAACAACTAACAGTTGTTTTGGACAGTTTGTTACCACACTATTGTTTATGTTTTTGAAATATCCAACATATATAATATTTTGAATGATACAATAACAACCTTTTAATACCTCCAACTAAACAAAATAATGAAGACAGCATATGCTTCTTGTAGCTCTGCGTGGCAGGGCTGTGTGTTACTGGAGTTATACCGGCCTCCCACCACAGCCCTGCTGACTGCCATAGATAAAACTGCTGGTAGCGCCTTGGAAATACAGCGCGCAGTTTCTCCGCCGAAAACAGCCGATTTTGAATCCAAAACTTGCATTGATCTTCGTTTTCGAGCACACCCACCTCACCTAGGTACACGATGTGCTTGCTGCGTAAACTTACGCAGAGCCCACTTTTCTCTCTGTATGTGAGGGCAGCGTTTGTATCCGCCGCTTTTGTTAATCTCATTCAACCCATGAGCACCTTGGCGAAAACCAGTCTCAGAGAGAGAAAAGTAGGCTTTGCGTAAGTTTACAAGCACGGCTGAACACATCGTGTACCCAAGCGAGGTGGGTGTGCTTGAAAACGAAGATCAATGCAAGTTTTGGATTCAAAATTGTTTGTTTTTGGTGGAGAAACTTCGCGCTGTATTTCCGAGGCGCTACCAGCAGTTTTATCTATGGCAGTCAGCAGGGCTGTGGTGGGAGGCCGTATAATGCCGGTAACACACAGCCCTGCCACGCAGAGCTAATGCTTCTTGAAGCGGTATTGTTTTAAGATTACTGTGTACAATGAGATCTTTTCTTTTCTACAAGCTGAAAATACATGTAATAACAATTTCAGATTTGAAGTACAATGTAAGCTGATCAAAATGTTGGTTTGAATAGAAAAGTTTGAATTTCCTCTGACTGTTCATTTTCAACTTTTTTCTTGATGAATTGTGAAATCAAAGTAGACTAACAAATGTACCACCACAGTGACGTTGACTAACCTTCTATGTCAGAGTATTGATTCATGAGTCTGATATGTATACCTCATGATAACATTGGCACACAAATTAAAGATAACAAGTCATTGACAATGACATAGTCCCCACTTGTCATAGGAGTATTAGTCTTGATTGGGCAGGGAAATGTGGTCATTAAGAAGTGTCACTGGAGTGTATATGTTGAGATCTATGGGCACATACGTCTATGTCGTTGTTCCCAATTTGAAACACATGAGGCATGTTTAAGTTATGGTTCTAAATCGGGAAAAAAGATCAGACCTCTAGCTGTATTGGCCGGCCAAGAAATACATATGCACACAATAAATGAGGTACAAGATGTGACATCTTAAGGTCTACTATCCTATCAAAATTGAAGGGTATAGAACTTGTAGTTACTGAGTTATGCATATATATGTATAATCAAGGTCAAAGGTCAACGAGGTCAAGTGACATTTTGAAAAAAAAAATGTATTGTTAATTAATCCCGATATGCCAAAAATCAGACCTCTAGCTCTATTCGCTTGCCCAGAATTAGATATGTGCATAATGAGGTAAAGCGTGTTGTCACAAGGTCTCCCATCCTACTAAATATAAAGGACATAGCACATGTGGTTACTTATTTATTGACATAAACGTATATTTTAGGTAAAGGTCATCGAGGTCACATGATATTTTGTTAAAAAACTTCTATCCTATAGTTATCCCTATATACCAAAAATCAGACATCCAGTTCTATTGGCTTGCTCAGAATTAGATATGCACATAATTAATGAGGTACAGTATGTGGCGTCATAAGGTCTTCCATCATACCAAATATGAAGGGTGTAGCATTTGTGGTTACTGAGTTATGGACAAATATGTATATTTGAGGTCAAAGGTCATTCAGGTCACGTGACATTTTGTCAAAAAAATTGTATTGCTAAGTTATCCCTATATACCGAAAATCAGACCTCTAGCTCTATTGGCGCGCTCAAAATTAGATATGTGCATAATTAATGAGGTACAATATGTGGCGTCATAAGGTGTCCCATCATACCATGAAGGTTGCAGCACTTGTGGTTACTGAGTTATGGATAAATATGTATATTTGAGGTCAAAGGTCACCGAGGTCACGTGCCATTTTGTCAAAATGTCTGCGATATCTGCGTGAACGGATGGACTCACGGATGGAAGAATGGACGGACATGACCCAATCTATAAGCCCCCTGGACTTCATCCGTGGGACTAAAAACTCTGTCACTGCATCCTTTTTACAATATGTATACGATGAGAAACTAAATTTTTATTTTTCTTGGCCTTATACATAGGAGTCTATGGAGAACTGACTTATACATGGGAGTCTATGGAGAACTGCCTTATGCATGGGAGTCTAAGGAGGTGTAAACTAAAAAGTCCTCTAACACGGCCAAATTTGATCACATTGTGAAACAAATCGAACTGCATCTGTATGGGGTAAGGTACTATCCTTGTACCAAGTTTGATCGAAATCGCTCCAGGCGCCTCTGAGATATCTGCGTGAACGGACGGACGGATGCACGCAAGCACGGACGCACGCATGGACATGACCAGACCTATAAGTCCCCCCGGACGGTGTCCATGGGGACTAAAAACAGTGCCAAACTGCCATGTTGTTTCTGTACTCATGAGAGAATTGAAATCAAAAACCATGCTAGTGTAGAGGACAGGTATCATACTGGCGTGCATAATGGATTGATACCATGGATTGATAACATGGGTGTTGCAGTTGCCCAATGATCATTAGATCTGACCATCATCAACAAATTTGCTACAACTAGAACAAAATATCACAGAGACAATTACTTGACCTTTCAAAAGTATAGTATACAGAGTCACAATGCTAAAATGTAAAACATTTTGTGTCTCGAGCTTTTTGTGTGATGCATAAAAGTCTTGTCCTGCCATTAACCCATATTCAACCGAAGTTCATATGCCACAATCAGGTCAAGTTGCTTAAAACCAGTGAAGAATAAAGTCCTATTCAGTTACCAAGTCTCTCATTCTTGGCTAAAAATGCCTTTTTTACATAATCTGTTCAAATTCGACTGAATCCTTTGAAGTTGCTTTCATGTCACAGTGGAGAGACTCCTCTGTCTAATGAGTACAGTGTGTGTAGTGCAAGGCTGTTTTGGCACTCTGATAAATCTCTGGTTCAGTTTTTTTTCAACCAATAGTGTGTGACACCCTTTCTGTATGTAGAATCACCAACACTTCCTTCAATTTATCACAACTCTCTCTCTGAACCCTTGATAAGAAGGTCTTTTTCAGCAGATGCAGATGAATAATGTTCGTACCGAAACACACTTTTCTTGCCAAAAGTGTGGATAAATTGAGATGCAGTATTAATCCTGTAATCAATGTCATCCACAGACCACCAGAGGGCATTGTCTCTGGTCACTTTAAACAAGTTCTCTCCATATGACAGACCGGAAAAGAAGCTTCCTGAAAGAATTTCGACATACTTCAGTGTTCTTTATGGCCAACAGAGGAATGTGTCAGCTGCAGTCCCATGTCAGCTCAATTATCAACTTTCAAAGTATTTTTGTTTTCAATGGATTACTAGGGTAAACCTGTCACATTTATACCATTACACAGGCTGAAAAGTATACAAACTCACATTGGTTTTGATGTAGATTTCGTTCACAGAAATTCTCTTCTGTGTGATCGTTATCATTTTAAACTACTCACATTTGGTATGTTTCATATGCTGCACTCTAAACTTTAAAAGCATTACAAATTATTTACCTGTAAAAAGCTGCTTAATTCACATCAAGGTCACTATGACCTGGCACACAGGACAAGTTTACATAGCCCCAACTCATCACATTTGTAAGGTATGATGTGACAAAGTTGAGAGTCATTCTTTGCCGACAGAAATCTGAACACAGGACAAGCATTGAAAAAAACAGCCGATGACAAATGCAATCTAGTGTACCTGCACTAGTAAGCACTAAAACACTGCATGAAAACAGGACAATGGTCATCTTCAACACACTATTACTTTGTATGTGACCATGCTCACTTGACCTGGTCATTCATTCAATCAACACCTACACATTCTGTCAGTTCTTCTTAGAGCGCATTCCACCCACTCCTGGACTGAGACAACTTTCAGAAGATACTACAGGGCAGTAGAGTGGCAAAGAGGGCATGGGCTGTATAATTGTACAGATTCTTTGGAGAGACAAAACACTAGCTTCATGTTCTATTGAACCACAAAGGCTCAATTCAAAGTAAGATGTGTGGGTGGATGGTGAACGGCTGTTTACACCCTCTCCTCAAACTCTTTCAAATGAAGTGATAAACTAAGGCAACCTTTCATGGCAGTCTAATATGATATTAAGATACTGGACATTATACAATGCATCATAAAACAAAATCACAAAAAAGTTTTCATTGTGTCCTCAGTGCAACAAATTAAATTAGATCTATGTAGGAGCAAACACACATCCATGTGCGGGAAAGTTGAAGGGTCAAGGCATTCAAACAATTGTCATTCCATTGTCTCATATAATGACTATTTGTAACCATGTCTACTAAATGACATATCCATATTTTTCACAAAATAATCACTCAAAATTGTATTGTATCAGCTTCACTGATGAAATCTGATGACGTATTTATGTGTCAGAGTTTCCAATACAAATACCTGTCTTCTTCTCTTACTTTTTGGCTCAATGTCACATCATTTTAAATGACAATTTTTGGCAATTGTCCATCGTTTTTGTTTGTCCATGATTCAGTACTCCTACAAACAAACACATCACAAGCTGGGTAGACACATCGCTGTGTTACAAAATGTCATGTCATTATAGGTACCCTTCTCAATCCCAGGTTCTCGCATTAGCAAATGTGTCAACAGCCCATTAACAGTTTGTCATTCTTTTGTTTTCCTTTGAATATTTCATCAAGTAAATAATATTTATATTAGATAAATCTGGTAATTGAGAGGGGGGGGGCTTTAAAGTCTAAAATTTTTGAATTGAACAATACTTGAGACTGATATAATATCACAACTTGACACAACAAATGGGACCTCTAACTAATGCCAATCTGATTCACAACTGACACAGGTAGTACAGTCTTTGACTAAACAAAATTGTACACACTGCATGTATACAGACATTCCCAGACTTGTGAAAATCAGAAATCTTAAAAGTTTGAGAGAATACTGCCCACACCACATCTCATACTTGTCATTTTAACAGAGCCTGGGTTTTACCAGGAGTTAAGCTTTTAAAACATCTGTTTATGGCACACTCAGACTACATGTGTAAGTAGTTTTGTCATAATTTAAAACAAACAAGCATGAAAGAGCCCATGATACCTGCACATCAAATTTTAAAGTCATGGTGAATGATTTCTGAAAAGAAATTTTCCAATCAGAATTCACTGACACATTCTCTGACATATAATCTTGCTAATTCCCAATCAAACACAATAAAAATATTGTAAGAAATTGTTCTTATCAAAACAAAAATAAACAGACTCTCTGACTATAGATGTATCTGCACACCAAACACTGTGTTGATTATCAAGGTTTAGCGGATACCAGACAAACAATGTACATTATATGTCTGCAATGATACTTCCACGCCACATGGCAAAATAGGAGATATTTGGAAAACAAGTCATTGTCAATGACATAGTCCCCACTTGTAAAAGGAGTATTAGTCTTGATGGGGCAGGGAAATGTGGTCATTAAAAAGTATCGCTGGAGTGTATAAGTTCACATCTATGGGCACATAGGTTTATGTCATTTTTCCCAATTTATAACAAGAGGCATGTCTAAGTTATGGTTCTAAATCGGGAAAAAAGATCAGACCTCTAGCTGTGTTGGCCAGCCAAGAAATACATATGTGAATAATAAATGAGGTACGAGATGTGAAATCTGAAGGTCTAATATCCTATCAAAATTGAAGCTTATAGAACTTGTGGTTACTGAGTTATGCATATATATGTATAATC
>LD345397.1:28901-45522 GCA_001465055.1 Ptychodera flava | reverse complement strand
ACAGACATACAGACATACAGACATACAGACATACAGACATTTTCCTAGCCTATAAGAATAGCTTCCATTGCCATATATACATATGGCTATGGGAGCTAAAAATGGATGGAGTAATGGTTTTATGATAGTCTAACTTGTGTTATGCAAAACAGCTTTGACCAGTCCTAAATAAGGACAGTGTGCTAAGTTTGTATCCTGTGCACTATCCAATGGTATTTATCAAAGCACAAGACTCATGAATTGACCTTATACATTGTACATCCTTTTTCAAAAAAAATAGTGTCAAAGACACTGGGCTCCCATTTTTAATCGCAATCTTCTTGATATTAATATGACCTCCATTTATATCAAACAAACTCAGTATCTTTCTTGTGAGTACTTTCAACATAACCAGGGTAATATAAGGAATATTAGCCTTGCATATCTTTTTGGGGCAAAGTCAAACCACATGAGTCAGAAATTTTGTTATTATTCAGAAAAGAAAACATGACAACATTCCAGGAAACCTCCAAATCAAATTTGTAGCTGTAAGTAGGTGATTTCTCGAAAGAAATTTTTCAACTAAAATTGATAAAAATATCCTCAGGAATATTATTTCACTCAATTTTTCCTTAACATTTTACTTTTTTTATTTCAGCATAAATAAAACTTAAGTACGACCATTTCAAGGAACCTTCATAATAAATTTCACGGTAGTAAAGCGAGTGGTTCCTGACAAAAGTTTATTTTTCACCAAAACTGATCAAAATTTCTCAAAATTAAAACAATTCTCACTTCATTATGATTTAATTATGTACAAGAACATCTGTAGGGACTTGCAAACAATATTTTTTAAAAATATATGTGGTGAACAATTTCCGGGGAAATACTATTTTATCATGAACACTGCAAGAATGAGAAACAATCCACTGAAAATATGAAACTTAATCTTCTTTCTCCCAAGTGGTATTTATTTCTATGGTTTGTCTTTGGAGCCTGGTAGAATGAGGTTAAAGATATTATTATGAAATGATTATAATTTACAAATCCAAGGAATATAACGAGTAGTTTCTACGTTTTAGGCTTTCTGCCATGTTCACAGTTTTTAACCTCATTTGCATATTTTGAGGACTTGAAGTTCATTTGATTGAACAACGGGAGCTCTTGAATGCATGACACATCTGCACAGCATTATACATAGGATTTTTGAGATGTGGTAGACGGACAGTCATACACACATAAAGACCTGCAGACACTTGATATTTCCACAATCAAATAAGCTCCCACTGTGATATACATATTGGAGCTAAAAAACAGCTTGAAACAATCTCTGAATAAAGCAATCATGTTTCTAACAGATTGTTCATATTGTAGGTTGACATATTATGAAGCACTGAATAAATCTTCCTTGACAGCAAGCATCCATGTTTGAAGGTTACATACAGAATTTTGTGATGGGACAGGACACTACTTTCTGAACATTGAAATTTCTACATTCTTCAATTTCATATAGCCTCACACTTCTGACATACCACATCACCCCCTTCTTTACTTTGTTGTCTGTTGAAAACAATCCATTGATGCTAGCAACATTTTTTGTTTTACAGGAAGCAATGGATTTCGATTGTGATTGTCAGGGGGTCTTTCTGACAATGCTAAAGCAAATTCAATCTGTATATTAACTAAAATGGACTAGTAACAAAGTTATGCCCTTAGTTAGTACACACTTGATGTTTGGGTTGTCAAGACTAACTCATCTACACACACATATCCACATTTGCAGTGTTATATTAAGTACACTTTAAAATTAGCTCACACCTTGCAAATAAATCAAACTGGGCCCAAATACGACATGGCAATACTCAAGCTCTCAAGATTACCACCATGTAATGCATGTGACAACATTTGGCAAGGAATTTGGCCAGGCTTTTGTTCAATGACCAATTCACCTCCATTGCCATCATAACAATGCATCTATTCAAGTCAGATTCAAGGCTATATCCTATTCAGCTATGGTTGTCCTGATGTTACACAATCAGTTTGAAACCATGGCAAATATTCTGTGATCCACAGGAACTGTTTGACTTCCCTCTCCCAAAGGAAAAATGTGACATAAGCTTGATAAAAATGTAATTTCCTCTCAGTCATAAAACATTGTACTTGACTGCATAATTAAAATGCATGCAACACATTATCATCATATGCTAGTGCAGTGACATGACAGAAACTCTCAATTTACAAGTTGGCAACAGGATGTAGTGTGACTTTAATATGTCATTGGGTATTAGTGTGTACTAGTGCTAGATTTGCAACTGCTAGAGTACCTAGGATACAACGGCATTTGTATTTACAATTAATCCTATTCTCTTGAGTGTTAACATTGAAGGTAAAAATACTTGTGATTTACTGACTCTAAATCAACAGCTTCAGCTCTGATTGGTCTCTATATTTTATCATAATGCACCCAATGAAATATCTCAAATTCTAATTGGTGACTACTTGGTTACTCTGGGTAAAAACCAGAACAAAAAAGTTACTTTGACCATCACATTTGAAGCTATGTGCAGGAAGCACAGGAATTCCAGTATGTGCAATATTCCAGGAAATCTTGATGAGCCAGACTGTGTTTGTAGTATCCACAAACTTGCAAGCAACCTTATTTCATTTTTGTGTCGTGTCCAGCCATTCTAGTAGGTGCATAAATGAATCTTCAAATAACTGTAGTTTGAAATGAATCTTCAAATAACTGTAGTTTTTAGTAAACTGTATTCCAGTAAGTAACTGGAATACAGTTACTCCAATGAGTTTGTCTCACAAGTTGGGTCACAAAAACTTAGTTCAGAATATGTGGCTACTTCAATAGACCTATCTTAGGAAACCCTGACAATGATGATTTTTCTATGGCACTGTAAATTGAAAGTTGCTAGTTGCAGAAACTGTGGCCACTAGTACCATTCTTGAAGCATTTCTTAATCGAGATACTCAACAATTTGTTAATAACTTTGGAATCAGAGACCACATTCTGATAATCTAATCAAGTGAATAGCAACATTTATCAGGACAGAAAATGATGTCTCCAAACTGTTAATCATATATAAACATTCCACATATGTATTTTGGGTTTCAGCTGTGGTTCATGAAGCCCTACAATAATATACTTCAAAATGCCTCAGGAAGAGTCATACATTTAAATCATTCACATTAATCCTAATATGCAGGGGGATTTAATGTACAAAATACACAGTTGAGATGTCAATACTTACAGTAACACACTTTTCTTGCAAAGGAAGTGATCAGCATTGCCATGAACTGTGCAGTAACATCACAAGATCAGTGGCACTGAGCTTTGCCATGACATATACCACACAATAGATACTATTATTGTTAACAAAGACCACAGAACCAAACTCTATGGACAAAGCATGTTTGCAGTAATAAAAGCAGGATTAAAATGGGTGTGTTTCTAACTTGTTTTGTCTGTCAGTGAAATTACCATGCAATAATCTATCAGATTGATTAATTAAAAAACACACCAAGGTGTCTCAGAATTGCAGTGTAAAGTGAAACACATGGAGCAAGATACCAATATTCTAAATCATATCACCACTTCATTTCATGAAATGAACTATTAAACCAATTCTACAAGAGCAAATGAAAATAACAGCACACTAGACTAACAAAGGTGACTATATCACAAAGTGTTGCAATAACACAGAGTCAGTCCCGCTGTACACATTGGTCAACATTGATCAAACACTCATTTGTATCACTGCTCTAGAACTCTGACTAGCAAAATATTGAATTTAGACACAAGATCTGGTTTGTACAAGTTGGTGCACATCATTCTAGTTTGTAAAGTACAGAGTTATTCTGTTCAAGATATTCTACAACAAACTAACCATCTTTGAAAAACTTCACATCACAGCTAACTGTGGAGGCAATGACTTTTTAACAATATTTAACCCTTTTCCTGCCAGACAGTAATAACTGTATCACTTCACCATCAGCCAAGTCAGTAAAAAGCGGTATTGAGCCAAACATGACGTATTTTCACCCACTTGGCTTGGTATGTTATAGCATCTTTTGTCCAAAAAAAAAATCAACTTTACAGTATTATGTTTTCAACAGCCTTCAAATGTACAGTATTATGTTAAAATACATCATATGGAATACGTTGCGTTTCATTAATTGTAACCGTCTTGACTTGGTGGTGAAATATGGAATTGGTAGGAAACGGGTTAAGCATAAGTCAATTTTTCTCTCTAGTTTCCAACTATTAGTTTGGTTTCAGATTTTTTAAACTATTTTGTATATAACTAATTGTAAATGTCATCCAAACACTCAGCAAAAAGAAACAGTGTATCTGAGTCAACTTTGAGGAATAAAAATACTATTTCATTATGTAACAAAGCACATCCGAGAAATGTAGCCACTGAACTTGAAATGAAAAACACATACTTAAATCTATCCTATCTATGTTCAAAGTGCCATATTGGAAAAATTCAAACAACCGATCAAAAATAACAATTACCATCTACAAAGTTTGTATAAACATGTACTACAGCAAAAAACAGGATGGTTGGACAGTCTCATATGCATTACGTTTACTTTTTTGTACAAGTGTACCATATGGAACAGTTGAAGAGTCTTGTGAGAGGTGAAGCTTGAATTGGAAATACTATTTTTAACTTTGCCAGAAAACTACAGGCTTCTTGAAGCCTAGTATGTAATCAGATTGATTTCCTCCCTTGATCCACTGCTCAAGATATTTCCTGTCACACAAATTTGCATCTCCCACCTCTCCAGTCCACTTCCTTGACCTGTCCATGACCTCTGAACCAAGGTCACATATACTTTGTTGACATTCTGAAACAAAGGGATGGTCTGTTCTTCCAGCACCATCACTATTCACATATTTGTATGTCATTACAAAGCAACAATGTCTTTGAAGACAGCAAAACCATTGGTAACAGTTTCAGGCATGTATGTAATTTCATGAACATCTTGTACAGCATTGCTAGTCATTACCTGTCACTTCTGCAAAATATTAAACTTGGTATCATCTCAGTAAATCAGATAGTATAGATTGTACCTTACTAATTATCTTCCACAGAGTTCTTCCTTTTAACACAGCATATCAGAGGAATGTTGACCTGTGAACTCTTACAGTTCTCTCATGAAAAGCTTTTCAACACTTTTTGAGTTTGGGGAGAGAAAACTCACAGATTAACAGAGATAGATATGTACAATATGAACATTCACAGTTTCAACAGCTGTACCATCTGCAGAGCCGTATTCCTTTGGTCATCCATCTTTCCCTTGAATGGTCGGTCACAGTGCCCATACAACAACAGTTTTTTGTGAAACATTGAATATGACATGAATCAACAAGTGTTTATGGCTGGAATATAACACACCTTGGAATCAATTCAGAAAGCTGTGGACACACTACTTTCTGATATCTTGGCAAGACATCTTCACCTCCACAAATCTAAGATTCCAATGTTTGTCATACAGTACAATGTTGCACACACTGCCATATAATGCCATTATTGACAGCTGACTTTCGTCACAAACCTTTGTCGATTATAACCATTGTGTATTTCAGCCAATGTATTGTATTGGCAAGGTTAATTCTTTGCATTTCAACTTTGGGGATAAGAAAACAACAATGCATGTAATAAACTAGAATATAAAATCATGACAAAATTATCAGTGATTGTCCCTGAAACGTATCCCTTTAGGACTGACCAAAGATTTCACTTGTAACCTGTTGAAGGTTCTCAAGATTGTTTTGTATTTCTCATGGTGTCCTTTTTACAAACAAACAAACAACCTCTTCTATAACAAGAATTACACAAGTTTTAAACCCAACTTGTACACATACACTTGAACTGATTGATATGCTGGCAAGACACTGTTCTAAACTTTGGAATTTGCTCTAAAGTGATACTAAAAACTACTCACCACAACTAAATGTTCCCTCCTCTATAAACACTTTTCATGCATTGAAAATCACATACCCATTGTTTACAAGGGCATGATCATTCAAATTGTATATTCCTTTCTTTTGGCTATGTAAAGTTTTGCTAACATATACACAAATCTGATCGCTTCAAGTGGCTAAATATGGTATTTAACACAGGTCTTGGTTCTGCTGTTGAATTGTGGGTAATATCCCCTTTACACTCAAAGCTTCAGTTATTCATGTCATTCATTCAGTCATGGACATAGTGCGATTGGCATGGACTGAATGCTCAGCTATTTTATCAAGCCTATTTGAACCATTTTTCCTTTAGTACAGAAATTATCATTCATCCAATTTCTTCATGGCTGTTTGTACTGACTCACTGCCCTCAAGATTTTCCTTTTGGAAACGATAACTCAACATGAAGATCCTAAGACTTAAGAGACCCATTTTACATATATGACTCAATTGTACTGACTCTAGCCAGCCACACATGGTCAAATACATTGGTTGTGTGAATCCAGTATACCCTTTGTGACAACATTTCCCAAAACTTGCCAGCAGTATGACGTTTAGCATAGTAACCTCATATTAAATATATATTTATTTAAGAAAGCTCAATGGAGGGTATCTGAAGGCTAAACAAATTACTTCACAGAATAAATAAGAAACCCAGGACATGAAAATAAAGGGTGGAGTAGATACTAAAAATACAGTGTACAGCATGCTTTCATGTCTAATAAGTTTTGATGAAATTGGCATTGAAAGCTATGGCAGGTTACATTGAATTTTGTAACTTTCTAATTTGGGAGAAGGAAATGTTAGGAAGTAATACATATTACATTGAATTGATGACATTCTAATTTGGGAGAAGGAAGGAGTGTGCCAGATGCTTTATCAAGTAACTGTACACAAAATGTTGTTTTGGACATTGTTTACAACATGAACATGTTCGTTACAATGGAGAAACTTATGGAAAACATAAAAATGGATTGATATTGTATAGAGCTAATTAAACATCAAGTGATTTTGTTGGAAAAAAATTGTTGTAAATCACAGTCCTTTTGAAAATTACTGAGACCGTACAGCAAGGTCACTTTCAACTTTCAGTCAGACATCGTTTGTTGCAAACTGAAATGTTAAGCCATAAATTGTACCATTATTTGATAGTTACAACACACCAAGATTGACAACACAGATCAGTATTTGATAGTTGACAACACAGACCAGTATTTGATAGTTACAGCACATGAAGATTATAGACCAGTATTTGATAGTTACAACACACCAAGATTGACAACACAGACCAGTGTTTGATAGTTACAACACATAAAGATCGACAACACAGACCAATATTTGATAGTTACAACACACCAAGATTGACAACACAGACCAGTATTTGATAGTTACTGCACATCAAGATTATAGACCAGTATTTGATAGTTAAAACACATCAAGATTGACAACACAGACCAGTATTTGATAGTTACAACACACCAAGATTATAGACCAGTATTTGATGGTTACTACACACCAAGATAATAGACCAGTATTTGATGGTTACAACACACCAAGGGTGATAATATAGATCAGTATTTGATAGTTACAACACAATAAGATTGACAACACAGACCAGTATTTGATAGTTACAACACACCAAGATTATAGACCAGTATTTGATAGTTACAACACACCAAGATTGACAACACAGACCAGTATTTGATAGTTACAACACACCAAGATTGACAACACAGACCAGTATTTGATGGTTACTACACACCAAGATAATAGACCAGTATTTGATGGTTACAACACACCAAGGTTGATAATATAGATCAGTATTTGATAGTTACAACACACCAAGATTGACAACACAGACCAGTATTTGATAGTTACAACACACCAAGATTATAGACCAGTATTTGATAGTTAAAACACATCAAGATTGACAACACAGACCAGTATTTGATAGTTACAACACACCAAGATTATAGACCAGTATTTGATAGTTACAACACACCAAGATTATAGACCAGTATTTGATGGTTACAACACACCAAGGTTGATAATATAGATCAGTATTTGATAGTTACACCACACCAAGATAATAGACCAGTATTTGATAGTTACAACACACCAAGATTGACAACACAGACCAGTATTTGATAGTTACCACACACCAAGATTGACAATTTGATAGTGAAGTTTTGCTTTCTCCACTGACTTGCTCCATGACAGAGTCTCACAATATTGAATAAAGGCTAAAACCATGTTCAAAACATACATTGTTGCATGGACTTGATACGCCCGTGCCGCTTTTTGAAATATTGACCAACATAAATGTCATAGTTCAATCTGACCATTCGTAGCAAACTAAAGTTAAGGTACAATGTAAGGAAGATTTCGCCAAACAGTTACATAGTAATATTTGTTTCAGTGGTCTAAAGCCGAATTTCATATCAAGTTCCCATTAAAGTCCACTAGCTTTTGTTGTAAAATTGTATATGGTTGACCCTAGCTGAAGTCCATTTAATTTCTTAAGTCTGGCAATGCTTGCACATCTACAAAATTCTTGACTGGACTGTAAATGGCTTCTATACTTAATGCCTTCATCTAAACACAGCAGGTCCATCACTTAATTCATTCATGGACCAAAAACTGCTGAGTCATTAGATTTCTGGAGTCATTCATATTTTTGAGGCCATCATTCACTCTACATCATAGGCTTGCCTTCTTTCAATGATGAGAGTTATATTTTGGCATCATTTCAAAATGAAAGCAGTTGCAGTTTTAATTTGTAGAGTTCATTGAATTGTACCATGTACCATATTTGTCAGAAAACTAACAGTTACACTCTCGCATATATCCTGTATTGTCATTTGATAAGATAGTAAACGCTGGCAAATGCAAAGTCCCATTAAATACAAAATTGACAGAACACAAACCAGAATGAGTAATTGCACTTACATGTTCACTGATGCTACATATGCCTTATGAGAACTGGTTGGGATTATGGGACGAACACTGAAACCTTGCAGACTGAGTAGAGATTTCACATTGAAAGCATCAAATGAAGGATAATTTACCACTGGTACTACATTCCAAAGTTAATATTTCTTCTAAAAAGTGGAAACCATAAGCCTGTGCGCTTTCATGAAAAGCTGTCCTCATCTATTACATATAAAATGACCACAACTAAGGCCAGATTGACCATCTCCATAAATATGACCACTGTCTTACTGTAAACTGACCTGTCATCAGCAATACGTCTAACCACTGTGGCACAGGCTACAGGGCTGCTTTCACCATCCTTGTCAGATTTTCTCTCATCCTTAGTATGGCCAGACTGACCATCAACAACCATCATGATGGTGGTCACTATCTCGGATGGACAGACCACTCTAGTACACTAAAGGTATACCATTACATGTATGATCAACATCTATTAGAACGTCTACTGTCTTTGGTGAGCTTGCTTTATCTCAAGACAAACATACACAACACACATTACCATTAGTTCTAATACTAATCATATAAAGTGGGTGTGTTGTATGTGTTTATCAGTATCTGACTATATACTATAAATTTACCATTAAAACAAAACTGGTGATTTTGTACGATGTCTTTAAAATAAAAAGAACACATATTAGCCTAGTCGGAATGATCCACTGTTAAAGAGGGGGCACTGGATTATAATAAGGTGATTCAATAATACTAAATACTATGGAATTGACCTTAATGGTGTTTTCGTTGAAAGGATACAGAAAAAAACTAAATTATGTATGGATGGATGTAGCGGTACTTACAGTATTGGGATCAGTTAATTTAATACTTAAAAGAAAGACCTTATATTAGAATAACAAGTCTGCCTCTGTTTCTCATTCATGTGCTTTTCATCAATGAGTCAGTGTGTGAATTGTCAATTGGGCATGTTGACATTGAATTCCTCAGTCTGACAACACCACACCACTAAAACAGATGTAAAATTGAGAAATCCTTGCTTAACCTTCTTACAAGTGTCAAACCTAATATAAAACACAAGCCTTGAAAATACCAAGTCGGTAGATGCAACTATATACGACGAGCCGCACCAAACATTTGCATTCAATGGACGTGAAAGACTACACATGCTGATTTCATCATGTTGTGCGATGAACTGACTTCCACAGTAAACTTCAATGTGCTGTTTGTCTATTGCCATTACGACTTAATCTGTGATTCTATATTATAAATAATATACCTTTCGTGGGACCTGATGAGGTGCTTGTTTGAGATTGACGGTCCACAGAGTCGTACCTGAAGCATTCGCGAAGCTAACGCAAGCGACATTGCATGTGGACAAATGGCGCAAAATTTTATGAATGAAAACAGTGCTGCATGTATGCAGTTAGCACATGATTGGCACGGAGCGAATAGCAGCCTGATACGGTGTGATCGACACGATGAAATTGTATATGGTTACAAGCCAGAAACAACAAGACTTGGGAGGGTACCCCGATCCCACTTCACAGTAATGTAGTAGTGCGATAGAAGAATATTACTATGACAACGTAATCCCCATCGAGGATAATGACGATGAGTTTAGGGAGGTATAACTCCATCCTACCCACGGAACATGTCAACTTCGTCCCCTTTGCGAAAAACTGACCCCCTTCCAAAACACTACTTACTCATGAATTCGCTTGTCCGCCATCTTGAACCCGGTCTTAACTGGCTCTCCTTTCTATCTCACATGGCTGTTGTTGTGGTGTCTTAAAATCCGTACGGTGAATTCAGTAAAAACTGGTAGAAAATGCTCAAAAACGTCAATTCCCTCAGTGCAACACTGAACCGAGGAAATGGGAATGGCCGCCTCACCACCACTATTTGAACTCTGTCGTCGTAAGGCAAAGTGTAGTTCCTAAAGTAATTGAGAATTTCTCGCCATATTCGCATTTCAAATCCAGCTTCTTTTACAATTGACTGTCTTGGTATAAACAAGCTCCGATAAGGCCGAAAATTCATCAAATTTCGGCGACTTTATCATTTCCGCTTCGTAGCCTCCCCGAGCTTCAATCAATGCGGAGGGATATTACATAGAAAACAAGCACAGAGGACCGAGCCAATGTTATGCTAATCAGGTCGAAGATTTCTATCAACCCTGATTCATATTATGAACTTGTCAAGACATCCGGAGTGCACATACTTTTAGGCACACCGATTTTAATGGCCAATTAACAAATTGGCTAGGATTGTTATGATGTGGTCTTCGTAAACAGCTTAGGGCAACAAACTTTGACAAAATTGTGGATAAAACAGCATGAATACTTTACATAAATTTAAACCAATCAAGACTCAGACAGCCATGTGATTGTACACTTTATGAATGACCCTACTTGACGTCACATCAGTCACCTAGGAAACAAAATTAAGATGATGACGTTACCGGATGAGGCGGAGCAACATTTGTTTATTTACTGATTTCAATTTGTTTGTTTTAATCAAATTATATAAGAGCTGGGCAATACTTCGGTGACAGATCAATGTCAGTTTGTGTAAGCTGCTGTACAAGTCTGAAGCATGGTTTCCCAAATGGTTCGTATAATGCGATGTCCATGCCCTCGCATTTAAATAATTCTTCGAGACGGCGAAAGGTTCATTCAGTAATTCTTCGACGAAAACCAAAAAACGTGAGCTGCCTTTGCCTCGGATGATAAGACAGAACAGCGACATATTTTTGGAGTCACAATTTTATTGAATTGCTTATATTTTCTGGTGGTATGCATGTCTCCGATATCATTGTAAGGTATCGGGAGTACTAATAACCCGATCGCGGACAACCGTCAGTATTCGGATCAGTATGGAGCTTATCTACCGCTATAAGGACGCGCCAATGTCACATCATCTGTTTCTCTAGTTCATCCTCATGTCGACCATCTCACAGCACAGTTTCCCTCTCCCTCGTTTTTCACTTTCAATCTGTGTGGTACGTCACAGTATATATGACCCATCGTTTGCACTGCACATTGAACTATGTAGTCTGAATAGGAGCGAATGATTAATGGCCCTTCAATGCAGAGGTCAGGCCTCGATACCGTCCAGCCACGCACCAGCGGAATTTAGGAAATATTATTAAACCATTGTTGTACGGTTGGATAGACAAAAACATCCGATCGAGGGCGCACTTGTAGAAAGTTCGCTGGCTGCAAAGTGCATCGACCTGCATGTGTGATCGTGTGTATTCAGTTCAGTTGCCCATACTACACCGCGTGTGCTGTACCGTCCCACAAGTGGCACAACCGAAGACCATTGGAAAAGTTTATTGTGGTCACCCACAAACAATGATATCCGGTGAACATACCTATTATGGTGGAACAAGTATGAGCGAAATGCATAGTTTGGAATATGCTTTACCAGTTTACACAGCATCAATCATTATCAATGTACTGATTTCCTATAGAACATCAGTTAGCCTCAGATTCCTATAGCTAAACAAAGTACTTGAACGAAAGGCTTCCCCTAGAAAAGTGAAGCATGGTTATTTTTTCAGCATTGCATGTGATCCGAATAGGTGTCAGGCAAAGAGAACAGCAGTGTGCCTGGTATTTAAAGGTTTAGACGTCTAGCGATGTTCACAGACTCGTCATCATATCAACAGCATGACTTTGCTGTCTGAAATTGGATAAGAAGTTTTTCAATCTCAAAAAAGACTTATTCATTTGTTTTGTATACTTTCCACCTGAGAACTCAAGTTACATGTTAAGAATGAAAAAGATAACCACTGATATGGATCCTTTTGAATTTACTGAAAGGGATTTGTAAACTTATCTCTCATTTTGTGAAGTTATTGTTCTTGGTGATTTTAATGCACGTACTGGTTCGCTAGATGATTATATTTCAAATCATATCCCTGTTGATGTTCAAAACAATCATGATGACTCTGTAATTGCTAGAAATAATAAGGATTGCGTTATTAATTCTTATGGGAGAAAATTCATTTCTTTATGCACTGCAAGCAGATTGTTAATTTTAAATGGTCGTATTAGTGGTGATCTTGGAATGACAACTTGTCATCATACCAATGGTTGCAGTACAGTAGACTATGGTCTTGTTAGTCATGATGCTTTACATCTTTTCAATATTTTCATGTTGATTATCCAAGTCATTCGTCACATCATTGCATGATTTCATTAGGATTTAAGCTACCTTGTTTTGTAGTTAATACTGAGAGTAATTGTATTCAGAGTGAATTTTCACATTCTTATTTATGGTCAAATCCTGATCAATTTGTGCAGGGATTGAATAATCCAGTTGTAAAGAACTGTCTTAATTCTCTAATAAGCAGAAAATATGATACTAATATGTCAGGCATTGATATGCTGGTTAAAGTCTTTGCAAACATTATTCATTCTGCATGCAAGAATCTCAAAAAGAGAGATCACAGAAAGAGGAAAGTTAGCAAACCATGGTATGACCATACATGTCACAAATTAAAAAGGGAGATAAGTAAGATGGGAAAGCAACTACACAAAACCCCAAATGACCCAATTTTAAGAGGCTTTTTCTTCCATTATAAAAAATTGTATACTAAAACCTTGAGACGTTGCAAGCGTTCATTCAGAGAGAATTTATTGTCTCTTCTTGTTGATTCTGAAAAAAGAGATCTGAAAAAATTTTGGAAATTAGTTAATACTTTGAAAAGTAAGTGCAACTCAGCCAGTATTAGTGTTGCTCCTAACGTTTGATTTAGTCATTTCACTTACACAAAAGGGCATTCCCTCTCAACATTTTGATGCGGATTTTGAAGCAAAAATTAAAAGGAGACTATTAAGTCATTTTGAGTTCTGTAATAATGAACTTCTTGACTCTGAAATTTCTGCCAGTGAAGTGTTAACTGCTATTAGATCCTTGAAATCGGCAAATCCTGTGGCGATGATGGAATTTTAAATGAAATAATTAAGAGCAGCTCGATTTCTTTAATGCCAGCTGTACTCAAGATCTTCAATGCTGTTTTAAGTTGCGAGTTATTTCCAACTGTGTGGGCCAAAGGGTATTAGTGCCTATCCACAAATCTGGGCCAGAAGATGACCCCTCAAATTTACAGAGGTATTACTATCAGCAGTTGTGTAGGGAAACTATTTACTATTATTCTGAATAATAGAGGTAACAGTTTCATTCAAAGTAAAAATTTGCTCAGTTGCGAGCAAATTGGTTTTCAAAAAGGATGTCATACATCTGATCACATTTTCATTTTAATGTCTTGAATTATTACAAGCGTCAATGTAGTTCGAAGCATTTGTTTACATGCTTTGTAGACTTACAGAAAGCTTTTGACAGTGTTTGGCATTTAGGGTTGTTTTATAAATTATCAAAACAAGGCTTTGGTAGTAAGTTTTTGAATATTGCAAAGTGCATGTACATGTATGATAATGTCGTGTATCAAGTTATCATCTGGTTATACCACTTCATTTCATTCACATGTTGGTACCAGGCAAGGTTGTAATCTCATTCCCATCTTATTTAATTTTGTTTTTAAATGATTTGCCAAGTTTACTTCATAAGAAATGCATTGATCGTCCTGTTTTGCTAGATAGAAAACTGCCAATTCTTATGTTTGCAGATGATATTGTGTTACTATCAACCTCACAGCATGGTTTGCAGCACTCACTCAGGTTGCTTGAATCCTTTTGTAATAAGTGGCGTTATCAATAAGTCTGAAGAAAACAAAGATTATGATATTCAATGCAAACTTTAATCCGCATAAATATAATGTCTTATTTACGGTAAGAGACTAGATATTGTTTCCTCTGATACTTACCTAGGTATCACTTTTATTCCAGCTGGAAATTTTGATTTTCTTTAAGGAGACATTAGCTGTAACTGTTGACTAATTTTTCACTACTCTGTTTCAATGTATCAACCACAGAATTTAACTATAATCCAATCATCATGACCAATGCCTAGTGTCCTGCTTGCCAACACAGCCTGTATATGTGAAATGACCATTGTTAATGTTGATAAATGTCATCTTGTCCGGGCCTGAATATAAAATTTAAACAATAAAAATGCAGATTATACGCATATAAGGTATATTTATGAGCTAAATATTAGGAATTTCTCCATGGTTCAGGGATTCACACCAGAAACTGCAGAGGATACACAGAAACAAACAAAACAAAAAAAATGACCAGAGTTACAGCTAATGGATCTTTAATTTTTAAAAAAGCAAGGCTTTCTTTAAAAAACAAAGCACTGCGTTCTCTTTTTGCTTTTATGAAAACCTTTAACTCTCAAAATGGGACACCTGCGGTGGTACATGTACAACTGCATCTTTTTGACTCTCCAGTCAAACCCGTGTTATTGTATGGATCAGAGGTTTGGGGGAGCTACTTATTTAGACAAGCGACCTAGCGGCCGATATAGCTCTGCTGTGTTTATGTAGAGAATAACTATTTTTGATACATGTTGATGAAGAAGTTGGAAATCTTTGATAGCTCAATGCAGAGGCCAGAAAAAAGTGGCTAAAATAGCTGTAAAAATACACAATTGAAGATTTCATCATACTTTGAATATATCTTATCGGATCATCCCTAAGAACATGTCAACCAAAGCTATCTGATGAGTAGTTTTTTGAGAATAAAATTTTCTGACCAAAAATGGCAATAATTGCCCACAAAAATAAAAATTGCATATTTCATCATAATTTCAAACGATCAAATTTAGTTCATCTGTAGGAACCTGTATACCAAATTTCAAAGCTGTTAGACCAGTACTTTTTGAGAAACACATTTTTTGACCAAAAACTGAAAAAATTGCCCCAAAAATACAAAATTGCAGATTTCATCATAATTTCAATAAATATTATTTAGTTCATCTATAGAAACCTGTATACCAAATTTCAAAGCTATCAGATGAGTAATTTTGGAAATACACATTTTTTGATCAAAAATGGCAAAAATTGCCCCAAAAATATAAAATTGCAGATTTCATCATAATTTCAATAAATATCATTTAACTCATCTGTAGGGACCTGTATACCAAATTGCAAAGCTATCAGATGAGTAGTTTTGGAAATACACATTTTGTGACCAAAAATGGCAAAAATTGCCCCAAAAATACACAATTACAGATTTCATCAGAAATTCAATATATATTACTTAGTTCATCAATACAAACTTGTATACCAAATTTCAAAACTACTTTTTGAGAAATGCATTTTTTGACCAAAAATGGCAAAAATTGCCTTAAAATTAGCAAATTTCTGCACAATTTGAACAAATCTGAAATAGATCATCCCTAGGGACATATGTACCAAATATCAAAGCTATCTTACTGGTATTTTGAAGAAGAAGATTTTTAAAGATTTTTTTACCAAAAATGAGAAAAATTGCATTAAAAATACAAATATGCAAATTTCACCACAATTTGAAGAAATCTGAGTGAAGTCACCCAAAGCAAACTACATCTCAAATTTGAAAGCAATCGGACGAGCGATTTCAAAGAAGTAGATTTTTTAACCCAAAACACAAAAAAATGCCCCAAAAATACAAATATGCAAATTTCACCACGATTTGAACAAACTTCAGTGAGGTCACCCCAAGTGAACTGCATATAAAATTTCAAAGCAATCGGACTTGCGGTTTCAGAGGAGAAGGCAATTGTTGACGGACGACGACGGAAAATCAACCTATTTGA
>LD345397.1:17562-27929 GCA_001465055.1 Ptychodera flava | reverse complement strand
CAATAGCATGTTGAAAGCTGACTTGTTGTATGACATACAAATATGAACAAAGGTTGCTGTCAATACAAGTAAATAGTTGCACAATACCTTGCCTTGTTCATAAAAATGCACAAGTAAAATATCAACACCTTTGTACTGCAAATGCCTCAGGTATGGTTCAAATATCTGAACAAATATCAACTAGAATGGTGAAGTGTCTGGGTAACTTTGTAAAAAAATATAAATACTATGAAAATTTAGTGTTTACCATCATCGTACAGCCATATTGATGATTGTAAATCATGCAAGTTGTTTAGAAATGTTATGATTACAATCTAACTGAATTGATAACAAAGACATGAAAATATTGAAAGGAACTTGTAGCTATGATAACACAATATCCCATAAACACAAGGATTGTGTGATGTATTAATCAGATGAAGTCATGGATTCACTGTATCTTTCAACTCCTAATATCTCCATCACTTACTGTAATTCACAAATATTTTCTCTTTAATATAGAATTCACCTAATTATATATTTGACTGCTAACTATAAAAAATGAAATATTTAGGGATGTTGCTAAGTAACCCATTCACAATACAAAGTTATCAGTATTAACATCTCTCATGATTGTAGAGGGGTACAATGTCATGACATTTGATCAAAGCGAAGAAAGTCACCGAGAATATCAGGTTTCAGTGTAATTTTTATGCAGCATGTAATTAATAATCACAGGAATTTGACAAAATATCCATGAATTTGCCAGAGAATACCTTTCAAATTGGAAACATAGTTGTTGTAACCTAAAAAGTTTGACACCAAGGTTACCTTAGATCAAAGTCCCTCTATCCACTGTGCTCAGATGCAATGAACAGATGTCTTCTTCAAACCTCAAAAATGAACACATACTTGAATTCTTCGCAAAGCAACAGAACATGGATCCTAACACAGTCACTGTTTGCAAAGGGACCATTGTTCTATAAGAACTGATTGCCAAACAATTAACTTTGTACCTAGATATGATAAATTTACTGAAGTCAAATAGTAACAATTTCTAAGAACACATGCTGTAAGCAGTTATGAACAGTATAATCATTTTTTTTTCTTAAAATTTATTCTCATATTTTTTTGACATTCAGGTAAGCTCATATTATCATTGGCATAAAACTATGGGTAGCTGTATGACTTTCATTGACACGGTTTACAGTATTTTTTAGTTACAATTATCCCAAGTAGTAGTTGTGTTCCACTACATATGACTAATGCTTCCTAAATTCATTGAGCAAATGACAGGATGGGAAACTTATGGAAAATAAGAACCAGACTTCTAGACAAGTACTCATAGTTGCCTGTTCAAGGAATATATATACCTGGTATGATAATTATTTCTCCCATACTGTATATCTGGTATACCTTGTCTGCGATTTCAGCATAGGAAAAATCTTTACCTAGTTGCACCCGGGCAAACACACTGTAAAATTGCAGCTGCTCAGCCTAAAGTTGACCCAAAACAGGCAGTTATACCGGTATCTTCCCAGCAAACGAAATATTTCATGTACATCAAGGAAGTGACAGAGTCACAATAAACTCAATGGACATTGCAAAATCGGAGCACTTTGACCTAAAACCGTGGATGCACTGAGTATTAAAACCTTAGCTGATCTCCCAGAGAGTATGGAAAAGAAACTGAATTCTGAGTTTTACTTAGTATTAAACTCATATGAAATGGTCACGTTCCAATGAAACTTATCCTGTGTTATTGAAGACTTACTGTCCATTTTATCAATATGCACAAAATATTTACTCATCAAAATTTATATTCTCCCGGAGTTAAGTCTTGGTTGGTGATGACCAAAATATTAGAGTTCATATGGCTGAAGTGTGATAGTTTTAATTCCTATTCAATTTCATAACAAGTTAAGGGCGGCAACTTTTGAAATGGTAGATATGTGAAAATAGTCTTTACAAAGGTTCTGTTCTTGAACAAAAGTGTCATGGACATACTGAACTTTCAAACAAAAAAAAAAAAAGATTTAAAATAATGGTTTGTTGGACAGACAAAAACAGAAAGTCGCCAAACTTTCAAAACTGTTTCGCTTGCAAATTGGCATATATGGGATGAATAGTTATATAAATTTCAACAGAATAATTACATGTACTTGATATCCTACAGTATAGGTGGTGTGTCCTAGATTGGTTTAAGGTGTTCATACAGACTTTAAATCTTCCAATTTGGCAAGTGTTTCAATATTCTGATAAACCTGTTTTCATATCTTTTCACACTGACTTTCATACTTGATCACTATGCATTTGTACGCTAGTAAAATACAAAGTAAGATTTCAAAATTTCTTTGTTCTATTCATACCAATGTTAAAGATTGGTACTTCTGAACCAAATCTGTGTAAAACATGACACATACAGAACACAAGTGCCATTTTTTGCATTCTCATTACAGGTACCATCTTAATTTCTTGAATGTTCCTTGGAAATGACACACGATCTTAAAGACAATTGGGAGTTTCTGAAATTTTTTGAGCGAACATGAGGATATCATCAATAACAAAGTGTTGATGATTTCACCACAATTAAATCCAACAGCAATAGAGCAATGCCTATCAATATCACAGTAAACAGCCCAATTAGTAAAGGGGTTTTGATTGTTATCATGACAGGTGACCGGTGTATAAAGAATGGCCCACCAACATACTATTGCTGATCACTGAGCACCTTCCATTTTAAACAATGGCCCACCAACATACCATTGCACATTCACAACTAATAAACACACAGAGATACACATTATTGGTTCTGAACTGTTCAGGATGTAGGTTACATTGTGAGAGCTTGCAAAAAACATACAGGCATACTTTATGTACTCAACACAACGCAAATAGCTTTTCTATATATACACAAACACTGACAAACATCATACATGTACTTCAAACATTGACAAATAATATACTACAAACACTGACAAACATCATACATGTACTTCAAACATTGACAAATAATATACTACAAACACTGACAAACATCATACTACAATAACTCATCATACAAATGATAAACCATAAACATCACGCTTTATCACTGTCTGTACAACATAAAATAGTGCAGCAACAAAGTTTTACATGAAATATCTTTTTATTGTCAGACGGAGCAAAAGTATCTGCAACAACACTAGTTTATATAAATCCTCGCTTTCTCAGAGCATGTTCTAACTCTAAAAACTACATAACAGTAATTACTACTTTAGCTATTCTTGTAGTTTTGCAGACTTTTATACATATGGAGTATTTTCCTAGAGATATAGGTTAACCATGGCATTCTAAGCCACAACATAGGGACAAAAAACGCATTTTGGAATATCAGTAAGGGAGAGCATCCTGAACTGGAACTGGTAATCAGTGACTTACCAAGAGTCGATCATTCATAGAATGGATTGGTCAATACTTGTATGAGATGAAACTGTTTATTTCAGATATGGCTTTACCATAAAGGCACTCAAGTAATGAAGTAGTAAGTGTATCAGATTCTCCTCATAGCCACTAATTGGCAACACAATGCAATCAATCAATCATTTATTTCATAACAGTAGGCAACAGGGAAAATGTGTTAAAGAGATTTTAAGTAACAAAGACAAGACAATACTATGGCTATACAATAACAGACACACTCAGATATAGATTACGGAATGCATAATGATTATAATGAGCAATGAGAGAAATCTACAACTATGCACTCAGTAGACTTGACCATGGCTTGATTTACAGTAGTTTTCAAATGAATTTGAAATTTCCAACACTACACCAGGTGGCTGGATTGACGCAGTTCAAGATGTTGTTCCATATTAGCAAGCATTAGGGCAAACCATATAGCCTCAAAGTAGCAATATTGTCACAGCCATTTACAAGGTTTCCTTATTCTAAAATTAGCACCAACCTAAAAAATTATATATGAATTTTAAAGAAAATTTCAGTGTTTGTGAATGATTTGACAAGGACACCATACGATTCAATGACTGTTCTGCCACATCAAAACATCTCAATAAAAAATTTCAAATCATGATTGACATTTTGACTTTCCATTTCTGTATCAATGATCATTCAACTACAGAACATTACAAAAATATATTTTGAGTTGAAAGATACTTTACATTAGAAAAGTTGATTTTCAGCTGCTGATATTGTGTCGGATTGGAAAGAAAGAACCTGTAATTGTGATGACCCAGTTCATTACACGTGCATAATTAAAAGTTTTCACAAAAATAATTTATACCATTCAAAATAATAATAAACAGGATACTTGTTATTCAAGAGATTCACACAACGGTTGCACCTACCCAGACTTCGCGTCATGTCAAAACTAGATCTGACAGCTATAAATGAACAACTTGATAACATATCTTAGATGAGGATTGACAGCAGCTGTAATTTGACAAGGGTTCTATTGGGACCATACACAGGCATTTCTTCAAAGTTACTTTTATAGTGGAAAACATTGAAAGTTTCCTGAAATCCAACTATGTAGCACTTTATTGAAAATGCATTATATGGCAGTTGATAA
This sequence comes from Ptychodera flava, assembly GCA_001465055.1. NCBI lineage: Eukaryota > Metazoa > Hemichordata > Enteropneusta > Ptychoderidae > Ptychodera > Ptychodera flava. The sequence continues at coordinate 23,380 of LD345397.1, read as the reverse complement.
TGAAATCCCTTACTTTGTATCCTCTATATCATAAACATAAACATAACAATTGGAGCAATTGGGGATAATTTGATGTCCTAGAAATATTGTTGGAGTAAACCAGATGAAGGATTGTCACTGTAATTTTCACACAAATACTGTGGAAGAGATTTGGCTGATAACACGTGATAGTAGGATTTCTTTCAATTTTTTTCACTATCTAATACAACAACTTCAATTGTTTCTTGTCAATTGTGGTCCATTGTGTTCTTGTCATCTACAAATGCAAGCAAAGACCAGTTCTTTACAAATAAAAATTAATTCTTTGGGCTGCAGTAATTTTTCAAAATTGCTCTTCATTGTTCAGTGCCAACTGGTATGTTCTCAAATAGGCAATTCTCAGTGCTTCTTCAAAATGTTAGGATAGCACTGGACAAGTATAATTTATCAAGTCTTATTAGCTAGCTTTGCTGATATTAATTGGGAGTTCCTTGGACAGAGCAGAACAGTTTACTTGACATTACATAATATGATGATATTTCAATGATCTATAATGTTTGAAAAGTCAAATCAGTGCATTTTGGATAATATGAAATGCTGGATGGGCGTAGATTTTTAGCTCCGCCGTCAGTGACACGGAGCTTGTCAAATAAGCTGATTTTCCGTAGTAGTCCGTCCCCCTGTCTGTCCGTCGTCTGTCAACAATAGCCTTCTCCTCTGAAACTGCAAGTCTGATTACTTTAAAATTTCATACGCAGTTCACTTTGGGTGACCTCACGTAAGTTTGTTAAAATTGTGGTGAAATTTGCATATTTGTATTTTGAGGGCATTCTTTATTGTTTTTGGTAAAAAAATCTCTTGAACTGCATGTCCGACTGCTTTAAAATTTAATCTGCAGTTGACTTAGGGTGACTTCAGTTAGACTTGTTCAAATCGTGGTGAAATTTGCATATTTGTTTTTTTAAGGCAATTTTCATCATTTTTGGTCAAAAAATTTGTTTCATCAAAACCGCTTGTCTGACAGCTTTGATATTTGGCATACAGGTTAACAGGGATGAGCAAAATGTGATATGTTCAAATTATGATGAAATCTACCATTTTGTATTTTTTGGGGCAATTTCGCCTTTTTTGGTTAAAAAAATGTTTCTCAAAAAATACTGATCTGATAGCTTTGAAATTTAGTATACAGGTTTCTACAGATGAACTAAGTGATATATATTGAAATTATGATGAAATCTGCAATTTTGTATTTTTTGGGCAATTTTTGCCATTTTTGGTCAAAAAATGAGTTTCTCCAAAACTACTGATCTCATAGCTTTAAAATCTTCAATTGTGTATTTTTGCAGCTATTTTTGCCACTTTTTTCTGGCCACTGAAATGAGCTATCAAAGATTTCTACCTTCTTCATCAACACATGTCAAAAATAGTTATTCTCTGTATAACACAGCAGAGCTATATCGGCCACTAGTCACTTGTTTTGGAAATAGGTACAATTACTGTACACATACTTCAGATGATCTTTCTTCCTTGAGAAAGTCATACAAAATATTGCTTGGTACAATGTCACACACCATAATAGATAGGAAGGCTAAACTAAATGACTGTAAGTCCATTTACTCGCTGGCAGTGTGGAAATGAAGTGTCTGGTCACAGATATCTGATGTGGCTATAGCCATACCTGAACACACAAAATCAAAGAAATTACAAGATATTCACAGAATAAGGTTCAAATCATGTTGCACAGCAGAATTGTATTAAGACTAGATTTTACCTTGATTGAAACCTTTTTAACTTTGTTCCATCAGAAGACCATCAATAAGATTATCGCAAAATAACTATCAAATGTTATTTTTCAGTGAAGCCATATTTAGAGTTATAAAACCAAGACAGTTTCAAAGTTTATTGTTTTAGCATGCCTGTAACATATCAAGAATGGTTGTACAACAAAGCTGACACAAACTGCAAGTGTTTAGGTGCATAGTTACATTCAATGGATATTCATTTGTAAACTCTACTGGTTCTTCAAATGCTACATCATCACATTTCTGTACACTTACTTATGCAGACTTGGCTTACGTGTTCCTGAGATGTCATGGCATGGGCAAACTAAATACAAACATGAAACTGCTACCTTGGTCACATGATAATATCATCTAAACAGACCAAAATATCAGGATAAATTGAAAGCATAATGAAATACAATTCAAAGGTAATGTCTGTCTACACCCAGTAACTGTCACAATTGTCATATGATATATTGCTCCTGCATGGAGAATAAGTTTTGTGTTATGTTATGGTGCTATGCTGAAGTGATATACACACAAAATATAAACACAGAGCTTTGTGTTGAGGAATTAACCTAGCATTCATACGGACAGCCGTACAGAACACAATCACAACACCATATGATACTAGGTGACAAAGAGAGTTACAACTGTTTGAGACTTTCATAATGAGAAGGTAGCACAACAAATGCACATCAGTCACCTAGCACACATAAATGGAAATACAAAACATATAACTTACAATTTGTCAAATTGATAGGGAATATATATATTACACCAATTACAAATAAGCATTTATTCTAACAGATATTAAGTTCCAATTCAGACACTGCTTTTACATTCTAATGTTGACTTTAAGTATACTTAAAAATAATAATACATCTCACAAAAATACAAATTACATAATTATTTAAACTGACTATTACCCAATGAATAGAAAAACCAACAAGTAAAAATCATGGACTGTACTTATTTGAACTTACTGTCTTGTAGAAGGAACAATACTATTTGCTGATATCCTTTGCAACATTGTATAAAAATGTATGTTCCAAATATATACCAAAGCCTTATAATCGTAACTGGCATTTACTTGGAATAAAGAGTTGTTCATGAGCCAAATTTTAATGAAAATGGCCAAATTGGCAAGCTACCAGTACTTTTAGACAGTTTCCAAATATTTCTTACAATACCCACGAAATACTGTGGATTTTAAAAGATACTGAGTTTCATACCAACAACACAGAACTTATCTCAATCATTCATTAGCTTGTGTATTTGGTGTATTTACAAAATATTATCTATAAGACGGAATATTTACAAACTTAAATTTGACTCAACTCTGACCCGAGAATAATCTCTTTGACTCAAGAAAATTCAAAATATTACTTGTATTGGTAAAGGGCAGAATCTTCAAGAATCTTAAATTTTAGAAGAAGCTTTGCTTATCATTGTACAGATTTTTGCATGCTAGGATATCCTGCCAATGCCTTGGAGTATGTGTGTACAAAATTTAATTGATCCTGTTTGATTACCTGCTGCAAATGACTCAAAAGTAGCTTGAAAAATAAAACAAGCAACCTAACGGCCGATATAGCTCTGCTGTGTTTATGTAGAGAATATCTATTTTTGACATATGTTGATGAAGAAGGTGAAATCTTTGTAGCTTATTTCAGTAGCCAGAAAAAAGTGGCTAAAACAGCTGCAAAAATACGATTGAAGATTTCATCATAATTTGAATATATCACATTGGATCATCCCTAAGAACATGTCAACCAAAATTATCTGATGAGTAGTTTTTTGAGAATGAAATTTTCAGACCAAAAATGGCAAAAATTGCCCCAAGAAATAAAAATTGCAGATTTCACCACAATTTCAATGAATCATATATTAAAATAATCCCTTAGAACCTGTATACCAAATTTCAAAGCTATCACAGAGTAGTAGTTTTAGAAATACATGACCAAAAATGGTAAAAAATGCCCAAAAATTACAAATTTGCATATTTCCGCACAATTTGAACAAATCTGAAGTAGGTCATCCTTTGGGACCTATGTACCAAATATCAAAGCTATCTGACCAGTAGTTTTGAAGAAGATTTAAATTTTTTGACCAAGAATGACAAAAATTGCCTTAAAAATACAAATTTCACCACGATTTGGACAAATCTAAATGAAGTCATCCTAAGTAAAATGCATATCAAATTTCAAAGGAATCAAACAAGCGGTTTCAGAGAAGAAGATTTTTTTACCAAAAACAGCAAAAAATGCCCAAAAAATACAAATATGCAAATTTCACCATGATTTGAACAAACTTAAGTGAGGTTACCCCAAGTGAATTGCATATGAAATTTCAAAGCAATCGGACTTGTGGTTTCAGAGGAGAAGGCAATTGTTGACGGACGACGGATGGATGGATAACAGACAACGACGGAAAATTAACCTATTTGATAAGCTCCGTGTCGCTGACAGCAAAGCTAAAAAAGAGCATAAAGTTTGGCATGAGTGTACTGTTTACCATTTGATGGAAGGTAAATATTATTTTTGACTGGTGTATACTGTACTTTTAAATTCTGTGGCAAAGAGGTCACACTTGTAAACAGGAAGTGAGAATTAAATGAAAGGTACCCTAAATATTGGATGTCAACACCAGCACACAGTCACAGCTAATTCCAATTGGTGATGGAATGACAAATCATTTCAGTTTAAAGTCTCTATGTCTAGAATCAAGATGATGAAGACAGACAATTTAGTCTTGTGGTGTCACTTTTCTTCTCCAATATACAGTAGCATTATTATGCACTTCTATCAGACAAGTATTACTGCTCAGAAATTAGCGTCCTTTGCCCTCAGCCCAAGTATTCACATAACCTGGGTAACTTTCACTTAGTTAAAACTAAGTTTGTTCCATGGAAGAACAATATTATTCTTGGTAACACTTTGAAATTTTGACATTTGATTCTAAACTTACACTCAAGACAGAAAAACTTGATATAAGACCTTTTTTGGGGCAATTTGTGCAATGTCGCTACTACGTAACTAACACTTTATGTTTTTTCAAATGATCTGTAACCCCTATGGTACCTTGCTTTAGCAAGACTTGACATGTTTATTGAGGAAAATCATGACAACAGGAGAAACAAATGCCACAGTTAAACAAATGGTGGCCATTAAACTGTTTGGCATGGATCAAGATTTAATTTCTCACAGGTTAGAATTTTTAAACTATATCTTAGTGAACATGATTTAAAGCAGTTAACACCTCAAAAGTGAGAGACTCAAACTTTTGCTCAAACTTTGTTCAAGCAAACTTTCAACCATTCTTTCAAAATCAATTATGCAAATTTTGGTATTAGAGAAACAAATTACCCAACAGTTACCGTACCAACATTTAAAATTCAAAATGGCCACTGTCCCATGTTATCTCTATGGGGAAAATAAAATTCCTGATTTTCACATAACACATAACTTAGCTGGTGAAAACTTTATTTGCTTCATAAGCTTAAAAATGAGCCCTTAACAAGTGGTAGTTCAAAAGAATATTGTAAAAATTTGAGAGTCTGAATATCTGTCCCTGAGGCACATTCTACCTCAAGTATTACACTATACAGATGATCTCAGCATCATCACCTTCGTCTTCATTAGGCTTGACCTTTTTTTGAATTGATGTAAAACTATGCTGTCTATGTCGTTTGCGAAGACGTGGCAGACTGTGGTCCCTGACATGACAATCAGCAAAGATGACTTCACAGTCAGAGTTGTCCTCAGTTGTGGCATTGTAGTCTGATTGTGTTGCCAGCTGAATATCACTGGTACAAGACTTAGACTCACAAACTGTTGAGTTATTATCATTTGAAGATATCACACTAAACTTTGATGCACGCCTGTGTTTTTCACACATTCTGAGTTTTGCTCTGAGGGGCCATGGTGATTTTGCTTTCATACTCATCCTGGTAGTGTTCTTGATGAATTTCTTTTGTGGCTGTACGACAGATACTTTATCCACGGATTGACATTCAGATTTGACAGTGACATCCTTTATATCTTCATCATCACTTG
>LD345397.1:5187-15682 GCA_001465055.1 Ptychodera flava | reverse complement strand
ACTCATTTGCTAAGCTTTTTATAATTGCTTTCTTTAGTTTAAGTAAATTATATCATTTTTATTTATTTCTAACGACGCCATTTTAACGTCCGTTTCCATGGAAACGACCATGGTGACCCCCATTTTTTATTTTATTTTTGCACTTGCACAACTTCCAAGAATATTTGTGCAAAGTTTCAAGAAAATGACACCACAACTTAATTTTGACGTAATTCGTAGTACTTCACCTTAAAGAGCCTATGACATGCCCATACAACCAAACGTAAAATCACTCTTTGGGTCCTGAAGTTAGCTTATGTCACTGCCTTGCATTGCGCATCACCCCCTTGTCCAGATAATAGGCAAGTAAAAGTTACGGATGGGTGTGTACCCCTAGCCCAACTTGTTCGACTTTTTTCGGCTTTTCGAAGTTCAGCCGACGACTTATCTTAATACGGGCAAACAGCCTTTCACAGCTTCGCATATCTCATGTCCATAAGGGTGTGAGGCAAGTTCTTCCTTTGCTCAGAACGTACACCCAGCGTGCAGCGCATGAGGGAACATTGAAAGAAAGCTTAGTGCCTTAATGTTGCAGTTTGCTATAGTGACATGGTCTTTTCACAAGATTACCAACGGTCACGTCGTGTACGGCTGATCGCTGCGCCGATCCAGTAAATTAATATGACTTGTCAGGCTATCTGATTAGGTGTACTATGCTTTTGTGCCAAACTTGGAAAATAAACATTACAAGAAGGATGACAGTCGATGTCACATTCTCATTCATTGGGAAACATTTGTGCGGCAGGAAGCTTCCCGTATGTACACAATCGTGAAGATGGCGATTAAAAATGGCAACTAAACAATGCGGAGAAAAGCTTTCTTTGTTTTTCTTCATTCAAAACATGTACAAAATAGGCCTAACACATTACTTTTTGCAGGATTCGTTTGCTCTGAGAATGCACAGGAACATGAGTCGATTGCACCACTTGTCTCGTGCTCCAAGGAAATGATAGTTCTGTCAAAGGTTGACGTCCAACACAGCTACACTCAGTGTGACAGTTTTCGGACAGGGTGTGAATATCGCCCAAAGTCGTTTCGTAAATGACGAGCACCACGAAATCTTATTACCATACCTTTTGAAACATTATTGTGTTTATCCTCAAACTGTTAACATGACGGAAGTTGTATTTAGGGGGTCAAGTTCCCAAATTTTTGCTGACCCTGTGTTGAGTGCATAGTCACCGGACTGCTATTGCAGTAATCATACGTTGTATTTGGAATGCGATTAGGGGCTAAATGCTGATAATTTGAAACTTCAAAACCCCGATTTTCATTTTTGATGTGTTTAAAAAACTGAATGTAAATATTTCGTGATAATTAGTTACGTTTAATCCATAGACGACTCAACCATATTTATATGTGTTTGTTGCTTACCTAAGAAACATATGGCCTATCTCCGTGTGTTGCTTTCGGCACCTTTTATCGTACGGTCTGTCTAACTTCGTCAAATTTGTGGCGCCTGAAATAGCTTCTACTAAAAAAACTATCCACAACGGGACAGCAGTATCACTTCATTTAATATGAGGTCACATAACTTGTTAAACGCTATCATTACGGAGCGAAGTGAGTACGACAAACAGCATGTGATTGAATTTCCGAAAACTGAGGTTTGTCCGAAAACTGTCACACTGAGTGTACTGTACTGCAGCTACAACATGCAATGCACTGAACCAAAACACTCAGGCGCGGGATTGCTCCCACTTTTTATAAAATAAAATCAACTGTGAAAAGTTCAAACTAAGACTGATACTGTCTTATTTCATACAAAGAAATGAATCGTAGCCTCATTGTACTTTCCAATTTGTCCCGAGCATTCTATTGCTTTGTCCACTCATGCTTTGTCCTTCAGAGTCAGTCAGAATCTGACTCTGATTTGGAACCACTCATTCTGGATGCCGGGGGTTGCCTATGCACCTTCAAGCTAATTCCCCTAGATATCACTTTCTGAATTCTGGTCATCACTGTCCTCGCTGGAAGCAACTTGACAAATCCATGTAGATGGGCTGCCAGTGTGGCTTCCTTGCCAATGTTTACTGGGCGTCTGTGAGCACTGTTTATATAGCTGACTTTGTTTGTGGTCTAATTTATGCAAGGAACGCTAAATACACTTTCGTGTCAATGGCGTGGTACAAATGACGTCAATTGTACCTGTTGGTCAATATGCAAATACTGCTGCCTGGCTCGGGTGCGAAGAGGCCCCCTGATCACCAGGCATGAAAAAGGAGTCAAATTTCGCCCTTCGCGCACATCTTTCCGAACTGACACAATAAGCAATCCATAGACAGGTCCCCTAGCTGAGTTTTGAAAGGAAAAACTAAAAACTTTGGAAATAATGTCATAGGCCCTTTAAACACATAACACTTTCAATTATCTAATATATGAGCGAAGGTTCTACAAAGCAAGATATTTGGTCTGTTGAAAATACAGATATCAGTCAGAATAGAAATCTTACCATTTTTCAAAAGCTCTTCACATTCTACACAGGTCCAATTAATTGAACTTGACTTCAAATTAGAACATTTCAAGTGGGTGCCCGATGAACCACATGTTTGGCAGATAACGATTTCCCATTTACTGAAACATAAACAAAGTGTGACATTGAAGAAAACAAGTTTCTGAATAATGTATCTGAACACATGAATTTTGTGAAGTCTACTGTGATGAGCCCACATGTAGACATCCGAAACAAGTATTTATGAAATAGTTTTAGTCACTGTTTAATGTAAAAGTTCTTCTTACAACAGCAAAATTGTCTTTATATTGGTAACATTCAAAATTGTCAGAAAGGCCATCTTAATCTCTACAAGATGGATTTCAGTATACCCTCATGCCAAGTTCATATGTCACTATCAGTTCAAGTTCAAACCAGTGAGCCCATAACATGTCCCATATGTTGCTTTACAATAAAACTTGAACATTTGAAGACCCCTCTACATATAGATACTGCAAACATTTTTCCTGATTAACCCTTTTCCTGCCAAGGCGGTGAAAATCCGCTCGAAATTCGGTGTAGCCAGAATCCAAGCACCGGTGGCCGTTTTCCTACCAAGTCAGTGGAAATCGGGCCAGTTTTCGGTACCCTGTTTCCTGCCAAGTCGATAGCACTACGTGTAGGTATCGCTTGTGCGTCTTGGGGTCATCCAAAGACAGGTTTTCTGACAAGGAACGCCTTTTTCCCTCGAAATGGGTTCGGAGGGTGTCAAATGACAGGGAAAGGTGCAGAAACCTGTCCACCAGTCCCCCCACACCTGAGGGGGCTGGTATTTTTTTTTACCGCTTTTTAGTGGACTTGGTAGGAATACATGGTGACGTTTTCTGGCGAAGTTGGACTTACTTGGCTCCCGGTCACTTTGCAGATTGCTGCCAAGCTTGACCAACTCGGCAATGCTAGGCTAAAAGGCTACCGCTTAAAAATGACTTTGCAGATGGTGCCGATGGTGCCAGACAAAAGTCACTTATTCAGTTGTGAGTGACTGAAAATGCGAACGTATTTTTGACGGGACGGCTCCACTTGTTCCTCCGATGGAACGGATATGAACGACTCGGCAATACCATTATAAACTGGTGTCGGACATATTAAGCTGGGCTTCAGCTCTGCAAGTTCAAGCCAGCCAACGTCCTTCACCGCCTTGGCCGTGCCATTCAGAGGACGTGGCTTTGGATTATTTATTTCATTGTTTGCAGTATTGGCTGTGGTTTGCAGGCAAACGTAACGGGTTGCAAAGGACTTGGTTGCTACATACGCTTTAGCATATAGAGAATTCTAGAAGGGACATGAGGTCAATGGTACGGGGTTACCACCTGTACTGAGCAGGGACTGCTCTTGTTATGCAAACCAGCTGTACAATGGCCGCCAGACTTGGGAGATGTCGATGGCTAGAACAATGGAATCATATTGCGTTGTACTCGTGCATCGCAAAAGTGAGACTGACAACTTGGGTGTAGTGACTGGTTATCACTCGTTAGCTGCAGCCCAAGCCAAGACGGTACAAACCCGTACCCAATTGAGGACCGCTCAATTAAGTCAGTAATGAAAGGTAACACTCCTAAGCTAACTCCAAAATGAACTGGCTACACTACGTAGAAGCTTTGCTTAAATGGCTCAGCCATGTCGTTAATACAACGGCAAAAACGTAGTTTTTGTGCTGCACTGCCAAGTCGTTGAAGGTATGTATTCAATTGACCCTACCCTGGGGAAACAGGACAGGTTTGCTGGTGCTGCTGCACCCCTAGAACAACCCCCAGGGTCTCTGACTAACCGACGAGCAAGGTTATGTTTGTACCGAGTGGACGTGTGCAATACTGAAGGAGCTTACTTCCGAAAAAGTAAGCATGAAATGGCAATAAAATGACGCACCCTCTGGAGCAAACAAAGCTGGTGACCTCAATTTGTTTCTGCATTAACCCTTGAGCACCTTCCCCTGTATACGGGCATGTAAAAATTATCGAAGTCTAACACGTATAAGTACAGCTAAAACTACCCTGAAAATAGGCAGTTTCTGCCAAAATGCCTGGTAGGATTACGTGCAGGAGAGCCAATCTTTTGCAGGCACCTATTATGGGGTGGTTTTCTACTGACTTGGCAGGAAGGCGTGCAACAAGCTCAGCAGGAAAAGGGCTAAACATGCTTTAAGATACCTTGTCAAGTAGGTGAAATATGAAACATGCATCCCCCTCACATATTACAATTTTTGTGTTTGTTGGATCAAAGGTTGCCATTTACTGGCACGCCTAAAGTAAATCAGTTGTTCACCAAAATTGTAATCTGATCTATCTTGGAATGCTCTACATACAAAATACTAGACTTTAAATGTATCCCCTAGGATTCTGTCAAATTTTTATTTAGCACTGTGTGAACCCATTATGGTTCAGCATTGTCAAGTTACGTTTGAAGACATACCTTCTGTTTCTACTGTAATTCCTACCATCTGGACAAATGCAATCGGCAACATCACATTTACTGTGTCTTTCCAACAATTCTTGAAATGCATTCTCCTCCAATTCCCATGATGCATCTCTGTTATAACATGGCAAAGAAATAATTACATACATGGTGAGTATAGTTTATGGGAAAGCCTATGCTTGCTTTTGAATATTTTACAGTTACATGGTGCAATGAAATCTCTATAGGTGATCTGTTCTGCATGAGGTTCATCGTCTTCCACATGTGCCTCCAGTAGAAATTTCATGACTGTTCCCTGTTCCAATGTTCAAAAATACAACCTTAGGATATATTGCTATTCAAAACAATGTCATTTCTATCACCCAGAGGGCAGTAGCTTGGCATAATATAGTTGTCTTCCGTGTCTACGGCATGGTAAAGCTTTCAAAACGTATGTACATGTTTCGTTTAATGCACTGTGGCTGTATCCGCGTATGGGCGAAACTGCAGACCTGATTAAATATTCATGAAAACCGCTGACCTCTTTTACAGAAAGTTCGCATAAATTACTGGAAATTTTGATTGTTAGGCTGCCTGATGTCATTATTTTAGTCCTTATATGGTACTAAACTGGGTTCAAAGGGTCAGGAATACCCTTCTTCTGGCTGAGTTCGGCAATGCATAGCTAAGCATAAGCATAGAACGCAACCACTGTTGGTTTATATACCGACGTGGCGCTGAAAGCGAGAATGCCGCATCGGTTTATAAACCGACGCGGGTTAAGGGTTAAGGGTTAAAACAATAGTTGTGGGGTAAAGCATTTTGTTGAAGTTGTACTTTCAAATAAAAGAGAGCTCTTGGCTGAATATGATGCATTATGTTACCATTCCCTGTCCATTGCATTTTAATTCATCGAGCTGAACCACGTGTCTGCCCACAAATACACAGTAATGGTTTGTTTACATGCCCGAGAATATGAATAATATCGTAAACATAGTAACTTTACAGCTAAAATGAAAACTGTGATTTGTACAAAGATCATAATCAATCACAAAATAAAATGGAGCACTTGTGGGCCAAGTTTTAGACACTTTTTTCAAAAAATCTCCGGATTTGCAAAACATTTGCAGTGCCTGCACTACTCACTGACAAGTTCTGGGGCCCCGTTGTCGTTCGCACAGGAAATTTTCGTAAATTTTGACGTTTTTTGTGGGGTTTGTTGATAATATAATGGAAATGACAGACTCTGTGCTGATCATTAATGTTTAGTTATGGGCGCGGGCGAGAGGAAAGGCAAAATTAACAGGCTCAAAACAGCATTTGTTGTGATATTGCAGTTATAATTTGATACTCACTGTTCTGGTACATAGATGCCAAATTCCAGCATTTCTTTGTAGAATCTATCCTTATCATTACATATGGGGCATCGGAAGAAATAGTAACCTGCATTTAAGGCTTGTTTCTGAAATACAAAAAATGCACAACAATGAAGACATTATCATCCATGAACTAACTGAAAACTAAGAATGGTTGCTGATTTCTTTGACATTTCAAAATTTTCAAGAAATTATCAAGAACTTAACATCATCGACCATGAAGAGTGTACCAACACTTTGAATACACATTTCCATTCACAGTATGTGCAAGTCAGGGGGCTCAAGTGTATTGCGATATTACAAAAAGTGTACAGTAAAATTTGCTGCAATCCAAGAGAGCACTTGTGAGTCAGTCAAGTGTCAAATCACCTTAAAGTGTATGTGCCTCGAAAATGAAAGACAGTGTTCTCACCAGAAAAAACATTTTGTGGGACATTTTGTCCCGCTGACCCCCAAAAAAAGCGGGACGACTGATGATTTTTGTGAGACAAGATAAATATGCTAAAAAAGTCAAACTGCAAATACGAACCTTATTCTTTGCATGGAAAAAATAAAGGACTCAACAACTCGTTCAGCTTAACAACTTTTTTATATAAACACTCGGTAAACACATCAACTGATATTTAATATCAGTGCCTTTTAATGAAAATTCTATAGGACTTTTGTTCTTTCCAGTGTGAAAGTGCACTGATAAAGTTAAACTTTCCATTTCGGGGCCCTCTACCATAATAGTTGCTAAAGTGTCCAGCCATTCAGCTCCAAGTTGATTTCTGTCATAAGTTATGTTGTTTTGTACACTAAATCCGCTTTCACAGTCGGCAGAAGGAACAGGCCAAGTCGGTGCTATGGCATCTTCTTAGATTAGGAAACATATCCCTATGATGTTTGTCAATAATCATCACATTTTGACGTGAAATTTTGGCCACCAGCCAAGGCTACAAATTTTGCCAATTGATCGAAGCATGGACGTTAAAATAGATGTCCATGTTCTCACATTTCAGTTCGCCTAGAATAATATACTTATCACATGCACAAGCCAAGAATTGATAATTTTCTATTCCAACTATTCCATATTTAAACCTCTGCACTACTTTTGGAATAATATCATCAATCCGCAGTGGGCAAGTTGTCAATCATTTCCAGTTGTAGGTACTAGGTCGCGTGGGCGAGGAGCGGATCAAATTCCTGATGAAATCACAGAACACATACCTTCCGCTAAGTTTATAGACAATTTCAAACAGAGCAAAGACCTAAAAAGTTATCTCAGAAAAATAAAATTTTCGATTTTTGAAAACCTAAGTCAGTGAAAAGTTTTCTTACACCAAGAGCTTTAAAATGAACCACAACAAGTGGTATATCAGAAAAGAATTGTAAAAGTTTGAGAGTCCGAATATCTGTCCCTGAGGCGCGTTCTACCTTAAAAGGATCATAAACTTTGTACTATCTCTAGTGAATCTCATATTGAGTTAAAATATAGGTTTTCATGCACTTTTCAAAGAATCAGACAACCTCTAGCAAAGGAATTCACATTCCATTCAATCTCTTGCACTTCTTTTACAGAACTTGAATGATCTTCTGTTATTAAACATACCATGAATTTCATCATTCGATGATGAAATTCCTAATATTTGGTGCTGTATTAAATGAAATGACTTTGGATTCTAAAAAAAATGTTGGTAATCTCAAATGGATGAAAGGAGTTAATAAAACCCTTGATGCTTACTTTACATGAGGTTGAACTCTAAATCTCAGTTGTTACATATGATTGTTTTATGAGTGTAGAACAAAAGAAGATCAAATGATATCCTTTTGTATTATGAGGTTATTACGAAAATACCGCAGAAGGTGCACAAAGACACTGGCATAGCGAATCGCCCGACGCAAAGCCGAGGGCGATGTGCAGCACTACTGTCAAAGTGCAACCTTTGCGGTATTTTGTGATAACCTTATTATTATACATCATACATTCCTGACTGGGGCATCAAATTGTCAGAGTAGTGGCCATTTTCATGCAATGTTTATTCTTCTGATTTATAGCACAAGTCCGTTACCATCTATATTGGACACCCTTCTGGATAGCCAGTGCTACATGTACAGAGCGCAAGACATATTCTGGCACTCGTCCAATGTGTCCCTTGAAACTGTTCAACAGTGAATGAGTAGATGCAGCCACAGGGGTGGGGCGCGCCTGGAAACGATTAATGTTACGGAATGGGCGTTCTGTACAGCTATATTAGTGCACACAAATTCTACTGTTCTCGATGGTAGATGATGCATAATAACATTTTTATGTGTTTGGTATTGATGACATCTGAACGCACTTGTCATCATAGCCAGACTTCTCTCCATACTGTATCATCATTTTTATGTGCAAAACTTGAAATGTGTAATTTTCAACTTACATTGTTCATCAATCAGCCATATATTTCAAGAGTATTAACAAATGGTAAGCTTGCCTATTGTGGACTGTCTTCATACTCAAGAAAATTGAAGTTAAGAGCTTTATGCCACAGTCCATGTAACCTCTGATTATAAATGAGTGCATACATAGCAGAGTTCTTTTTACACCTGTACTGTCTCTTTGATGTCATCTAAACTTGTCCACTTGCATGTACATATATAAATATACATGAAATGTTAAATGGTAGGTTGTCACAGTCAAATGCAATGAGTTTTGTTTGCAATGCATTTGATTATCATCTATGGTCCCTAGCAGTATTCTGAACACTAGAAGACTTGAATGATTTTTTAATACTGTTAAAATATCAAAAAAATCACTGTCACTGACACAAGTAATTCTGTTTACTGTTTGTTCATTCCATACTGCCTAATAAGAACAAAGACAGACCTAATGCATCAAGCATATCTTAAATCAAGAGGGACATCTCATGAAATGGATTTGAAAGTTGTCCATTGGAAGACAACTATTGAACTGACATAAACATTGTCAAAGTTCACTTACTCACCTGGACACAATTCCTGTGTAGCCAGCTATTTTTACAGCATGGTGTTTTCAATGCATTATACTCATCATGAGCATCTACATGGCACATACATATTGGACACTTGGCTTTTCTTAGTTTCCGTCCTGTTTCTTTTTGTTGTGGGCGATGATCTTTACAGTAGGAGCTGCATTTGTGAATGGAAAACATTTTTGTTAGACTTCAACTACTGTGACTACTAGCTGATCAGTTGTAGACACAGGAACATCTTGGAATACTATATCAAAACATCCTACAATGTAGATTCAAAAATTATTATCATTTTGCTGCTTTGGGTAAAAATTTTACCTTCATGGCCCATTCATCTGGGAAGTAAAATCACTGACTGAACTGTATTTGTTAAAAAAATAATTACAATGCTGCAATGAAATCTTCAAATAAATCTGCATATCTGCATATCAGCCTGTTTTGTGACTGTCAATCTTCTCTCAGGTATTTTTTGTTGCTTCTGATGAGCATTATAATTTTGCATGGTTAATTCTGTTCTGCACAGAGAATACACCATCATGTAAAAAGGACAGCAAGCACATACAAAGTGTAAAGTGGAGCTTGCTAATTGCCGAAGGCAAAACACACTATGATCTCATAGACTCAAATGAGACTATCAAGAAATTCAAATGAGACTATCAACAAAATTCAGATGAGACTATCAACAAAATTCAAATGAGACTATCAACAAAATTCAAATGAGACTATCAACAAAATTCAAATGAGACTATCAACAAAATTCAGATGAGACTCTCAACAAAATTCAAATGAGACTATCAACAAAATTCAAATGTGACTATCAACAAATTCAAATGAGACTATCAACAAAATTCAGATGAGACTATCAACAAAATTCAGATGAGACTATCAACAAAATTCAAATGAGACTATCAACAAAATTCAAATGAGACTATCAACAAAATTCAAATGAGACTATCAACAAAATTCAAATGTGACTATCAACAAAATTCAGATGAGACTATCAACAAAATTTAAATGAGACTATCGACAAAATTCAAATGTGACTATCAACAAAATTCAAATTGATCAAAGGACATCAGTTTTGCTGCTTGGTTAGTTGAAATAGCATAAGTGGCTATTCAATCTAACATTACCAGTGCAGATTACATAAAAATAATCCACGGTGAGGTATCCAACTAAATCTGACATATTTCAGAAGAAAACTACCTTTATATTGTATTCTCAAG
>LD345394.1:38477-47956 GCA_001465055.1 Ptychodera flava | reverse complement strand
GAGAGAGAGGGGGGGGGGCAGACGGATAGTGCAAAAGGAAAAGTGAGACAAGAGGTACACTGAGAAATAGATTTCGAGAAATAGACAAAAATGACGTAAAAGGGAGGGACAGAGGAGATACTTACAGATACTTACAGACACATTTCTTATGAAGGGCCTTTACCTGAAACCTTTGGAATTCTGTTTTCTGATACTTGACCATACTTGTTTGGTCAAGTAATCATAAATCCTGCGATTCCTCGATTCTACCGCAGGCCCTTCTTTCATTACATTAGTCGCAATGTGATATATGGTGCAAAACGTGTATATACCCGTCTGTGTGCCCTCACATCTGTTTGTTATCTCGATACCCTGGCGTTTTTATTTGAAGCCTAGTAATAAGTATACTTAAGGAACACATTGAATAAACTGAACGCACAGAGATATCAATACATACCTAAGCATCCGGACTGAAACTTTACAAGAGGGCTCCAGTCTCCCGAACCTGTACACACGACCGTTGATGGCCTACACGCCTTTTGGTTAATCGGCAACTAAAGGTCGGGATATCATTTTCGACAAAGGTGGTTTCATTTGAACTCATTTGGATTATCTCTCAAAAGGGGGTTTCAGATTTGTGTAACCATGAAAGATAATTAAATATTCATATATAATTAATATATCATTATATATTTTAACATCTCTTTATACGATAGAAACGTTACGTCACTATGGATAGCATGTCGTTTCATTTCTATCATAATCACTATTACGAAGGTGAATAATGATGATGGTTACGATGATGATGATATTGCTGATGATGATAACGATGGGTATGATATTGGTCATTTAAATGGCGGAAATACGATTGTTGTAATACTTTTTATTGTCCTATCTATCTATCTATCTATCTATCTATCTATCTATCTATCTATCTATCTATCTATCTGTGTGTGTCTGTCTGTCCGTCCGTCCGTCCGTCTATCCGTCTGTCTGTCTGTCTATCCGTCTGTCTAGCTGTCCGTCTGTCTGTCTGCCTACCTACCTACCACTGCGCAAGTGTTAGACACAACCTGTATATAATAAGTGTGTATAATATGATACCTCGGCGGCGAGTGTATCACGAGGTCTTTTATTGGGCGTGTCTGTGTCAGTGGTAGTGTGAATGGACCACTCATAGAGAGAGGAAAGGGGGTTCAGGCGACTGTCGTCCAAAGCACAAAGCCCCATGTTTTCTCTTTCAGCTGGGCGCGGCTCACTATATAAATTACCAAATAAACAACATCAACTGGACAAGTCATGAAAAGTCAAAGATGTTAAAAAACGCATCATTGTAGGTGTTTGTTCTCCTTATACCCGTACCTTGATATTCTCCTCGTGCAACATTATTTGGCAAGTGCACCGTTTTCAATACTTACCCGTATGCAGATTCTAAATTAAAGGCCATTATTGCTAACTTTTTATGATTTTTTTCATTATTTTTATTTTGTATATCAATTGCAAATTCTTATTCTACCCCAAAGCAGTGTTGAGACAGACTATTTTAGTTCTCAACATAGTGTTAATATAAGTAAATTATACTGTTATTGTTTACATTTGAATTCCAGTCAAGACCAGAATTTATTTGTCAACAATATCAATGCAGTCTACACACGTACAGGATACGTTAATAAGCTGGGTACTATGTATATCAACATGCTTTGGGGAGTGGAACAAGAAATTGTGGTTAACAGTAAAAATGGTGAGAACTATATTTTCATTTGAAAATTATATTTTTTCTCTGTAGAGTTAGCACAGGGATGGTGGCCATTTCGAATTTTAAATATTGGTATATCTTGGGTAATTTGTTTCTTGAGTACCAAAATTTGTATGGTGACCCCCGATTTTTATTCTGGATTTTGAAAGAGAATTGTGGAAATATTCCTTTAGGAAACTTTTAGCAAAAATTTAAGTCTTTCACTTTCGGGATGCATACTACCTTAGGTTTAACCATGCTACTGGAGACATTTCTGGCGTGAGGTACGCCCGGCAACGAAGTATCGAGTGTCATTGAGAAACATTGCTTATTCCTGCCGGTCAATTGCATTAAAATACCATAACGACTGGTGCCAGATAGAAACTCAGTCACTTATTAATCTCTATTTTGTACTTTTTTCCCATTTTTCATAACACGTACACAAATCTTCTTTATATAGTCAAGTTTAGTGTGTAGCTGTGTTGTAAAGACACTCTCTTGTTGCTCCGTTCAGTTTAAATCTTCCAGTAATATGAAGTCTCACACAATCACACCCTCTTATTGGGCATTTGGGCTTTAAGATCTTACTGATCGAATAATCATCAGCATTGTTGTTTCGGTTGCCGTGATTATTGATTTTCGACTGCGATTGTTAATGCAGTTAGTCCTTCATATATGACTGAAACTATTTGTTGCTATGGACCCCTGATTATTTTTAAGTGTGACTAGTGATGTTGCTTATACACACAGAGGAGAAGTCAAAACGCTTATTCTGTCACTGTAAATTCAGAATAGTTTCCCGGAATTGAAACAGTCCTCTGACCCTCTCCAAATTCTTAGCTTTCTTTGCTGGGAGCTAAAAACATATCACTACCAGCTACACAGGCAGTAATACTAGCATTCAGTACGAGGCTATTATAGTTCATTGTCTCCTTCGGTTTGAATACCCAACATCGCACTTAATATAACTATTGAGTACTTAAACGGTAACGACCTGCTATCGTGTGCGCTTGACCTAGTTCAATCTGCTTTTGAATGTATAGAATGATGCTCCCATCTCTTGGCGGCTGCAGCGAGGGGAGTTTCAAAGTAAACTATTGAGTACAACTATACAACAGCCAGCCCCCCTGGTCGTGAAAGTCGAGCAACCTATTTACCTTTCATCGATAACACCACATAATGGCGAAGGAAAAGCTACTTATGCGTAATAAGTGTTGACATTCCAAATGTTATGCCAAAAGGGGACAGGTACGGACAATGTGATTTTCCGTCTATAAGAGAAAGTTGAGCATACTTTAGGCCGACTATTTGTTGACCAGGTTCCAAACATAATTTACGGGTATGCCCATAGTTTCCATGGAGGAATTAAAGCAGCGCATGCATCGAGACGTATGCCAGTGTGTTGCCCCATCCACGGACAACATTGTTCAGTACAGTCAACACTTTCTCGTTAATGTCGCTCAACTTAACGTTGAGTCCTGATACCAATAGCACCACCACCCCCTTGGACATTAACAAACCATTCGCGCCCTTCACCTGAAACGCACATGGAATCAAACAAATTGAATGAATCTCGAAGGACATTAAATTTTAGAATGATGATGGTGCACTTCCCTGCATCTAAGCTAGAATCACTGAGTAACTTTCGAAAGGGCCCGTTTTGCGTCGAAGGTTTAGTGATCACTGCTGTCACTGTGTACGGATGTCAGATTACTATGGAAAGCCGTAGCTGTCTTAAGTGAAGTAAAATGATTATTTAATGCGCATTTGTTATATAGTGATGCACATTCGTAATATGGTGATGCGCATTTGTTGGGTTGGTAAGTCGAACGTTTCAATTTTGATAATGCTTCAGCTCACTGTTCAAAAAAGACAGCTTCAGTAGACTTGGTACGTGTAGTGTGTGCCGTCCATATTTTTGTTCAAGTCAAAGCAACAGACAACAACACCTTGCCCGTTCGAAAACAGTTGTTCGGAACAATCACTCGGTCTTGCAGAATTTGGCGCGCCCTTCAGAGAATTTGTAAATCTAGTCGATTAGCAGCATGATTGATGCTTCATTTTACGTCCCGCAACGGCACATGTCTGTGTCCTTACGAAAGAATGAAATATGAAAGAAGCTGACTGGGTAGACATTCTTGTTAAGGTAGCTCGCACTTCGACTTTAAAAATCTCAAACGTTTGCTCACACTTTCCCCGAGCAAGTTTTCAGCCATTCTCTTTCAAAATCAAGAATAAAAGTCACCGTGCAAATTTTGATACTAGAGAAACAAATTACTAAATATTTAACGACATTTGAAATTAAAAATAGCCACCACTCCTGTGTTAACTCTGTATTGGGGAAAAAATAAAATTTCCGATTTTCACAAAACTAAAGTCGTAGAAAATTTCATTTGCCCGGAAAGCTTCAAAGTAAGCCTCCTCCAGTGGTAAACCAAAAGAAAATTGTATTAGTTTAATTTGAAAGTCTGACTATCTGTTCCCCAAAGGTAAAGTCTACCTCAAGGGTAAAGTGGATTACACCTAACAGAATTAAGGCAAGTGCTATGTTTATGCGGCTGAAAAGTCGTACTCAGACATAATCAATGTTATTCTCGTACTTTTCAATGTGCCGCATTTATTACAGCATGGTCACATCCTCATCTCCAAGCGTACTCATATAAAACAGAGAATCAGGTACGCCAATATGGCGTCATTCTAAGGACTAGGGCTCAGCCGACCGTATTAAAATAGTAATAGATAGTGTTGATTGTTGGAGATAATCGGAATAAATGTGGAGATATTCAGAAGTGCAGCGTCAACGTTCGAGATTTGATTTTAGAAGAACATTTGGCTTGGACTTCCATATCAGCGTTAAGTGGTCACTTATTGTCGTTTGCTTCGCCAATTTCCGTTTGAAAAATCTCGCCCTTGTTGTTGGATACATAAACTTTGGAGAACACCACTTTCAACACCAGGAACGCGATTTTTTTGTATAGTAAGTATTAATAACGCTGCCGTATGAGAGGGACATATCTCGATTTGGGTAGAATCCGCTCAATATAGTGTCCGCCCAGCTGCGCGAAGTAACAAAACCTCGCGTATATCCACCGTGTTTACGTTTTTGCTGAATCGGATAATTTGTTTTAAATGAATTTTCACATCAAACTAGTTTGATGTTTTGAAATATCATTAATTATGATCGAGTCATTACAAGCGAAACAAACTAGCCCGCTAATTTTGTTGTCTCTAATATCAATGTGTTCTCTCCAGTAATTTGAAACGGCCACACTCCTCTGATATGTCTTTTGTAATTTGTACAAAATGAAATTCCATGCATTCCATTCATGGGCACATTTCGTGGAATGTAAAACACCTTGTGTACACTCGCCTTCGGCAAGGATTATTTCTTAATCAGAATGTTGTCATAAAGTTATGTGTTACATGTTTTAACATCTATGATAGGTTCCAATGATACAGGCTGAATATTGTTCTCCGCCACGCACATTTATGCAGGAGTAAGGAACAGCAATCAAATGAAGGCGGCCCTGACCACAATGAATGCCGGGACTCGTTTTAAGCCATTCGACTGATGCTATGCTGCAGCATAACTAGGAGGATCATGTCGTCAATTTTTAAAGTCAATTCCTTTACAAAAACAAAGCAAAATTTGACGCATTTAATGTCCTGAATTTTGAACCCAATAAGCATAACTGAATAACACTGGACCTCGTGCTCCTGATTTTAAAAATAAGTGTATGTCTGAGGGCGCTATTCATGGTGAATATACTGCAAGCATTATCCCTAAGATGGGGAGAATGAATGCATTCATATGATGATCTTTGTTATCAAACAGCTAATTATTTGTTTTTTCAGACAAGACGCATTGTAATTTTAATGCATTCACTGTTATGTAGATTTGTTTTATTTGTGACTATGTTGAAATAAATTTATCTTTTTCAAAAAAAAAAAAAAAAAAAGCATTATCCCTAAGATGATAATGTCTTATTGTACCACACGTAGATTGGGCCCGATGTCTTAAAGTCTTGCCTTCCAATTTACTTTAGTCGTCTCCAGCCATGACCTTGACCTGGCTCTGTATGTTGCTGTAGCATTTTCAATCGGAAATCCATTCTTTGCCTCCCAGTGCTCGGAAATTTCTTGAGTACGTATACCAATTCAAGTCGAATTCACATTGTCCGACTGCATTCAAGATCCCAACTTCTCTGTCAATTCGCCCATCTTTTTGCCATAACACAAGTGTACCAATTGACGAGGAATTACATTATCCTGGACACTCCGCAAACAATAATTACAGTAAACATTGGCGGTATTTAAAGCGGCAATTTTAAATCCCAGTTTTTCGCATTAGTGGAGTTCTCCTCCCAGTCAAAAACCTGGCCAGTACGATGTTTGATTTCTATAACATTAATTACACAAACTGATTTTAACCTTTGTCACCTTTCGCTAATCCTGCAAACGGAGTTTATAAAAGCGTTTGATTGACGGTCGGTTCAAATCGCCAATGGTCATTGATTCCCCATCACCAACGCTCGAATTTCTTAAAAAAACGTCTTCCAGTCGCGTTAGAATTGGATCGGCAGCAGCTTCGCGCTGACCGCTTGGCAGTCCGTCTGCGTTTTTGCGGTAGGAAAAAATACTATAAAGGGGCATTTTCTGGAGCGTATGCCCCCGTGTTGCCTGTTTGATGTCCACTCACACAATGAACGCCGCCATAGCTTCGCGTCCTTTTAAAGGGAGGCTCTGCCTTAAAATAGCCCTGTTGATTGATTGATGGAATTTTTATGATCAGGCGAAATATGGTAGCATATTTGTTTCCGTATAAATCTCAGTGCTTTACACATTGTAAGCTTTTCACCCTTGTCACGAAAACAATCACAATCAATAAATCAAAATTTGTGAGATTTACTAACAAAAGCTGGTAACAAAAAATAAACAACTTGGTTGATTAAAGCGACGAATGATGTGATACTTGGCACTTGAGAGAAATATCCCGTTTATTGAAATACATATTATAGCTATTGCAAAGCAGAAACAGTACGAATTAGCACCATTCTCTATTTCAAAACAATATATAAAAAATATAAACGAGTTTGTTATATTAATGAGGTCGTAGTTTAAGTATGTTAAATAACCTAATTTGTAAAGACGTGAAATTTTAATCATATGGTAAGATCTCTACCTGTGTTCACTAATATGTGAACCTCTGTTTTAACTTTGAGACTGGTGGTGAAGAACAACTGGTTGCGTCAGTCTATTTGACAAATAAATTTGAAATCTTACACAAAAAAGAACCAATGTCTCCGATTGGAGGAATTGTTACTGGCGAAATCACTGTCAACTTAAGTTTGAACAGCAAACGGGTAGCTTTGTCGTAATTTGTGAGCCTTTTGTGAAGACCGATAGCCAAGTGCTATACTCACCCTTTGGGCATTAAACAGTGCGTCGAAATACAAAACTATTTGCCAATTTTGCTGAAATAACCGTAGGAAATGGCAAATGGCGTGGTATTACACATTTCGCTTTTTAAGCAAAAATGTTGACATTTTCACGCACCAAGATGTAGCAAATTTCTATTTAAACCATGACCAAAACTCAAAAACAAAACAAAACAAAACAAAACCAAAAAAAAAAAACATGCAGGTGAAGTACACACATCGTTGAAAATACACTAATGCTCTTTTCGCATGGCAGTTAGATTGAAATCACAAACACACAATTCAAACCATAATAATGGACTCCTAATCGTATTTTATCTAAATTATTTGCTAGCGAAAATAGAATACTGTTGAAATATGAAATTGTGTAATCAGTGTAGATAATTCATGTAATTTTAAAAGCGTGCATATTTTATTGTTATAGCTATTGATATGAAAAAGTGATACATTTTCTTCCAATCACTTACTTCTAACTTCCAATTTTAAAATTTCAAATACCATATAACGGATCAAAAGTTTTATAACTGGTTACTTGTAAGTCTTGAAACATTACTATTCAATGTCATAATTCAAGTTACTTTGTTAAAGTATTTGTACAGTTTCAATTAAGGTAGCGGTAAAGGCTATTTTTGCACCAATTCTTTTCTCAGAGTTAATGTAAAGTTTCAAGTGTTAGAATCAAGATATTTAGTTCAAATTTTCAGGATAACTCCCTTAGTTAATACTTTCTCCAAAGAATATAAAAATTGTATATTTGTAGCCATGATTTTGAAATACGACACCAATCAATATTAAAATTTAATTTTTCATATTTTTTTTACATATTTGAATTTAATAATAATTGAATAGTATTAATATTACCAAATTAGTTATAAATATGTTGACACTATTAATTGTAAGATTTGTATAGCAGGATTTGTAAATAAAATTTGTTTTTATGATTTTACATGGGTTTACATATCAAAAAATTATTAAAAATTCTTTCAAATTTCAAAATGTGATTTTTCAAAAAGTACTTCAAATACAGGAAAATTGTGCCGTACAAATCTTATCGTTAACCTTGTTAATAGGCTGTAAAATTCCATGTCCGTATCTCATTTCAAAGTTTGGGTTAAATTGGTATAAAATTATGTAGGAAAACTGTTAAAAATGATGAAACCAAGCCACATTTACACCCCTCTTTTGGAGTCACAGAGCTGTCTTTTTGGTTAATCTCACTTTTGACACCTCTTTGACACTCAAATAATCTAAAAATGCATTTACAATAGCAGTCACGCATTCTGAATGCAACACTGCCTTGTCAAACTTTCCTGAAAAACAGTAAAAAATGACTTTCCCTTTTCAAACATTTTTTTAAAAGCTAGGGGACCTCTACCATAGTTAATACACTAAGGACTCCCCAACTTCTTATTTGGTCAGTTTTTCAGAAGTTTCAACAGGCTATAATTCTGCCATGCCTTTGTGCCCAAATGTCTAGTTTTTTTATTCCACAGAGAATGTTGACTACATTTATGTTTTAATAGTTTTATTGCAGTTTATAACTGACGCTCTAGCCTTTACCGCTACCTTAAGTGGTTAAGTAGGTCGGTAATGCTTAAATTTTCTCATGTTAGACAGAATTCAATAAAAACATAGTAATGTTATTGAGATTTGACTTGTAAGAAACTGACGGGCAAGACTAGAAACTTTATTAACTAGTCTCTTCCCGGAGTAAAAGTTAATCGTGCCAAATGAAAATAAAATTTAAAACAGAATCTGGGATATGAAATGCTTTGGAGAACTATCTCCTGTTTCCAAACATAACGCCCTCAAACGTCTGCTGTGTCTACTGATTATTGAGCGCCCTCAACAAAGTGCTTCCAGACCTCTGCAATAATTAATATGCTATTTCGAATTCCGTCCTTATGACTGTATATTGACTGTCGTTATACACAATCATTTCGCTCTTTTTTTCGACGCAAAAATGTTTTAGCGTAAAACAATCGACTACCATCAATTTTAGAGTTAAAATATCCATGACTCTTAGAAAGCGGTAGATCAATAACAAGGGACAAGCCTTTGCTACAATATAAAACGCTCAGTTAATTCCATCGCTGCAGAAACTTACATGTATGTATGTATTAAATGATTTGCAAAATTTACAACTGTAGGTAATATTCTGCAGTTCAAAATAATACCATTTATTTGTAGCATGTTCGGAGAAATCTTCTACGGGTTACCAAACCCTGTAGTTTGAGGGCGAAATCCTCTGACGGCGGCCCGTGGAATATTGAACGACAGGTCTCTGAGATAGAATGCTGCATCCATTGACTCGGGGTTACCTACAT
>LD345394.1:30977-35977 GCA_001465055.1 Ptychodera flava | reverse complement strand
ATTCATAGTAAATATCTTCAGTGCTTCACTTTCTGAGAGTAAGGTAAGAATACGATACCTCATCGATGTAGAATTTGTAATAAAGCTAATAAAATGCCCAAAGCGATATTCCAAGAGATTTTGACAATACAATGAAATACTGGCACACGCATTTAGGGGAACTGGTCAAAATCGAAGACAAACGGCCGTTATACCTATATATTATGTGGTTAATGTTTACTAACAGTATACTGGCACTAGGGAATGGAATGTTAAAACCCTATTTTTTCGGCAGGACGAAAACTAGGAATGAAATTTGTGTATGGCATGTGTTCGGGAATATATAGTTTAACATTAGTTATGTCCAATCGCAATGGCGTTCGTAATCAAAGAAATAACCGATGAAATAAACGAGTTTTAATCTGGATTTGAAGATACTCTCATTAAATCCTGTACAGATAACATTTTGAAGATGATTCCATAGTGAAGAAGATGATGTTGCAATGATTCGTCGCCGACGCTGTATGATGTGAGTCTAGTCTTGGGTACACACAGTAGTTGTTGTTGCTGGAATGGAGACCTCTGCTTGTATGTTTGTTTGATGGGGTCAGAATTGTATATGAATCGCTTTATACGCCATCAACGGGATATTAAATTTGATTCTGTAAGTTACTACAAGCCAGTGCAACCGTTGGAGTACAGATGTGACTTGATCATACTCCTCGGCACTGTTCAAGAGAGAGGTTGTGCGGTTGGCAAACTGCATTAGATTGAGCACTGCCATAGCCCAGTTTAGCAACAAGGGTCGAAAGGAATAATTTGATATAAATTCACTTGACTATAATCAGAATACACTGTGTTTCTGTGCATGCGAATTTGACTCTAAAAGGGGTTACCCTAAATTTAACTTCAGAAGGTAGAATTTTGCTCTCCTACATTGCCATTTTTACCGTCATTTTGATGTGAAAAAGCCTCTTCACTTGCTATAGTCTCCTATACAGTTTCTTGAACAGTTTTTGTTGGCCTTTCAAATGTATCTTGATAAATCATTAATTTTCTTTACAAAGATGTAACACGATTTTATGTGCTCATGTACACACGTTTTCACATTTTCGTTGCCAAAATTACATAAAATATCGGAAAAGAGTGCACTATGTGTAGCTTAAAGGTATACAGTCACCTGTAATCTAAATATGCCCATCTACGTTCAGAGGGGCGTTCCTAGGTATTCAAAATGCGCTGTTTTTAAAAAGCGGCTAACCGCTTTAAATCTGTGATTGGTTAGATTTTCTCTTTCCATGGTAACTGTGGCAAAATTGGAACAGGTGTCAGTATACCTATAATATACGTGAGAGAGACAGGGGAAAAATCTCAATGAGGATGTGTGGGTATAGTCTGGCATAAATAAAATCTTGCCAACTTGCCTATACACCCACTTTAATAATCCTTTGCATTCAATTTTTAAAAATGAAAGTTAGAATATTGGAAAAACATCTACCATTCTTCCAACAGTTCTAAACTATGGAGGAGCTATCGCAAACAACGTGAACAATATTGAATCACTGAACTCAGCGCAGCTACAGTGTACCATAAGGCTGTAATGACAACACATTAGGTGTGGCTAACCTATCAAGCCCTGGGGGAAAATCTGTCAATATCATGGGTTTATTCAACTCTCACCCGAAAAGACAACAAAGCCATGGCCAAAGACATAGTAATAGTACCACAAATCCCCAGTTGATTGATCTCTTACCCAATGGATGCTAAACAAACCTTTAGGTGTTCACAAAATAACAGAGTTGTTTGGATGTTCCTTACAAAACCTAAAATCTCTCCTGTCGAAAACATGCAAATTGACAGTCCTGGAGCACCTGAATTTCTGTTAATATCCATTGTTATGGATATAGGCAAAGACCGCATATTCAGACCAATTCGGCAGAATGATTCAACGGTGCAGCAGAGGTTTTTTTCCTGTCAGGTTTTGTTATCGAAGGATATTGACAATATTAACATCAGCAATATTACAAAACAATGATGCCATGGATAAATTACGGCTAGTGTTCGGGTTCGAACCCTCAACATATGGCATCAGTCGCCTAGCGGAGAGGCAGCAGACAGAACCGCACGGCTAAATTCCCCTCTCTCTAAAAAAGAGTGGTTCAATAGCCGGCTAAGTTGTTACATTTTTCTGACTGCGACAGCTCCACACGTTGTAGAGTTAGTGAAGCACTCACGCACGTACGCTCACTATCACACATCGCACACACAAACTTTATCGAAGCGAAGCAATGAATACAACGCTAAACTGGGCGAACGAGTAGTCTCGGGGACAATTCTGTCCACCAGCAGAACTATCAACCCAGGGTAGAAAATACGGCTAGTTTTCAATCGGGTTCGAACCCACAACATACGGCATCAGTCGCCTAGCCACCATATTTTAAATTTCAAGAACCCCTTATAGTTTCCTACAAACAAACCTTATGGTCATATAATAACTGGTGACCTAAACATCGTCACAAACGATAACCTTCAGCATCTGTTCCAGTGTGGCCCTAAGTATTGTGAGTCACCTAATATAAACTGGAACTGTAATTTTAAAATTATGACTTCTGCCGAGACATATGCAAAGAAGTGGGCCTGCTTAGAAGTAGAATACGTTGGGTGCCTCTCTGACTGGTTACGTACAGTCAGAGAAAAAGTTTGATCACGCATTTCATATCTTCGTTCTTCAAGTGTTGTATCAACACTATATCTACCTTTGATGACTTTGATGTGTTCTGCAGGCAAGGCTTCGAATAACATAATTTTTGTCTGCAAGCAATACTACATTCAGTGTTTGATGAATGAACTGAAAATTAATTCATATGTGTGTAATATCAACTACTGTCTCTCAACCCTATATGAAGGGGAAATATTTCATAATCATTCATCAGTATTTAATGAATTTGGCATCAAGCCGACGAATGATGACAAGCTTCTTCCTCGACTATATTGGATTCCTAAAATCAACTAGAATCCCTATAAACAACGTTAGCTGGTTCCAGCAGATGTACAACCAAGCGCCTGTCACAACTCTTGACCACTATTGTATCCGACATACATTCTGGTATGGTGCGGTTTTGTGATAAGGTTTATGAAGCAAGTGGGAATAATCACATGTGGATATTGAAAAATTCGAACGAAAATAATTGCATGCTTTTGTATTTTTGCCTTGAACGACAATGATTGCTGGAATTGATTTGATGTCATATTGCTCAATTTTTGTATTGTGATCATCGCTTAATTGTAAAATCAATTTCAAAGCCAAAGCCTGCTTTCATGCTTTGGATGTAAAAATACGTACAAACCCATATTTAAATACATGAAGCACATGTAATAATACACTGTAACAGTCCCATTGCCCAAGGCCTGAGATGGATGTTTGGTTGAGCGAGTCATGCTGTATTGGGCGAGTGTGCCCTAATTGCTCACATACCTGCCCATGGCGGGTTTATTGATATATGAGGTTTTTGTTTTAATTTGTTCTGACATCGCGTATATCCAAAATGTTTTAATATCTTTTAATGATAGTGTTACGATGATATCATAAAGGCATTACAGAGCGAAACGCTTGGCTGCCGATTTTGTTTTATTCAAGATCGTTGTTTTGTCTATGTATCCTTGAAAAAGGTAGTTGTAAATGTAATGCACCTCTATTAAACCTGTTGTATTTTTTGCGAAATTTAAAGGGGAGAACAAGCGATATATTGTGTATCGTAGAAAAACATACCTCGGTTGAAGCATTAGTCAGATGCCGTTGCTGCGAGTCGACTCGTTTTTCGTCAACATATGCCGTCGCTGCAGAGTTGCGATTATCTTGTTCGAAATAATTCTCGGTCTCAGGATCACTGAATATGCCATCATCAACGCCGGGACTTCTAACAGCCCAAGTGGCCGGGTGAACAAGAGAATGAACTGCCGGCGGCAAATCGTTCACGACTTGCGCTTCGGTAGCTTTCCAAGCTTTTCTGTACAAATGACAGCAATGCACAATAAATACGATGATGCTGATCAATAGAAGTCCGGACAAAATGCCGACCCCGATGGCGATTGTCACAAGATGGTCCATAGATATTTCTGAGAAGACATGAAAGTGGTTACGTAAGTGACGTATCAAGTTATATCGTTGACTCTCGGCGACACCTTGTTATTGTCTGTTGCTCAAGAGGATATGATGTAAGATTTTTATGGAGGGTAGTATGAGCGTACACACATACATGTACGTCAATATGTCAGTATGTATGTCAATAGGTATATCAGTATGTCAGTATGTCAGTATGTCAGTTGTATGTATGTATGTATGTATGTATGTATGTATGTATGTATGTATGTATCATACTGTATATGTATTCGCGCATAATGTAAAATGCGACTCAAAGACATGTATGCAATTGCTAGTACAGCTCTTCTTCCGCCTCACCTGAACAAAGCCTTCCTGGTCTGTCGCTTCGATCTTCCGAATCGTCCTGATAATCGCTCTTACACTCACAGGTAAAAGAACCATCGTATTTATCGATGCAACTGGCGTACTTGTGGCAATCATGGCTTCCTGGTAAAATGCAAGCCGATTCTTCGAATTCTGAAATTACAATATGCATTGTTGGTTACTGGGTGTCCCGGACACATAGCACTTCACTAAACACTAAGTTGGGCAGTAGGTTTAATTGGACCGCTGAAAAAGAAGTCCTGTTTTGCACAGACATTGAGGTATTAAACGATGAGTCTTGGTAGTTGTAGATGCGAGGTTCTTGATACCCAAGTTATGCATCGAAAACCTGAACTGACACAGGACTGACGATACGTTATTTAGGAAAACCCGGCGGACTATTCAAAAGTTGCCGTAAGAAGAACTGAGAGAGATCGAGCGTGCCACGGGACTGGTCAGTTTCTTCGGCCCGGGGTAGGGGCGGTGGATTCATGGGGGTTACCCTGTTTTTGACTTTGGTGATAGGGGGGTCACCATGTTTTTGAAATGCCCAATA
>LD345394.1:3599-21322 GCA_001465055.1 Ptychodera flava | reverse complement strand
TTCTAATATAAGCTAGATTTGGATATTTTAATGTGACCGTCAATATGCGAAAGGAATTCATTTATTCGATTGCTTCCCTTTTATTTGTGTAATTCAAGATTCAATTTCGCGTTGACGTGACTAAAGGAAATCTAATTGATACACGCAAGGTCAAAGTTACACCTGCTTCACAATTGGTTCCTTGGTAGCCATCAGCACACATGCAGCTGTATTGATTGACTTCATTCATGCATGTTGCACCATTCTGACAGGGATTACTTTCACATTCATCAATATCTACATAGAGTCAAAAAGACAAAATACATGCAGTGAACTATAAGGTGGAAATGTGTAGCAGCGTCGCTCGTGTGAATAAGCACATAAACATTGTATCACATGAGAAATATGTATACATTTGAGTTCTTCTGAAACTTACACATGTGCGTTAATGGCAAAATATGAAAAAGGATAAAGGTCCTGAAACAAAAGCTAGATTGATTCGTTTAAAGTGACCGTCAATATGCGAAAGGCATTCATTTATCATGTGGCTTACGGGCAAAATTCGAAAAAAGAATATACCTCCACAAAGAGAAGCAAGATTTGGTTCTTCCTTATTTATATGTCTTTCGATTTTGTATTAGTAAGTATGAAATCTTGTATGAAGGCACTTTAACAAGATATAGTCTGATTACTAAGGAAATCTGTTTGCTTCATGCATTGTCAAAGTTTCACCTTTTTCACAATTGGTTCCTTGGTAGCCATCAGCACACGTGCAGCTGTATTGATTGACTTCATTCATGCATGTTGCACCATTCTGACAGGGATTACTTTCACATTCATCAATATCTACATGGGAGTCAAAAAGACAACAAAACATAAAGTGAACTATAAGATGGAAATGTGTAACAGCGCCGCTCGTGTGAATAAGCACATAAACATTGTATCACATGAGAAAAATGTATACATTTGAGTACTTCTGAAACTTAGACATGTGCGTTAATTGCAAAATATGAAAAAGGATAAAGGTTCTGAAACAGAAGCTAGATTTGTTTCTTTTAAAGTGACCGTCAATATGCGAAAGGAATTCATTTGATTTATTCGAGGGCTTCCTTTTTATTTTTGTAGTTCAGGATGCAATTTAGCGTTCACGTGACTAAAGGAAATCTCATAGGTGTAAGCATTGATGAACATTCACCTGTTTCACAATTGGTTCCTTGGTAGCCATCAGCACACGTGCAGCTGTATTGATTGATTTCATTCATGCATGTTGCACCATTCTGACAGGGATTACTTTCACATTCATCAATATCTACATGGAGTCAACAAGACAACAAAACATAAAGTGAACTATTAGATGGAAATGTGTAACAGCGCCGCTCGTGTGAATAATCACATGAACATTGTATCACATGAGTAAAATGTATACATTTGTGTACTTCTGAAACGTACACATGTGCGTTAAGGGCAAAATATCAAAAAAAAAAATAAAGTTATCTACTAGAAGTTAGATTTGGTTCTTTGAAAGTGACCGTCAATATGCGAAAGGAATTCATTTATTCGAGGGCTTCCTTTTTATTTTCGTAATGCAGGATTCAATATCGCGTTCACGTGACTAAAGGAAATCTCATAGATGTAAGCATTGATGAACATTCACCAGCTTCAAAATTTGTTCCTGTGTAGCCATCAGCACACGTGCAGGCATATTTGTTGACTTCATTCGCGCATGGTGCACCATTCTGACAGGGGTTACTTGCATATTCGTTGGAAACACAAAATATGCAGTAAAATATGCGATAGAAAATCTACAAGCTTATGCATAACATGAAGAAACACATATATGTAGAACTCTGCACTAGTGACTAAAAAATGGAAACAAAACATTCTTAAAGTCCCCAAATTGAAGTTTGTTTGTTTGTTTTGACTTAAGAGTCAAAGTGAGATGTGAATTTATTTACATTTCTTCCGATTTTGTATAAGTAAGTTACTGTGGATGAACTTTAACAAGATAGAGTCTGTTTACTATGGAAATCTGATTGCTGCATACAGTGTCAAAGTTTCACCTGTTTCGCAATTGGTTCCTTGGTAGCCATCAGCACACGTGCAGCTGTATTGATTGACTTCATCCATGCATGATGCACCATTCTGACAGGGATTACTTTCACATTCATCAATATCTTCATGGGGCATATAGACAACAAAACATGCAGTGAACAATTAGATGGAAATGTGTAACAGCGCCGCTGATGTGAATAAGAACGTAAACATTGTATCACATGAGAAAAATGTATACATTTGTGTACTTTTGAAACTTACACATGTGCGTTAAGGGCAAAATATAATAAAAAAAGAATAAAGGTTTTCTAATAGAAGCTAGATTTGGATGTTTTAATGTGACCATCAATATGCGAAAGGAATTCATTTATTCGATTGCTTCCCTTTTATTTGTGTAATTCAAGATTGAATTTCGCGTCGACGTGACTAAAGGAAATCTAATTGATGCACGCAAGGTCAAAGTTACACCTGTTTCACAATTGGTTCCTTGGTAGCCATCAGCACACATGCAGCTGTATTGATTGACTTCATTCATGCATGTTGCACCATTCTGACAGGGATTACTTTCACATTCATCAATATCTACATGGAGTCAAAAAGACAAAATACATGCAATGAACTATCAGATGTAAATGTGTAACAGCGCCGCTCGTGTGAATGATCACATAAACATTGTATCACATAAAAAATGTATATATTTGTGTACTTCTGAAACTTACACATGTGCCTTACGGGCAAAATACGAAAAAAAGAATAAAACTCTACAAACAGAAGCTAGATTTGGTTCTTCCTTATTTATATGTCTTTGTATTTTGTATTAGTAAGTATTAAATCTTGTGTGGAGGCTTTTTAACAAGATATAGTCTGATTACTAAGGAAATCTGTTTGCTTCATGCATTGTCGATGTTTCACCTTTTTCACAATTGGTTCCTTGGAAGCCATTAGCACACATGCAGCTGTATTGATTGACTTCATTCATGCAATTTGCACCATTCTGACAAGGATTACTTTCACATTCATCAATATCTACATGGGAGTCAAAAAGACAACAAAACATAAAGTGAACAATTAGATGGAAATGTGTAACAGCGCCGCTCGTGTGAATAAGCACATAAACATTGTAACACATGAAAACAATACATACATTTGTGTACTTCTGAAACTTACACATATGCGTTAATGGCAAAATATTAAAAAGGATAAAGGTCCTCAAACAGAAGCTAGATTTGGTTCTTTTAAAGTGACCGTCAATACGCGAAAGGAATTCATTTATTCGAGGACTTCCTTTTTATTTTTGTAATTCAGTATGCAATTTAGCGTTGACGTGACTAAAGGAAATCTCATTGGAGTGAGCATCGATAAACATTCACCAGCTTCACAATTTGTTCCTGTGTAGCCATCAGCACACGTGCAGAATTATTGATTGACTTCATTCCCGCATTCTGCACCATTCTGACAGGGATTACTAGCACATTCGTTGGAAACACAATATATGAGGCAAAATAATAGAAAATAGACATTCTACAAGCGTTTGCATAACACGAAGAAACATGTATATGTACAACTCTGCGCTCGTGAGTAAAAATGGAAACATACCATTCTTAAAGTCCCCAAAATGAAGTTTCGTTTGTTTGTTTTGAACTAAGATTAAAAGTGCGATATGAAGAGTAAAAGTGCGATGCGAATTTATTTACATCTCTTCCGATTTTGTGTTAGTAAGTATGAAATGTTGTGTGGACGCACTTCAACAAGATATAGTCTGTTCACTAAGGATATCTGCTTGTTTTATGCATGGTCAAAGTCTCACCTGTTTCACAATTGGTTCCTTGGTAGCCATCAGCACACGTGCAGGTGTATCGTTTGACTTCATTCATGCATGTTGCACCATTCTGACAGGGATTGCTTTCACATTCATCAATATCTACATTTGAGTCAAAAAGACAATAAAACATGCAGTCAACTATTAGATGTAAATGTGTAACAGCGCCGCTCGTGTGAATGATCACATAAACATTGTATCACATGAGAAAAATGTACAGATTTGTGTTCTTCTGAAACTTACACATGTGCTTTACGGGCGAAATATGAACAAAGAATAAACGTCCACAAACAGAAGCTAGATTTGGTTCTTCCTTATTTACATCTCTTCCGTTTTTGTATTGATAAGAATGAAATCTAGTGTTGAGGCAATTTAACAAGATATAGTCTGTTTACTCAGGAAATCTGTTTGCTTCATGCATGCGCAAACTATCACCTGTTTCACAATTGGTTCCTTGGTAGCCATCAGCACACGTGCAGCTATATCGATTGACTTCATTCATGCATGTTGCACCATTCTGACAGGGATTACTTTCACATTCATCAATATCTACATGGGAGTCAAAAAGACGACAAAACATGCAGTGAACTATAAAATGGAACTGTGTAACAGCGCCGCTCGTGTGAATAATCAAATAAACATTGTATCACATAAGAAAAATACATACATTAGTGTACTTCTGAAACTTACACATGTGCGTCCCGGAAAAATATCAAAAAAGAATAAACGTCCACAAATAGATGTTAGATTTGGTTCTTTTAAAGTGACCGTCAATGTGCGAAAGGAATTCATTTATTCGAGGGCTTCTCTTTTTGATTTTTGTGATTCAGGATTAAATTTCGCGTTCACGTGACTAAAGTAAATCTCATAGGTGTAAGCATTAATGAACATTCACTAGCTTCGCAATTTGTTCCTGTTTAGCCATCAGCACACGTGCAGGTATATTTGTTGACTTCATTCTCGCATGGTGCACCATTCTGACGGGGATTACTTGCAACATTCGTTGGAAAAACAAAATATGCAGTAAAATATAAGATAGAAAATCTACAAGCGTGTGCATAACATGAAAAGACATCTTTATGTAGAACTCTGCGCTCTTGAGTATAAAAAGAAAACTAACATTTTTAAAGTCCCCAAATTGAAGTTTGTTTGTTTGTTTTTAACTGAGAGTCAAAGTGCGATGTGAATGTCCTTTACATCTCTTCCGATTTTGTGTTAGTAAGTATGAAATCTTGCGTGGAGGCACTTTAACAAGATAGAGTCTGTTTACTAAGGAAATCTGTTTGTTTCATGCATGGTCAAAGTCTCACCTGTTTCGCAATGGGTTCCTTGGTAGCCATTAGCACACATGCAGCTGTATTGATTGACTTCATCCATGCATGTTGCACCATTCTGACAGGGATTACTTGCACATCCAATGATATCTTTAGAAAAACAAAACATGCAGTAAAATATAAGATAGAAAATCTACAAGCTTGTGCATAAGATGAAGAAAAATATATATGTAGAACTCTGCGCTCGTGAGTAAAAAATGAACTCAAAACATTATTAAAGTTTCCTAATTGAAGTTTGTTTGTTCGTTTTTAAGTGAGAGTCAAAGTTCGATGTGAATTTATTTACATTTTTT
This sequence comes from Ptychodera flava, assembly GCA_001465055.1. NCBI lineage: Eukaryota > Metazoa > Hemichordata > Enteropneusta > Ptychoderidae > Ptychodera > Ptychodera flava. The sequence goes on along the minus strand of LD345394.1, from coordinate 15,845 downwards.
GTGATTTTATATTAGTAAGAACAAAATCTAGTGTGGAGGCACTTTAACAAGATATAGTCTACTGACTAAGGAAATCTAATTGCTGCACGCATTTTCAAAGTTTCACCTGTTTCACAATTGGTTCCTTGGTAGCCATCAGCACACGTGCAGGTGTATCGATTGACTTCATTCATGCATGATGCACCATTCTGACAGGGATTACTTTCACATTCATCAATATCTACATGGATTCAAAAAGACAATAAAACATGCAGTGAATCACTAGATGGAAATGTGTAACAGCGCCGCTCGTGTGAATAATCACATAAACATTGTATAACATGAGAAAAACGTATACTTTTGTCTACTTTGAAACTTACACACGTCCGTTACGTGCAAAATATAGAAAAAACAGAGGTCCACAAACAGAAGCTAGATTTGTTTCTTCCTTATTTACATCTCTTCCGTTTTTGTATTGGTTCGAATCAAATGCAGTTGGGAGACACTTTATCAAGATATAGTTTGTCGACTAAGGAAATCTTATTACTGCACGCATGGTCAAAGTTTCACCTGTTTCACAATTGGTTCCTTGATAGCCATCAGCACACTCGCAGCTGTATTGATTGACTTCATTCATGCATGTTGCCCCATTTTGACAGGGATTACTTTCACATTCATCGATATCTACATGGATTCAAAAAGACAACAAAACATGCAGTGAACCATTAGATGTAAATGTGTAACAGCGCCGCTCTTGTGAATAATCACATAAACATTGTATCACATGAGAAAAACCAGATATGAACTGAAAATGCTCACGTGTTTTACAACAGGTTCATTAATAGTAGTGCGCTTCACAGAACAATGAGATATATCTTATCACTATATGTAGCACGTTTTCTTCAACTTCGCGTAGTACTCTGAGAGTTTAATCACTAATTACAAAACTTTATTTAATATGCAAATGAGCTGTTCATTAACTTGACACTGCTCAATGCTTTATGGGACAATTAGATATCCATCAGTTCAACATTTGTAGCACGTTTTATGTAATTTAATGCTGTAATTTTAGAGTTATGTCACTTATTAGAAAGTTCATTAAATATGCAAATAAACCCTAACTGTTCAATAATTCATAGCACAATTAAATGTTTATCAAATCAATATCTGTAGAACGTGAGTTATATACCTAATTACAAAGTTTATTAAATATGCAAATGAACCCTTAATTAACTTTACACTACGAAATGTTTTACAATACTGTTAGATATCTGTCGTATCAGTATGTGCAGCAGTTTTCATCACATTTGATGCAGTTATTTCGGAGTTATATGACTAATTATAAGACTTCATGAAATATGCAAATGAGCTAATTATTAACTTGATACTGCTCAATGCTTCTCAGTACAATTGGATATTTTTCAGATCAACATCTGTGGCAAGTTTCATCAAATTTAACGCTGTAATTTTGGAGTAATATCACTAATTACAAAGTTCATTAAATATGCAAATGAACCCTTAATTAACTTTACTCAACTAAATGCTCTACACCACAATTAGATATCTGTCGGATCAGTATCTGCAGCAGATTTCATCACATTTGGTGCACTTATTTTGGAGTAATATCACTAATTACAAAACTTCATAAAATATGCAAATGACCTATTTTTAACTTGACACTGCCAAATGCTTTTCAGTACAATTAGATATTTATCAAAACAATATCTGTACCCAATTTCACTGACTTGGGTGCAGTAATTTCAGAGTTATATACCTAATTACAAAGTTCATTAAATATGCAAATGAACCCTTAATTAATTTCACACTACTAAATGCTTAACACTACAGTTAGATATCAGTCAGATCAGTATCTGCAGCAGATTTCATCACATTTGGTGCAGTTATATCGGAGTTATATGACTTATTACAATCCTTAATAAAATATGATTAACTTGACACAGCCTAATGCTTCTAAGTATAATTAGATATATATCAGATCAATACTTGTTGCAAGTATCATCAAGTTTGGTGCAGGAATTTCAGAGTTATCTCACTAATAACAAAAGTTCATTAAATATGCAAATGAATAGATAATTGACATGACACTCACAGTATCATCACAATATTCTTAGATTGTCATCTGTGAAAAGTTTCATGAAATTTTGTGCAGTATTTCTTGATATCTGTCTACACTGCCATTACCGTCTCCATAGGAAAACCATTGTACGGAAAAAAACAATCTTCCATTACTTAATTAATATGCAAGCCACACTAACCAAAATCTAATCAGTTCTTGCAAGTAGTATATGGTACCTGTGTACCAAATCTGGCTTGAATCCGTTCAGGCGATTTTGAGTTATCGTCTTAACAGACAGACAGACAAACACATACTCACACACACACACACACACACACACTAACACACTAACACACTAACACACGAACACACACACGGACAGACAGAGAGACATCGCTATAACATTAGCCAACGTGTTTACACACGTGAGCTAATGAATACATTTGTGCACATTGAAACATACACATGTGCGTTACGTGCAAAATAGAGAAAAAATAAAGATCTACAAAGAGAAGCTAGGTTTGGTTCTTTCTTTTACATCTCTTCTGATTTTGTGTTGGTAAGAATGAAATGTAGTGTGGAGGCCCTTTAACAAGATATAGTGTGTCGAATAAGGAAATATAATTGCTGCACGCATGGTCAAAGTTTCACCTGTTTCACAATTGGTTCCTTGGTAGCCATCAGCACACGTGCAGCTGTATTGATTGACTTCATTCATGCATGTTGCACCATTCTGACAGGGATTACTTTCACATTCATCAATATCTACATGGAGTCAAAAAGACAACAAAACATGCAATGAACGAGTAGATTGAAATGTGTATCAAATAAGAAAATGTATACATTTGTGTAGTATTGAAACTTATACATGTGCATTACGGGCAAAATATGAAAACGAATGAAGGTCCACAAACAGGAGCTAGATTTGTTTCTTTCTTATTTACATCTCTTCCGTTTTTGTGCTGGTAAGAATGAAATTTACTGTGGAGGCACTTTAACAAGATGTAGTTTGTCGACTAACGAAATCTTATTGCTGCACGCATGCTATGGTCAAAGTTTCACCTGTTTCACAATTGGTTCCTTGGTAGCCATCAGCACACGTGCAGCTATATTGATTGACTTCATTCATGCATGTTGCACCATTCTGACAGGGATTACTTTCACATTCATCGATATCTACATGGAGTCAAAAAGACAACAAAACATGCAGTGAACGACTAGATGGAAATATGTGTCAAATGAAAAAATGTATACACTTGTGTACTTCTGAAACTTATATATTTGCGTTACGGGCAAAATATGAAAAAAGAATAAAGGTCCACAACATGACATTAAACTGGTCCAATTATCATTTCTATTCAAGGTAATATATAACCAGGTCCATTGGACAATTGTGATTAACAAATTTTTGTAGGACCATCCTGAACCACTGATAATTAGTGTTGGTACCAGGTGTCCAGAATGGGTAAGCGTACCCTGCTAGCATGCTACACCCGTAAGGATTGGTCCCAAAATTGTCTAAATATTGTATGAAAAGATACAGGATATGAATCACTGTAATTAGTCAAAGCCGGGAATGCTGTCGTTAATCATTTGAGTGACCGAGGTGTGATATTTGGCCACAATGTCGTCATATCGACCGTAGAACTTTTTGAAAGTCCTAACGAGTCTTTTTGTTGTGTATCCTTGACTAAGTAATTTTGATGCCAATGAGCTGTGTCTCAGTTGAAAATCAGTGTAGGAATCACAAGCCCTACAATACCTAAGAAGTTGGGACACGTACACACCATAAGCAGGTGCAGGTGGAATATTACTTGACAAGTTGGGATAATTTATGATTTCAAAATCGAAAACATCCCTTTTGTCGTACAGCTTAGTGTGTAGCCCATTAGTACCAACTTGTAGGAACAGATCGAGATATGAAGCAGATTTCCTACCCTCTCTTGTATCTTTGATATCCAACTCATTAGGGTAAATATGATGTAATGTCTGGATTGTCTAGAATAATCAGATCATCGATATATCTGTGCATGTTGTTAAAACGCATTACACGTTTTTATACCCTGCTTTGTAGAGAGACTGTAGAAACTCTGCTTCATATGAACACAGAAATAAGTATGTAAGAAGGGAGTGCACAGAGAAGCTAGATTTGTTTCTTTCTTATATACATCTCTTCCGTTTTTGAGCTGGTAAGAATGAAATGTAGTGTGGGGGCACTTTAACAAGATATAGTTTGTCGACTAAGGAAATCTTATTGCTGCACGCATGGTCAAAGTTTCACCTGTTTCACAATTGGTTCCTTGGTAGCCATCAGCACACGTGCAGCTATATTGATTGACTTCATTTATGCATGTTGCACCATTCTGACAGGGATTACTTGCACATTCATCAATATCTACATGGAGTCAAAAAGAAAACAAAACATGCAGTGAACTACTCGATGGAAATGTGTAATAGCGCCGCTCGTGAAATAATCACATAAACATTCTATCACATGAGAAAAATGTATGCATTTGTGTACTTCTGAAAATTACATATTGCGTTACGGGCAAAATATGAAAAAAAGAATATAGGTCCATGAACAAAAGTTAGATTTGTCTTTTTTAAAGTGACGGTAAATATTCGAAAGGAATTCAATAATTCGTGGGCGTCCCTTTTGATTTTGTAATTCAGGATTCAATTTCGCGTTGAAGTGACACAAAGGAAATCTAATTGCCGTAAGCATGGTCAAAGTTACACCTGTTTCACAATTGGTTCCTTGGTAGCCATCAGCACACGTGCAGCTGTATTGATTGATTTCATTCATGCATGTTGCACCATTCTGACATGGATTACTTTCACATTCATCAATATCTACATGGATTCAAAAAGAGAACAAAACATGCAGTGAACAAATAGACTGAAATGTGTAACAGCGCCGCTCGTGTGAATAATCAAATAAATATTGTATCACATGAGAAAAATACATACATTTGTGTACTTCTGAAACTTACACATCTGCGTTTCGGGCAAAAATGAAAAAAAAAGAATAAAGGTCCTCAAAGAGATGCTAGATTTAGTTCTTTTAAAGTGACCGTCAATACGCGAAAGGAATTCATTTGTTCGAGGGCTTCCCTTTTATTTTTGTAATTCAGGAATTCAATTTCGCGTTCACGTGACAAAGGAAATCTCATAGATGTAAGCATTGATGAACATTCACCAGTTTTATAATTTGTTCATGTGTAGCCATCAGCACACGTGCAGGCATGTTGGTTGACTTCATTCATGCATGTTGCACCATTCTGACTTGGATTACTTGCACATTCGTTGGAAAAACAAAATATGCAGTAAAATATAGGATAGAAAATCTACAAGCGTTTGCAAAACATGAAGAAAGATATATATGTAGAACTCCGCGCTCGTGAGTACAAAATGTGAACAAAATATTCTTAAAGTCCCCAAATTAAAGTTTGTTTGTTCGTTTTTAAGTGAGAGTCAAAGTACGATGTGAATTTATTTCCATTTTTTTCTGATTTTGTATTAGTATTAAAAAAATCTAGTGTGGAGGCACTTTAAAAAGATAGAGTCTGTTGACTAAGGAAATCTAATTGCTGCAAACATTGTCAAAGTTTCACCTGTTTCACAATTGGTTCCTTGGTAGCCATCAGCACACGTGCAGGTGTATCGATTGACTTCATCCATGCATGTTGCACCATTCTGACAGGGATTACTTGCACATTCATCGATATCTACATGGAGCCAAATAGACAACCAAAAATGCAGGGAATTACTAGATGGAAATGCGTAATAGCGCCGCTCTTGTGAATAATCACATAAACATTGTATCATATGAGCGAAATGTATACATTTGTGTACTTTTGAAACTTACACACGTGCGTTACGTGCAAAATATAGAAACAAAATAGAGGTCCAGAAACAGAAGCTAGATTTGTTTCTTTCTTATTTACATCTCTTCCGTTTTTGTATTGGTTAGAATCAATTGTAGTTGGGAGGCACTTTATCAAGATATAGTTTGTCGACTAAGGAAATCTTATTACTGTACGCATGTTTAAACTTTCACCTGTTTCACAATTGGTTCCTTGGTAGCCATCAGCACACGTGCAGCTGTATTGATCGATTTCTTTCATGCATGTTGCATCATTCTGACAGGGATTGCTTTCACATTCATCAATATCTACATGGGAGTCGAAAAGACAACAAAACATGCAGGGAACTATTAGATGGAAATGTGTAACAGCGCCGCTCTTGTGAATAATTAAATAAACATTGTATCACATGAGGAAAATGAATACATTTGTGTACTTTGAAACTTACATATATGCGTTATGGGCAAAATATCAAAAAAAAAGAATAAAGGTCCACAAACAGAAGCGAGATTTGGTTCTGCGTTATTAACATCTCTTCCGTTTTTGTGTTGGTAAGAATGAAATGTAGTGTTGATGCACTTTAACAAGATATGGTTTGTCGACTAAGGAACTCTAATTGCTGCATGCATGGTGAAAGTTTCACCTGTTTCACAATTGGTTCCTTGGTAGCCCTCAGCACACGTGCAGCTGTATTGATCGATTTCATTCATGCATGTTGCACCATTCTGACAGGGATTGCTTTCACATTCATCAATATCTACATTGGAGTCGAAAAGACAACAAAACATGCAGTGAACTATTAGATGGAAATGTGTAACAGCGCCGCTCGTGTCAATAATCAAATAAACATTGTATCACATGAGAGATTTAGACATTTGTGTATTTAATAATAATAATAATAATAATAGTTATTTCTTATAGAGCGCATTACATTTAAAAATCTCAATGCGCTTTACACAACAGTAAAAAAGAGGTAAATTATAAATAAAAAATTACGAGAAAACACCAATAAAATGCAAAGAGGTAAAATTTTAAAAAGTGTCTAGGAATAAAATGATCTAAAAAGATAAGTTTTTAATTGACTTCTAAAATTGTTAAAAGAATTTTGAAACTTACACATGTGCCATGCGGGCAAAATATCAAAAAAGAATAAAGGTCCTCAAACAGAAGCTAGATTTGGTTCTTTTAAAATGACCGTCAATATGCGAAAGGAATTCATTTATTCGAGGGCTTCCCTTTTTTTTGTAATTCAGGATTCAATTTCACGTTCACGTGACTAAAGGAAATCTCATAGATGTAAGCATTGATGAACATTCACCAGCTTCACAATTTGTTCCTGTGTAGCCATCAGCACACGTGCAGAATTATTGATTGACTTCATTCCCGCATTGTGCACCATTCTGACATAGATTACTGGCACATTCGTTGGAAAAACAAAATATGCAGTAAAATATAGGATAGAAATTTACATGCGTGTGCATAAACATGAAGAAACATATATATATTTAGAACTCTTCGCTCGTGAGTAAAAAATGGAAACAAAACATTCTTAAAGTCCCCAAATTGAAGTTTGTTTGTAGGATTTTAACTGAGAGTCAAAGTGTGATGTGAATTTATGTATAGGATAAAGCCCGAGAACGAGGGCTTTATCCGACTTTAAAACTATCGTCCCTAACTGATATATTTTGGTTTTCAATGTGTTTACGTCAACCGTCCCCTTTGTCAATGTAACATGTTTAGGATATGAATTAAAACTTTTATTTGTGAAATAGCCTTCCAATGTAATGGAACATCCTATAAATGCCCTAGGGCACATTATATAAATGCCCCAGAGCACAGCAGATTTTGCGTTGCAGTTGGTTTCCGCTTTGTTACCAAATTTGAATATTAAAACGTACCAGATGTCTACAGAATATGACATGTTCACTTTTGATTGGACAGTACTTTCCTACGGCGCTGTCATTCGTTTCTGGAATTTGGTGACCAAGGCTTTACGAGTAAATAAACACCCTGAATTGAGCACTCTGATTGGTCAATCAACAGTTGATAGTTTTTAATTACATTTAATCCGATTTTGTATTAGGAAGAATGAAATCTAGTGTGGAGGCACTTTAAGAAGATATAGTCTGTTGACTAAGGATATCTAATTGCTGCACGCATGGTCAAAGTTTCACCTGTTTCACAATTGGTTCCTTGGTAGCCATCAGCACACGTGCAGCTATATTGATTAACTTCATTCATGCATGTTGAACCATTCTGACAGGGATTACTTTCACATTCATCAATATCTACATGGAGTCAAAAAGACAACAAAACATGCAGTGAACAATTAGATGGAAATGTGTAACAGCGATGCTCGTGTGAATAATCAAATAAATATTGTATCACATAAGAAAAATACATACATTTGTGTACTTCTGAAACTTACACATCTGCGTTTCGGGCAAAAATGAAAAAAAGAATAAAAGTCCACAAAGAGATGCTAGATTTGGTTCTTTTAAAGTGACCGTCAATACGCGAAAGGAATTCATTTGTTCGAGGGCTTCCCTTCTATTTTTGTAATGCAGGATTCAATTTCGCGTTCACGTGACAAAGGAAATCTCATAGATTTAAGCATTGATGAACATTCACCAGCTTCACAATTTGTTCCTGTGTAGCCATCAGCACACGTGCAGGCATGTTGGTTGACTTCATTCATGCATGTTGCACCATTCTGACTTGGATTACTTGCACATTCGTTGGAAAAACAAAATATGCAGTAAAATATAGGATAGAAAATCTACAAGCGTTTGAAAAACATGAAGAAAGATATATATGTAGAACTCCGCGCTCGTGAGTACAAAATGTAAACAAAATATTCTTAAAGTCCCGAAATTAAAGTTTGTTTATTCGTTTTTAAGTGAGAGTCAAAGTACGATGTGAATTTATTTCCATTTTTTTCTGATTTTGTATTAGAAAAAAAAATCTAGTGTGGTGGCACTTCAAGAAGATAGAGTCTGTTGCCTAAGGAAATCTAATTGCTGCAAACATTGTCAAAGTTTCACCTGTTTCACAATTGGTTCCTTGGTAGCCATCAGCACACGTGCAGGTGTATCGATTGACTTCATTCATGCATGTTGCACCATTCTGACAGGGATTACTTTCACATTCATCGATATCTACATGGAGTCAAATAGACAACCAAAAATGCAGTGAATTACTAGATGGAAATGCGTAACAGCGCCGCTCTTGTGAATAATCACATAAACATTGTATCATATGAGCGAAATGCATACATTTGTGTACTTCTGAAACTTACACACGTGCGTTACGTGCAAAATATAGATACAAAGTAGAGGTCCAGAAACAGAAGCTAGATTTGTTTCTTTCTTATTTACATCTCTTCCGTTTTTGTATTGGTTAGAATCAATTGTAGTTGGGAGGCACTTTATCAAGATATAGTTTGTCGACTAAGGAAATCTTATTACTGTACGCATGTTTAAACTTTCACCTGTTTCACAATTGGTTCCTTGGTAGCCATCAGCACACGTGCAGCTGTATTGATTGACTTCATTCATGCATGTTGCACCATTCTGACAGGGATTACTTTCACATTCATCAATATCTACATGGAGTCAAAAAGAAAACAAAACATGCAGTGAACTATAAGATGGAAATGTGTAATAGCGCCGCTCGTGTGAATAATCACATAAACATTGTATCACATGAGGAAAATGTGTACTTCTGATACTTACACATGTGCGTTAAGGGCAAAATATAAAAAATGTATGAAGGTCCAGAAAAAGAAACTTATTTGGTTCTTTTTTATTTAGATCTCTATCGTTTTGATGTTTGCAAGAAAGAAATCTTGTGTGGAGGCATTTAAACAAGATATAGTTTGTCGACTAATGAAATCTAATTGCTGCACACATTTTCAAAGTCTCACCTGTTTCACAATCGGTTCCTTCGTAGCCATCAGCACACGTGCAGCTGTATTGATCGATTTCATTCATGCATGTTGCACCATTCTGACAGGGATTGCTTTCACATTCATCAATATCTACATGGGAGTCGAAAAGACAACAAAAAATGCAGTGAACTATTAGATGGAAATGTGTAACAGCGCCGCTCGTGTAAATAATCAAATAAACATTGTATCACACGAGAGATATATATACATTTGTGTACTTTTGAAACTTACACATGTGCAATGCGGGTAAAATATCAAAAAAGAATAAAGGTCCTCAAACAGAAGCTAGATTTGGTTCTTTTAAAAGTGACCGTCAATACGCTAAAGGAATTCATTTGTTCGAGGGCTTCCCTTTTTTTGTAATTCAGGATTCAATTTGGCGTTCACGTGACTAAAGGAAATCTCATAGATGTAAGCATTGATGAACATTCACCAGCTTCACAATTTGTTCCTGTGTAGCCATCAGCACAAGTACAGGAATGTTGGTTGACTTCATTCTCGCAAAGTGCACCATTCTGACTTGGATTACTGGCACATTCGTTGGAAAAACAAAATATGCAGTAAAATATAGGATATAAAATCTACAAGCGTTTGCAAAACATAAAGAAACATATTTAGAACTCCGCGCTCGTGAGTAAAAAATGGAAACAAAACATTCTTAAAGTCCTCAAATTGAAGTTTGTTTGTTCACTTTTAACTGAGAGTCAAAGTACGATGTGAATTTATTTACATTTTTTTCTCATTTTGTATTAGTAAAAACAAAATCTAGTGTGTGGGCACTTTAACAAGATAGAGTCTGTTGACTATGGAAATCTAATTGCTGTATGCATTGTCAAAGTTTCACCTGTTTCACAATTGGTTCCTTGGTAGCCATCAGCACACGTGCAGCTGTATTGATTGACTTCATTCATGCATGTTGCACCATTCTGACAGGGATTACTTGCACATTCATCAATATCTACATGGAGACAAAAAGACACCAAAACATGCAGTGAACAATTAGATGGAAATGTGTAACAGCGCCGCTCGTGTGAATAATCAAATAAACATTGTATCACATGAGAAAAATGTATACATTTGTGTACTTCTGAAACTTACACACATGCGTTACGTGCAAAATCTGAAAAAGAATAAAGGTCCACAAATAGAAGTTAGACTTGGCTCTTCTAAAGTAACCGTCAACATGCGAAAGGAATTCATTTATTCGAGGGTTTCCCTTTTATTTGTGTAATTCTGGATTCAATTTCGCGTTGACCTGACTAAAGGAAATCTGTTTGCTGCACGAATGGTCAAAGTCTCACCTGTTTCACAATTGGTTCCTTGGTAGCCATCAGCACACGTGCAGCTGTATTGATTGACTTCATTCATGCATGTTGCACCATTCTGACAGGGATTACTTTCACATTCATCAATATCTACATGGAGTCAAGTAGACAACCAAAAATGCAGTGAACTATTAGATGGAAATGCGTAACAGCGCCGCTCTTGTGAATAATCACATAAACATTATATCATATGAGGGAAATGTATACATTTGTGTACTTTGAAACTTACACACGTGCATGCGTTACGTGCAAAATATAGAAACAAAATAGAGGTCCAGAAACAGAAGCTAGATTTGTTTCTTTCTTATTTACATCTCTTCCGTTTTTGTATTGGTTAGAATCAATTGTAGTTGGGAGGCACTTTATCAAGATATAGTTTGTTGACTAAGGAAATCTTATTACTGTACGCATGTTTAAATTTTAACCTGTTTCACAATTGGTTCCTTGGTAGCCATCACCACACGTGCAGCTGTATTGATTGACTTCATTCATGCATGTTGCACCATTTTGACAGGGATTACTTTCACATTCATCAATATCTACATGGAGTCAAAAAGAAAACAAAACATGCAGTGAACTATAAGATGGAAATGTGTAATAGCGCCGCTCGTGTGAATAATCACATAAACGTTGCATCACATGAGGAAAATGTGTACTTCTAATACTTACACATGTGCGTTACGGGCAAAATATAAAAAATGTATGAAGGTCCAGAAACAGAAACTTATTTGGTTCTTTTTTATTTAGATCTCTATCGTTTTGGTGTTTGCAAGAAAGAAATCTAGTGTGGAGGCACTTAAACAAGATATAGTTTGTCGACTAAGGAAATCTAATTGCTGCACACATTTTCAAAGTCTCACCTGTTTCACAATCGGTTCCTTGGTAGCCATCAGCACACGTGCAGCTGTATTGATCGATTTCATTCATGCATGTTGCACCATTCTGCAATTATTGCATGATATGAGGCACGATTCATTTATGCAAATGAGATTTTGGGTAGCGAAGGGTAGCGGAGGTAGCGGACCATAATTTCAAAGTTTCATCTATTTT
>LD345393.1:178325-193695 GCA_001465055.1 Ptychodera flava | reverse complement strand
GGGGGGGGGGGGGGGCTCGCGACCGACCTTTTGTTTGTAAGTGCGCCCGACCGCTATACGTGACCCCCGTCGCTTACCCTAACAGAACAAATTCAGCACAAACGAAAACCGCTAATTTCAAGTATCTTTCCGTGCATAATGTCCCGAAACATGTTATTTTACTCCAGCCATACCTTTGTATACTCTTCCCGTCTTTAAAACTGTTAATGGGTTTGATTTAATGTTTAATGTTCCAAGGTATACTGTTAGCTACTCGCATGGTTTTGTGTTGATCTGGGTTGCCTAGTGGGCAACGGGGAATTTCAGTAGTGGGGAGAGGGCAGTGGGGAGCTTGAATTGTTGTGGGAGTGGGGAGCGGGCAGACCATAGATACTGGAGGGCAGTGGGCATCAAAATTCAGTGGGAGGGCACATTTTCCGTATATGCCAGTGGGAGGGCAGTTACGAACAGCTCTACTTTCCCCTCCAAATTTTAGGTCAATGTCAAACATAAGTTAAATTTGTATATCATCCTTCAAAACATGTTTTGTGGTGATTTTGCGAAATTGATGAAATTTACCAGTTGGCGGCACCTGAGTGTGGCCTCTATGGAAATCCGGTCACGATATGCGACATGCGACCTGCGTCCTGCGAGTTTGAATCATGCGACCTGCGCCATCGGCATTTAGACCTAGGTGTAACCTGCGACTTCACAACAACGACCTGCGTCCTGCCTGTTTGTCAAACTTCGACCTGCGACTTCACAACTGCGATGTAATAAAGGGAAAGTTGTTTTACACATCAGCCATCTCGTCTTGTATGTGCTTTGGTGTCTGAGTTGTGTTTTGGCTGTTAGTGTGAAAACTAACAAACGGTTCGTTAATTTCAAAATAAGCCATGGCCAGACGTGGGCGTAGTCGAGTATGTCTTAGACAACCGTGACCCTTTGACCCCGCGTTTCGAAACCAGCGGTCTCTTCCTCAGTCGCCTATGTATATCTCTTTATTTTTATATAGTGTGTCTATGATGTTGATCTCTTGTTCTTCTAGCAGGGAAACTAGAATATTATGTTTGGATCGTTTTGTTTATAAGCTTATTTGTTTCTTGCCTTGTTCCTGATGCCGTGGACTTTGGCCTGTACCAGTATATCGCTAATCATTTCTTTTGTATGCGATGATCGGTTGTCACGCAGTGCAGAAATATTTCATTCAGGCTATAGTGTTTCGTCCTTGTCTTTTTATAGCTTGTGTTCTAATATATATTGTTGCTATAGTTTTCGTTGTGAAGACTAGTGTTTTCTTTGTTTCTTCGTTTGTTCGCTTGTTTCATAGTTGCGTAATTCGTGCGGCGAACTGTGCTTGCGATGTGACGGGACATTTCCTGTTGTTTTAGCCACGTTCGATTAATCTTGCATTAAGGTTGGCTGGGGTGCATGGTCACCGAATCGAAGTACAACAACCACAGAATACTTCTTTAGGCCTAAACTAGGTCATTTCGATCTGTGAAATAGCCACCACTTTAGGAAACAACATATACAACAACATGCTTGTTGAAGTAGGCCTATCAACACAAATTTTATTCATGAAAATCGGTGATCAGTTGAGCATTGTCCCTTTGAAACCGGACTTTGAAAGCAGCCGAACAACACGTAGGCCAACACAGCTGTGTCATCGAAGCTCATCTCTTTCTTAAATGACACCACCTATCACTGATATTACTTGTGACTGCTTTTCATACTCTCGATAAACACCAAATACCTAAAATCATGGATCAGGTCGTGATCTCGCAGGTCGCAGTTTCAAACTCGCAGGTGGCAGCTAGGCCAGGAAGTCGCAGGTTGCAGTTTGACATACACGCAGGACACAGGTCGCAGTTTTGAAGTCGCAGGTCCCATGTCGCATGTCGTGACAGGATTTCCATAGGCCTCCCATAACATTTTGTCGCCGCACTCCAGGGTGAAAAAGAATCACTTTGCGAGCAGACAACAATCATCTAACACCGCACATCGAGTTAGAAAATCCTATCGAAAGTACTGAATCGTTTTTTTTTGTTTTTTGTTTACTCACCAATCCGAATTTATCATATTTCTGTAAATTAGAGACAAAATACACAGCAATCATGGGCCTTAATGGCTTACATGTAACCTAGTCATGTCATGGTCTCCAAGCAAATTATGTAAAACGGTTTTAATATCGTTATACCATATGCAAATTTGTAGTCAACTTACTTTATATTTCAGGCGGGATAACCATTTAGTGAGATATGTTGCTGATAAAAATGACTCGCTAACTGACTTTACAATTTAAAAACTGAAAACTTATAGGGGCCAATGTGCATTTTTTGGATATCTATGTTGTCGACGAATTTCATCATGTCAAGGCACTTCAGCAATTTCGGCTCTGACGCTTTGCTGGACCAATCATTTTGGTAGCGCACAAAGCTCTTACACAACATATTAATTTGGGAACTATTTCATTCAGGAGGGTTCTGCGAAGCATCTTGTTGATCACTAAAAATAATTATAGGTTGCCACAAGGGGGCCATTTTTTCACGATGGAAACGCCGACTTTCTACAAAAATTTCACGCGAAAAGCTACTTTAAATCAGAATTCTACTACTACAGTATGTCCTATCAAATATTTCGAGATTAGGTAAATCTCTCCACCCGGACAGCTCAACTCAAGTCAACGGTAGCGCGACAATAAGCCTGCCCGAATGGAGAACTCAACAGCAAATACGTAAACGTTGACCTGCCCTCTTCTAACTAAAGCTAACGCCGTCTTCGCAGCTAAACAGCTCTATAATCTTGCGATCGGAAGACCTTTGGCTGACTATCACAGTAGAAAAGTCACAATTACGTACTGTACTTCTGATTGGATCCAAATTAAACTATGACATGATTGTTATTCTGGATCAAGTATATGATGGAAAATTCTCCTTCCAGAACCTTCCTAGAAATCTATAGCAACAGTAATCATAGCAAAGCAATGGCACCATACATTAGCAATCTACTAACCACGTATTCATTACGGTTTCCAATTACCGTTGCGATGGGGTCCAGTCGTTAACTAAGGGATTTTCCCCGTCCACTGCAGCCGTCTAGTTTCCAATTTCACCAGGCCTATAACATGTGGACGAAGATAGACACGGATATGGGGCGCCGAATGTAAAATAATGGTAGAGTTGACTTTTCAGATCCTCAGATTCAGATCCTCAGATCCTCAGATCCCTTCAGACTTAGATCTCAGATCCTATAACTTCAGACGCAGATTCGAATTTACAAGCCTTCTACAATACCGGTATGATTACAATATTTTAAATAATAATTTGAATATGTGTACAAGGCAGGTATGAAAAAAAAATGTCTACATAAACGTTTTCGCTCAGCAAGTTTCATGGGTCAACAATTACAGATTAGCTAACTCGCTTCTTCCGACCCCTAAATTCCTGATCTAGCCCGGGGTCACTGGCCTCCAACATTGATTAGTTATATTCCCTCGCCATCAATATTACGAACGATGGTAAAATATTGACAGTCGATAGCCGCCATTTACATGATCGTCGCGGTCTTGATCGTTCGATCGCTCGTGTGTTTATCTCTATGTATAGACAATAGAGGGGGTATATCGGCACTGACCCCGAGTCTGCACTGACCCCGCAATTTATTGACTTGCCGCCTGCCGCATGCCGTTAATGTAGCAAATTGGATAAAACGGGAGACTACAAACACCGAAAGTGCTAATGCAGTGAATAAGTAAGGCTATAAACAGAGCAAAATTCAACAAAATGGATAGAAGGGGATGTGACTGGAAAAGCGGCAAAGTCAAATAAAGTTGAAAATAAAAGCCATGAACACAGCAAATCTAACATAGGGATTGTGAAGCCTGTAGGCGGATGACTAAATTTCGAAAATGAACATTGCTTGCAAAAATCACCTACGTCCAACCCAGTGTGCTTTAAAAAGTGTACAAGCACAGGGCCTCATAAGTGGCTATTTAAGTCCATATTACAGCGTTTTTCTTTCTTTTTCAATGTTACAAATAAACCAGCTGAGGAGCACAACACTTGTGGGTTGGAAGCAGTGGCCGACTGGTTTTGTGTGAGGCCTATCAGCTAGGCGATGTTGCCGTGAGTGTGTGGGGGTTCGAATCCCGTTTGAGTTATAGTAAAATTTAGATTTGTGTAGCTGTCTTTTGTGTAGCTTGTATTGGCATGTATAGTGCGCCCTCAAAGGGGAATATGATCATATGTAAATGCAACATTTAGTTCCGTAACCTCTAGTCATGCCTACTTCCCTCGCCATATGGCCGGCCATGCGTACAGACGTCGCTGTGTTTACTGTACTAATTTTGATAGGGGTAGTGCGCGCAACAGGGAGCCTGTCACCTGGGAAATGGAATGTGTCATGTGGGAATGCTCACGTTTAGTCACGGAATATGAGATCAAAGGTCATAGGCCAGGCTTTTGCGCAAGCGCTTCCCTCAAATAACTATTGCTGTTCGTACGTGTATAACTAATGCTGCATACAACTGTACAGTCTTCTCCGCTAGGTGACTGGGTAACGTACGTTTTATGAGTTCGAACCCGATTGAAACAACCATATTTGTTAATGGAGAAAGTGCATGAGCACAAAGTGAGTATCACTTTTTAGTCATTTGTGATAGACTTGTAACAGAACTTCAGAAGGGAATGAGACACAACAACTGTTGCAGCACTATGACTATGACTTATCCATATCTCATTCATTTTACGTTGAAATGAAAACACTCGCAACATATCTTTATTCATAATAATGGTTTTGCTTATCAATGTTTTCCTTCATGTTATTCCTTGGGAACATATTCTGTTTGAGCATTGAGCATTGACATTGACATTTTATGATATCCATTGACATTTAGAACATTTGGAGTTGCACACCTGTCACATGGGAATGAAGAGACTCTCAACACATCTAAAACCACTAGCATGGCATTATCTATCAATGTTTATCTTCATTTTCTTTTCTGGTAACATATTCTGAATCATTTTGAGCGTTGACATTGGAATTTTGTTGTATTGATTTGCATTTCGAGCATTCAGAGTCACACACCTGTCACGTTGGCATTGAGAGTCTGTCAACACATAACCAACAACCAAAATTGTGTAACTTATCCGTGTTTCCCTCAATTTTCTTTCTTGTTGACCTATTCTGAAACAATTTGAGCATTAATATAGGAATTATGTTGTATTGATTGACATTTGGAGCATTCAGAGTCATCACACATGTCACATGGGAATGAAGAGTTTCTCAACACAGCTGCAACCGCAATATTTTATATCTCACACATCTTCTCCTACCTCTTAAGTTTTCCTGTCCCGTTCTGAACCTTCTTGTAATTATTACATTTGAATTTTGTTTTATTCATTGTAATTTAGACCTTTCGGAGTCACACACCTGTCACATGGGAATGGAGAGTTTCTCAACACTGCTCCGACCACAATATCGTGTGTCTTATACATCTTCTCCTATCTTTTAAGTTTTCCTGACCCATTCGGAACCCCTGTTAATTATTACATCTTCATTTTGTTGTATCACTTGTAATTTAGACCTTTCGGATTCAAACACCTGTCACGTGGGAATGGAGAGTTTCTCAACACAGCTCAAGCCACAATATCGTGTGTCTTACACATCTTCTCCTATCGTTTAAGTTTTCCTGACCTATTCTGATCCCCTTTTAATCATTACATTTGAATTTTGTTGTAACCATTGTAATTTAGACCTTTCCGATCCCGAGTCACACACCTGTCACGTGGGAATGGAGAGTTTCTCAACACAGCTCCAACCCCTATATTTTGTGTCTTACACATCTTCTCCTATCGTTTAAGTTTTCCTGACCTATTCTGAACCCCTTTTAATCATTACATTTGAATTTTGTTGTAACCATTGTAATTTAGACATTTAGGAGTCACACACCTGTCTTGTGGGAATAGAGACTCTCAACACATCTCCAACCATTACCAGTAAATGGTGTGACTTATCCATGTTCTCCTTCGTTTTATTTCTTGGTGAGCTATTCTGAACCAGTTTGAGCAATGGCATGGGAATTTTATCTACGCATGACTTTTTGGAGCTGTCGAGTCACACACCTGTCATGTGGATATGGAGACTCGCAAGACATCTAAAACTACTATATTGATGTGACGTACAAATGTTCTTCTTCATTTTATTTTTAAGTTAGCTATTTTCAACCAGTTTGAGCAATGACATGGGAATTATATTCTATCAATTTACATTTGAAGCATTAGGAGTCACACACCTGTCATGTGGGAATGGAAACTCTCAACACATCTCCAGCCACTGTATTCGTTAGACTTATAAATGTTTTTTTTTTAATTTATTTCTTAGTGAGCAATTCTGAATACGTTTGAGGAATGATATGGGAATTTTATCCTATCTACTTACATTTGAAGCATTCGGAGTCACACCTGTCACATTGGAATGGAGAGACTCTCCACGCATCTCCAGCCACTATAATGGTGTGACTTACCGATGTTCTCCTTCATTTTATTTCTTGATGACATATTCTGTACATGTTTGAGCAATGACATGGGAATTTATCACTATCAACTTACATTTGAAGCATTGGGAGTCACACACATGTCAAATTTGAATGGAGACGTTCAACACATCTCCATCCACTACAGTGGTGTAACTTATTCACGTTCTTCATCAATCTAAGATTGTAGTGTGTGATCTATTCTGAACCAGTTTGAGCAATGACATTGGAATTTTATCTGTATTGCTATTTGGCCCAGTCTGAGTCATACACCTGTCACGTGGGAATGGAGTCTCTCTCATACCACATAAAACCTCATAATGACCATCATCCTTGCCACGTATACCACAACTTTCACAAACACTGTGCATGAATCTCTTGTAACAATAATCACAGCAATCATGTAGATATCAAGATAATGGGAATTTTAACATTCGGTCAATTTTAAATTCTGTGAGCAATAAGAAATAACGATGATGTAACTTAGTCTATTATGCACTCACCAAATATATTTCCTGTACAGCTGATGTGTTGTAAGAGTATTTTGAAGAGACATTGATTTGAGAAAGTAATAATGCAGTTTATTATACACTTTAACACCTCTTACCATCCCCCGTCAAAACATCAGATATTCATTGTTGTAAAACACTACACAGTTATAGTAAGTATGTTTTTCTTTTTTGTACTCAGATTGGCAGCTGACTATGTAGACGAGGTACTTTGCAAAGAAACAGTTGTCTTGTGTCAAGAAGAAAAGGCATAAGCCTGAAGATGCAGACATTAGCTTTGTATAGTAATAGAGATTTTGCACATATGAGGGTTGGGTGAAAAGTTTTGAGCCTAACTATGAAGGAGCAATGCCAGATCAATGACGCTTGGTTTGAATATATTTCAACTCTTCAGATGACAACCTAGCAAAGGGACAAACTATCAATGGAGAGTACTATTCTGACCTGTTGAGGGAGTTTCGGGAGGCTGACAAAAATACGACGAGGGAAAGTTGAGAAAAGGTGTCTTGTTCCATCCGGACAATGCTCCACTTCACAAATCAGTCATTGACATGGCAACAGTGCATGACTGCGGCTTCAAACTCATTCTACGTGCCCACCATACTCTCCTGACCTAGCACCCTCAGACGTTCATCTCTTCCCCCACATGAAGAAATAGTTAGTTGAAAAGCATTTTGTGTTTTTAGGGCATTTTTTTCATTTTTTGGTCAAAAATCTTTTTCATAAAACAATAATTGTCATAGCTTTGATATTTAGTACACAGGTTCAAAGAGGTTATCAACATGTAATATATTCAAAATATGATGAAATGTACAATTTTATAATTTTGGAGCAATATTTGCCATTTTTGGTTAAAAAGTGTGTTTCTAAAAACCTGCTTGTCTGATAGCTTTGATATTTTGTACACAGGTTCCTATAGGTCATCCTTGTGTGATGTATTGACATTGTGATGAAATCTTCTATTTTGTATTTTGACACAAGTTTTACCACTTTTTGTCAAAAACTTTGTTTCGCAAAAGTTACTCATCTGATAGCATTTTTGTCAAACTGCCTGAATAAGTGTCCACCCAGTGTCAGAGACGGATTGCAAAGACACTGTAGGTATAAATGACAGTTTTCTATGCTTGCTACTGATGAATGTCTGTGTAAATATGGATCTGTAATGGAACGTTCTTCTGTCATAACAATACATTGTATTGCCAAGGGACCTCTGCACTCAGTATATATTTGGTGTTATGCTATGTACGTCCTCTATACTGTCCATGCCTAAAGTGGCTACAGGGACTTTGACCCTATGTTTAATTGTTCTCCTTGTGTAACGGTAGTTCTAGTCTGTTTGTACATCACTGTATTTACACAAAATGAATACAACCTGAAAACTCCTGCATGCTAAGCCATGGCCATGTTGTTTTACCTAATGTGGTACAGTATTTTCAAATAGCTCAGACGTAATACACTCCGACTCAAAATATTTAGCTATAAAGTATTTCACATGTACTTACATATTTGCTTTGCTTCAAATGCATGATTGACATAGCTACGTCTAGAACACTACAGTATGTATTTACCAAATGGGAACACGATTAGAAACAAGAAGTGACATAAATGTGAAACACAAAGTTCAGTTCTAAAGAGAACAAGTGATTGATCTTCATGAAACTTGTGGAAAGAGCATTGGTTGCACTGAACTGTTAGCAGAACAGGAAACAGGCAAGCTGTGTAATTGAGGAGTTGCCAACAATGTCAGGTGTAATTATCGTCTAGGCTGTAAATGATTAAAAAGGGAAACTCAAGCAAATTGCTAAAACTCTGTAACCACATACCAGATTCTGTTGAAACTTTGTATGCAGGTTCTTTATGGTGATTCCAGTTACATTTGTTCAACTTGTGGTGAAAGTTTTGAAAATTGTCTTTGCGATAAATTTTCCCTTTTTTGGGTCAAATCTTCTCCTCATAAAGTGTTCGTCAAATTGCTTTTAAACTTGGTACGCGTGATCTCGGGGTTCGCCTTTGTAAGATATGTTCAAATTGTGGTAAAATTTTTATATTTGTATATTTGGGGTAATTTTGTGCATTTTTGCTCAAAAAATCATTTTCTTTGAATTAACGATTGTATTTATTGTAACTATTATTTTAACCATCAATATTAGTAAGATTGAGTGTATGAGTAGCACAACAGGAAGCTAAACTCATTATGAACTGAACAAAATTCATGTGTTTGAAGTTTAAGCACATCATGTAACAAATGAATGCAAATTTACCATGCAGTAGTCAATCAGTACCAGCAAATATCCGCCTTTTTAAAAGTAGGATATTTGTAAGACTTTATAAGAATACAGCCACACAATTTTGACAAATAGAATACATTGGTACTATGCAGGGTCCATGACACTCATGGAAAGTCCTAAACAATATTTTAATGTTGAAGCTTCCCGTAAGGTTCATTGAAATAGTAATTTTGTCCTGAAAGTCATTGACAATTGATTATTCGCATACAATTTCAACTGACATAAGCATCATAAGTGATATATTGTGAAGTGGTATATTGCATTCTGAATGTGTGCTTTTAAATTGCCATTGAAAGCATGGAAACTCTTTACATTTCGCTTTGATGAGGTGAAAACTTTTTTATCACTGCTTGTTCCAAATTAACTTTTTAACTTACAATTTTGTATGAGTGAAAAATATATTGAGTATTGTTACATTATTCAAAATAATAAAATATAAGAAAGGTATCACATTGTGTGTTGTCTTAATTCCAGTGTAATTTGTCAATCATATATAAATCATGATATCATACGTAAAGGATTATGACTTCTTTCACATTCTGTAATTCATTTTCGGGTGATTTGACCAATTGATACATCGCTACCATCAGTATTCTATTAATAGTATATTTGTGTATCAGCTATCGAACTGCCAACTGTCAGTTTCTGTAACACACAAGTAAAATTATCAAATATTTAGCGAATAGTATGGAGGATGATTCCTTGTTAAAGATAAAATGAGAATGTGAAACAAATATGGCCGATGTCCATCAATGAGACATAGATGTAACAAAATAGGCACAACTTTTGTCAGTATATTACAGTTTACTGACAATACCACATACTAACTTTCTCAGACTTTTAACTCCCAATGAAGGGGTAAAAGATATACTACGCATTAGCTGTATAATCGGGCCAATCCTGATTTACCAGCTGATCTCCATGTAGTAGTGTAAAGCAAGGCGTGCAGTGTTTCATCCAGATAGAGGGATTCCCCCTCTGTTGACATGTTGGCATTTGTCAGGGGAGCGAGACCCTCCCCGTGAAATGGTGCTAGTTACACCTTAGAGATACAAGTTGAACACATGAACTGGTAAAATCACCCCTGTAAATGTTCTGGTAAAGGGGGAATCCCCCTAATGATGCCATCCTGGAAGAAACATTGTACAAGCTGCAGTATATGCTTCTTTGACAACATCATTCAAACCCGGTATTGAATGATAGTGCTTTTGGTTTTCTTGAATTGAATACATCATCACTTGCCTTCATCATTCATTCAGTCCTCTTCGTCCCGGGTGGGACATAAGGCGATGACGAGTTGCCTCCACTTTTCTCTATCCTTGGCTGCATGTTGTGCCTCGCCCCAGGTCAGACCCATCTCCTTCAGCTCAGCCATCACCGTGCGGCGCCAGGTGGTTTTAGGCCGACCCTGCCTCCTCTTCCCAGGTGGAGTCCATCGTAAGGCAGTCTTTGGCACGCGATCTTGAGACATTCTGAGGACGTGACCAAGCCATCTAAGCCGGCGGCGCTGGATTTCAATCACCAGGCTCTCAGTCTTTGTCCTTTCGTAGAGTTCCCTGTTCGAGATCTTATTTGGCCAGAAGATGCGGCAGATCCGTCACAGGCACCCATTGTGGAAGGCATTGATCTTGTTCATATCGCTTTTTGTGACTCGCCAGCACTCTGCCCCGTACAGTAGCACTGGTTTGACCATGGTGTTGTAAAGTCTAACCTTCAGCCTGATGCTGTACTGGTTGGATCTTAAAACTGGTTGGAGTGCTGCAAAAGCGCCCCGGGCCTTCCCAAGTCTTGCCTTGATGTCTTTCTGTGCTGCGTTGTCTTTGGCGACAAGGCTACCCAGGTAAGTAAATTCCTCGACGAAGTCAAGTGGTGCTCCGTCCACTATGAGGGGTGCATCTGGTGTGGCATTGATGCACATAACCTGGGTCTTGGAGGTGTTGATTTTCAAGCCTACTTGTTTGGCAAAATTGCCCAGCCTGTCTGTCTTCTCTTGAAGGTGATAGAATTTAGTGGAGAAGGCAGCAACATCATCGGCAAAGTCAAGATCTTCTAGTTGGGAAAAAAGTGTCCACTGGATGCCTCGGGGTCTGTCTGCTATTGTCCTACGCATGATCCAGTCGATGACAAGCAAGAAGAGGATGGGTGAGATGATGCATCCCTGCCGTACACCTGACTCTACAGCAAACCATTCTGACAGCTTGCCATCAACGATGACACTGCACTCGAACTGGTGGTAGAAAAGCCCCATGAGTGTAACCATCTTAGGTGGTACACCATATGATCGAACAATTTTCAATGGTCAACGCTTTACAAATTGAGTTAAAAGTTGAATAATATGATGACGAAAGAGCCTAGCCAGCTCTCTGTAAAAGACAGATATCGGCTACATTAAAGAGGGTCTTCATATACAAGCGATGTGTTGGGTCATCAGCAATAAGGCCTACAATACACGATTTTCATTATTATGCAGCGCTCTTTAGAAATTACAGTGCTCAATGTTGAAGCAGAGCATTATAAATTATAACACAAATTACTTCAAGTACAAAGTAATGATATCAGATAAACTTAATAGAAATAAGTATGCATGAAACTTAAGTAACAGATAAATTACTTTGTACTTGAAGTAATTTGTGTTATTATATATATATATATATATATATATATATATATATATATATATATATATAAACACATATATATATACATATATATATATATACAACGCTATATAAAATATTTTTGCATCACTGTTTTGTCGACCATGATCTGGCTAACCGGCATTACCACGGCACTCTCTCGAAAAATTGAACTCCTCGACACTCTTTAACTGCGTATTTCAATCGCCGACGACCTCGCACAAACCCTATGTTTAAATGCTCGTTTCTAAACAAAATATACATTTCACATAGCCTGATTTCCATGATTTCCTATATATTGCCACCCGCCGGTTTGATTATAAACGATACGTAAGTACAGAGAGCATACAGAGGGCCTTCGTCGCAATGCGGAAGTGCATGTACGTGACCTGTCAAAATTTTCCCACATGACAGTCTCCGGGTGCGCGCAAACTCCATAACTGCTAATTTTTACAGTAAGCAAGCGAGGACAGGAAGTAGGCATGGCTAAAGGTCACGGAACTAAAGGTCGTATTTACATATGATCACATTCCCTGTTGAGGGCGCACTATACATGCCAATACAAGCTACATAAAAGACAGCTACACAAGTGTTGTCCTCTTCATCTGGTTTATTTGTAACATTGAAAAATAAAGATAAACGCTGTAATATTGACTTAAATAGCCACTTATGAGCCCCTGTGCCTACAGTGCAAATTTCAAAGCGAATATCTGGTACAAGTTTATGAAGAAAGATGAACTTAAAAACAAAAAAGCGAATGGAATGAACGTCCACATGCAGTATGCTCACAGAAGGATGAAAAGAATGAGCAATGCATACAATGACATTGAAGTTTGGTTTGGCGGGCAAATTGGCGCGCTCACAAGGCTATGCATGTTTTTGGGCGAACTGCAACAGTCGCCGTGGTGTGGGCCCGACACAACCCATGAAACCTGCATGGAACGATTCTTGACAGAAAGCTTTGTCAAAAACTCTTGGTCAAACATGACTGTAAAATAAACACTGTCAAGACTGAAAACCTTAACAATGCTACACAAAGAACCTCCTTTTGAACACTGACGTCCGATTACATTTACAGCCATAGCAAAACATGCCCCGCTGCATATATTCACTACACGTACGAAAAGGCGGCCCACGTGCACATGTATGTATTGGAGCTGAAACTTTTGAAGAGGTTTCGGCACGGTATTTGCCCCCCCCAACGAAGGATGAATGAGTATCCCCATGGCCAAACATTAATGCGATGAATAATGAGTTACGATAAAGTAGTAGTATAGCTACCGTTGTGTTGTTAAGTTCAGATAAGGTCCGCGTCCAGCTGCCGAAATGGCAGTCTTGCTTGGAGGAATGTCTGGGGTAAATGAGGATAAAGGATGACCTCGTGATCCCCGCCGAAGGTGACGCTGTATTAAAGTTTGCAGGAGATTTCCTTACTTCATTGCTGTATTACTTCCTTTGTAAAATACACAGTTTGGAATATTCTTTGCTCATGGATGAATACATTATATTTCACTTATAAAATGATGAATAAAACTGAGGATTTCATCACAAAGTTTTCAAGCCTTGTAAGACTTGAAGGAGAAGAATGCATGCTGAATACATTTATATGATGATCTTTGTAATAAATGACTGATCTTTTGTTTTTTTCAGACAACAACAACAACCAGACCTATGGATCTCCTGTGTGAGTAAGTGGGAACAGACATATGATGATGTCATTCCTGTAAGGGGTATGCCTCATGAGTTTGCAGGTTGTCCAAAGCTTGCAGGTAGTCTTTAATTTCGTGCAGGCGCGATAAAATGTCCGCATCGTGATCATTACTTTTGACTTATCTGGCGGTAACGTGAAAGTTATAGATTGCCTACAGCACGGCAACCGAGGAGGCTTATGAAATCGCCTTTGATAGTCACTCAAGCTGTAGCTGTAGCATTGACGAATCTTAATTTTTATTTCAATATTGAATTGCATATCAATTGTTACTATGAGGTTATTAAGAAAATACCGCAAAAGATGCACTCGGACATTGGCGCAGGGTATCGCCCGACGCGAAGAGGACACGCTTCTGCAAGTTTTGAAGTGTGTGCACTACACACGGACGTACAGAGCGCGCGCGAGACTTGTTCTGGCCCAAGTCCAATGGGTCCCTTGAAACCGTTGTACAATGAACGCGCCGATACAGCCGCAGGGAATGGGGCGCCTTGAAACCGTACGTGTTACGGAACGGGCGTTCCGTACGGCTTTCATAGCGCACGCAAAATTATATTGTTCTCGATGGTAGATATATAATAATTTATTATATGTATAAACTTAATTCGGTTTTATTTAAATTGTGATTTTAGCTTTAGATTTCCTTCAGATTTTGATTTTCTGTTTAAAGTTAGAATCATTTTCATTCTTGAAAATGAAACTCATTTTCATTTCGAATTTGATTTTGATTTTGTCACTCGAATGAAAATTGACTAGAGATTTCCTTTACATTTGGATTTTCTTTTTTAAAGTTAGAATCATTTCCAGTCTATTCATTTTCATGCGAGCGAGAATTTCCGGGCTCTTCGCTGCTCCGAATGGAAGGCGTGTGTCGACTATGTACGTCCAAGTTTTATGCTGGGCGAATTTGTAACGTAGGCCTGTAGCACGGAGTGAGCAAACATCTTACATGTATTGGTACTGAGCGATAAGTTGAATTCAGGTTGACTTTGGCCAGATACGATCCTGGCCTGCAGAGAGCGACAGCGTGATTGAGAGTTTCATATTTGAACGAGCTTTAGATGCTGAGTTCACTCTTGTTCACCAGTGTTTCCTTGTCACACGTCCAACTGATACAGGTTTGAATTTAATCAAGTGTCATCTCCGGAGTAAACAAGCACCTTTAAACACCATAATGTCGTCGACAAATCGAAAATACAAGCACATTTTGTGCTGTCTGTGTAATTACTCAAGTGATTTTCAAGTCAAAATGCTTTTTTTAAAAATCAGCTATCTTTGAATATGTAATCTATTTTTCAGCTAAAAAACCCACCATACTCGGTGGGAACAGTTACATGGCTGTTTTGCATTGCCTAAGTCTAACATGTACTCGTTGTTTAAGTGAAAAACTCGTGTCTAGAATACACGTCTTTGTGAATGACGCGTGTTTGTGTATTTGCCTATTTGTCGACGTTTTTGTAACCTTAAAGGTCATATTTTGACCTTGTTGACATTCCTCTCACAAATAGACGGCCATCCATGAATGGATGGTACGCATATGAATTGAAAGGGACGTCGATAGAATACAATATCAATACTTCGTGTTCCTATTCTTTCATCATGTGAAGAAGGGTAACAAACATAAAAAGAAATATCACATGAATTGTGCCTAATCTTCTACTGGTATTACCTCAATCGTGAGTTTCGATGACGCCTCACAGTAACACACCTACTCA
>LD345393.1:147235-157867 GCA_001465055.1 Ptychodera flava | reverse complement strand
TAAGAGATAGATGAGAGGAGAAATGAAGAGGAGGAGGAAAAAAAGAGAGAGAGAGAGAGAGAGAGAGAGAGAGAGAGAGAGAGAAAGAGACCGACCGGCCGACCGACCGACCGACCGATCGACCAAAGTGAAAATATGATTATATTTGTCACTTAAGTTTCTGGCATCTTGCAATCTTCTCACAAAATTTTGAATTCACCCTCATTAATATGGTCAGGACGTGCTGTTACACTTAAGTTATAGAGGGGGATGTTGAAAATGAATAAATAATATTTGTTTTGATGACGAAACTTTGAAACCAACCCATAAAGTTTGCTTTAATAGCATGGATTTTGCCAGTACTCGGAATGTGAAGCTTTTCTGATATACAAAGATTACACCGCTTGCTCAGTAATGTCAGAGTAACTGAATGCTTTGTCAATACTTGAACAACATGCATCATTTTTTGTAAGGAAAGATTGCATGTGATTAGCGAAGCGTGTATTGAAGGTGTTATCCGTGAGACCAATGTAAACTTTTTCCTTATTGACTCTTGTTGAAACTATAGCCTTAATGACAATCGCACCTTTAAATGAACCAGGTTTCAAAATGCAAAGACAGAATGGAGTAAAACCTGATATCAAAATGTTATCTTTATCTTCATCTTTATGTAAACTGGACTGAAATGCTATATTAATTTGTACATCTTATGAAAGAAAAAAACGCAAACAAAACAAAAAGAAAAAAAACTCATAAGATATATATGGAAATAAAGAAAAGATAGAGCAGGCTTTTGCTTCCCATGGCGTCTATTTTGAATGTGTTTAGTTCAAAAGACCATAAGTGACTCTAAGGCAGGATACAAAAGTGCGAACACGGACCATACCTTTGCACCTGGTCAACACGCAGCCCCTATATGTCGAGTGTAGAGCTAGCAATAGACTATAAAAACAGCATCGTTTTAGGTCATGTTAAATGCCCGTCACAGGTGTTCATATTTATTTATTGTAGAAATTATCTTATTCCAGGACATGATTTCCGTCACTGGACATGCTTTATATCTTGTTGAATGAGGCCAGAAGATCTGACGTTTATTTGTAAAAAGACCTGATATACTAGTGTTTTTTTTACATGCATCGTATATCAAACGCCGCGCTCTCCATAGGAATCAACGGTAACTCGTCGATGACAACTTGTGATGCATAATCATCACTTGACAGAAAGTGAACCGGAACAATTATAAACTTGACAACTTCAGGATTTGACAATGATCAAATTGAAAATTTACTTTGGAACTACTGTATCTTTACCACAAAATGCATAGAAAATATGATAAACCGCACAACAGTGCTCAAAATATATCAATGCGCCCTTCGATGATGAAAATCGTTCTGCTTTTATCAACAGATTTTCGTCTAAAATGAAAATAAATAGTATATAGTTGTCATAAGTATGTGAACCCAACAATGTTGAGTAAACACTTGTTTGAGAGACATGTAATAAAAATTATGCCAAATCAAGTGACTATGTACCCTCGAGGCAGGATATCATATGCCCTCCTTATAGCGGGAAATGTCATCTACTCTTGGGCACATAGTCGTATGTTTGAGCTGTATTATAGAATAGTCAGTGGTCTCGTACTTTTCAGTCGAGAATCCATCACTCAAATGCTAAAATTGGTTAATCTTGTTTTAACTTCTAGTAAAAACGCAATAGATGACAGTAATTATCTTCAGAGTACAGCAAGTGTGGGTATTTAAATTCCTTTCAATTCCTTTGGATGTAATAATGAACCAAAACAGCAGTCGACAGAAAATTAAACAAGTATCTTTTGGTTGGTCAAGATAACTATAGTCATTTAAAGAAGATACATTGACTAATACATGTACCGACCGTAGCGTCTACTGTAAGCCACTTTAAAATAGTTGTTGGTAACCAGATATCGCAAAGTGTATCCTAGCAAGCTGTAATTTCTTTCTATCTTTCTACTTTACTGGTTCACCTTATTTAATTCTATGCAATAAAGGTCTCATACCAATGTGGAGATGATGTTATACTCTTTTTATACTTCCTAACTTACCCAAATACTAGAGTTTCAACGATTTTTGCTTTCGGCCTGGTCAACTTCAGTACATCGGCAAGCTTGGAGTTGCTATTGATATCAAGGCGCAGGCAAAATGAGTGTAGGACACTTTCGCCAGGTTTGATCAACGAATATGAAGGTAACATTCAGAAATGAAAAATCCAAGGCAAAATAGCTTACGAAAATCTATAGCTAAATTAAATAGTGACCAGTTATCTTTCAGGCTTTTAGTTTATCTGAAAGCCTCAGGATAGAATATATACATGTAAGATCATGTAAGCAAATATTAGGTCACCTGTACTTTCTCCCCAACACCTAGCACAACGTTGTATTCGCTTAGCTCAATGCGTAGAGCCACCAAGCCACTCATGGTTACGCTGCAACGCGGAAATGTCCTTGAAAAAATCAGCCGAGTCACACTTCATGGCACAGTGGTAATAGCTGGAACTGTTATCAGGAGGTCATCGTGTCATGACGGGGCAAGACTCGTTAACGCTGTGAGATAGTGACCATTTTTCTTGGCTGGTAAACAGAAGGAAACCTAAAAATTACCAGTGAGGGCCCTGGGCAAGTTCCAGTGCCAGAAAAAAAAATACACAGGTGATTCTCTTACAATAATAATGGGTCAATCATCGAACACCTTTGACATAATATCTCAGGTCATAAAGAATAGGCCTGATTTCTCAACGATTTACCGTGCGTGTCTGTTTATTCAAGCTTTATTTGAATGGCATTAATAGTCATTTGTAACATTTTGTCATTTTTATAATTATGCTTATTTTTTAATAACCTGAGTGGAATTAATTTGGGATAATTTTATGGTGAAGTAATGTCGGTTTAATCAGCAAATTTAGGCTCATCTGCTTTTCTTTTTACGTTGTGCACATTTTTATAAGTCATATGTAATATTGAAACATTCAGCTATAAGGCACCTAACAATTTTTAGAGTTTTAAAAAATATGAAGATCCAATTATCCCAAATTATTTCAAATCAAGTTTAATTAAAACATGTGTCTGGATAAAAAAAAAATCATGGAGTTCATACTGATAACTCTTCATTGTGTAGGGGGAATTTATGTACGCAAGAAGACTGACTACGTTGCTCTAACAGGGCAAAGTTTAACAGTGTTCTACAGTAACAAATGTATGGCTACTACGTTGAAACTCTTTATCTAGCCTGATGACACTTCAGATTAGATTTGACGTGCAAATGAAAGAGAACGATGAGTCAGAATGCAGTAGATCGAATATAAAGACTTAAGAAAATAATACTTTAAATTTACGCGAAACTTCGTGCTCTAGAAAACTGTGTAGGAAGTATATAAATAAAGTTACAGATCGTGGAAAATACCGTTTATCTAATAAAATGGCTTTCTATCTATCTATCTATCTATCTATCTATCTATCTATCTATCTATCTATCTATCTATCTATCTATCTATCTGCGTATTGTAAATGGGCGAACATGGAGTGCAAAGGGGCGGGTGCTCTTTATGGGCGAAGATCGATGGACAATTTTTGCTATCGGGAAAGAGAGGGCGTAGAGTCACTTTTCATTGTAGGAATTGTGGAGTCTTAAAGAGTTGTAATTAGAGGGAATTTTCTCGATAACATCAGTTAAGGCAACACTGCTGACATTCTTGAACGTGGACAAAACTTTTGATACACAGCAGTAGGTGGAACCGTGCTCTTTTTGCATTCATTCTATCAAAAGGGCCAACTGCAATGCTTACGACAGGGGAGGATTTTCATCCCATGGAATGGCCTATTGGGTCCTCTATGTGATGGGGCCACACAAAGCAGGATTGCAAAGCATCTGAAACAGAAATAACAGCTGAAGTAGTTAGACATCCTGCAAGTTACATTAAAAAAACAACAAGCATCAAAATGAATTTCAGACTAACATTTATTGCTATTTACAAGAAATGAAACAGTAATTGTTGCAACATAATCAAATCTAATACTTACAAGGGTATACTAACTTGCCAAAAAAATGACATTCTTATGAATGTTACTTGTTAAATCGCATGGATAACATAATTCGATGTTATAAAGTTTACCTCATGCATCTGATGCAAAATTGCTGGCTGTTTCACTGGGAAATCCCCTGCACATTACATACCACTCATAATTGCTGGTCCATTTACCTCGCATCCAAGCTTTGTCAAGCCAGAAGTACTCTACAGTTTGACAAGTTCCTTTCACACATCTGATGTAATCAAAGTTTGAAACCCTAGATAAACTAAGCAAACCTATCACAACATTGTCTCTTTCCATGCTGCAGAATATAACACCTTCAAGAAACAACACAAACTGCTTGCTCCTTCATAGACGAGCACATCTAAACAGGACTATGAAGGAGCAAGTGGTTTGTGTTGTTTCTTGAAGGTGTTATATTCGCGATAATGAATTAATGGTTATGGCCATTAAGTCATTATCGCGATGGTTTCGCTTATCGTGTTTAAACCGGGGTAGAATATATGCATGGTCACCTATTTATTCAGTGTCTTTCACCATGTCAAACAATCTAAGTAGTATCTCGTATCAAACAAAATTCATGAAAAAAGGCCGACTTTGTCCCTTTAATCTAATTAAACATTGAAATATTTTCCCATCATACTCACAGTTGATTTGTTATTAGTTTATAAAAGAGTAGCATATTCTGAAGAATCTATGGTTTTCCAAAGATATGATAGCTTTTTATTTAGCTTGTCCGCTTAGTGACTTCGATGTTAGGCGCAAATAAAATTCACTTGATTAACTTTAGCGTTGCATGCACAATAAATTTCTCTTACGCACTCTTACATGAAGTCAGATTAATTTTTGGATTCGATTTTCTCTTAGAACAAAACATGATCAAAGGTTACATCATTCAGGAATCAAGGTGCTTAAACAGAGATTCACAACATGTATACAGGATTTAATATACCCTTACGCATATTTTATTTTGCATCATCAAGAGTGCACAATGTATGTCTATACCGTCATTTAAAAATGTCTGTTTGCGTCTCCCATGAACACTCTAACCTGTCGAATTGTCACTCATTCTACAATTACGAAATATACTGACAAAATTATATAAAATGTCGTTGCTTTTAAAAAGAGTGCGTTGAATTAAGGCGTCTTCCCACTCGCGGCTAATATACTTATGTTTGCATGCAATATGAAATGTAACTTAACCAGTATTAGCCTTGTTACTTGATATTCCCTAAGAGGAAAACAGTTCATTTGTAAAACCAGTGACAACAAAATTGAAAACACTTTCACTACGCGAGACAAAATAAACTTCTACATTTTACACGGTTATTATCGAAATAAAAAAACAACGAAATTTTAGTAGTATGAATGATCTTTAAATGTAATAAGAGTGTCATGTACATGTACATGTAACATGTAACATTTTTCCTTTTATTTGTTTTTACATTGAAATGCAAAAGTATAATATTGGAAGAGCTTGATTAAATTTTCTTACCATATAGTTTGTCATATGTAAGTCCCAAGCCACTAAATGTGGAATTTTTAAAGGTCAAAAAGACTAAATGAAAATTTTGTTGTATCCAAATCCATAAAAATTATGCACAAGATTTTAGTTAAAATGACAATAATAAAATGAGTCAAATCTTTCTAATGTTAGACAAGAACGTGAATTCCTGGTTGATTTTAACGTACATTATATTGTGTACATTCCTTCTGAAATTCAATAATAACGGTGTCCGTATGACACAATTACATATTTCGAGTACTAAAATGAGATTTCATTTATCAAAAGTAGCCCAGATTACACATATGTTTTGAAAACTTCATAATCGCTATCTTCCAGAGAAAATAAAAAAAAATATTATCAGGTCGTGAAATAAAGAAATAGAGTGAAAAACATACATCAAGCCGTTTGATTATGTGAGTATGCTTTTATGACGGGAAGAAGATGAATTTTCATTTTTTGCGAAGGAATTTTTAGTTGATTATCCTTTTAGCTAAAGCAGTTTCACAGTCCACGCAATATTGGGTCATCTTTCCGCGGTAAGAGTTTTCGTGTTAATCATCACTGATCAAGCCAATGTCCATTATTTTAATGTATGTCTACAAAAACAGAAGAGTGAGAGAAAAATTGTAACGATCATGTGGAAGAATGACGTTGGCTTCCTATATTTGAAAAATATGTGAAAGTACAAGACGCTCATTTGAGAGACGAAACTGATTATTGATATTGGCGACGATGGTCAAAATATCTAATCCTCACTTACTTTTTGCACTAGAAACCCATTTCAACATAACAACCTGTAATGTAATCCTTCGTATGGAATATGCTTAGTCTTTTGTTTTAGAATATTGTATCATGAATCCATTGTCTCAATTTAGTCTCTGTTCAACACATTATCTGTGTCTAGATTCGTTTATTTGTTTCTGTGCTAGTTGACCGTTTTCTTCTTACCTTTTCATCAGTGGTCATTTTTTGTAGAATAGCTGTCAATTTGGCGAAGGTGGGTCTTTTCTCCGGATCTTCGTCCCAACAACTCAGGATTGTAGAATACCTTAAACAGACAGTAATTTTTATAAGACATACATATCAACTTAACATCAAGAGCAAACATCACTGTAATTATTCGCTGAAGGAATTAAATAATTTCATCTATATATGCGGACGTTCAAAATGATGATGCAACTGCCGTTGCCGAGTCAATTTTTGCCTCTTATCATGTCATTAGCCGTTATTCAGTATCATCTTTTTAGCCGCCGTCAAACCTAAATAATTGCAACTCTCGGGATTGTCTACACATGGGGTCGTCTTAGAGACCACAACTCCAAATAACAGGGTAAAGAGACAACGGAACGCTAATCTTACAGCTCTTTTTCACAGTGCGAAGGTTTTGGCATTCGATAACCTTCTCGCAATGACGACGTCACTTCCTGTTCCGACATTCCCTGATAAGGTATGTTGCCTGGAGGAGTAAACACAGATCAAAAAAAAATTCCCGCTTAAGTTAAATAATATTTATTTTGGTGCGTTTGTAATGTAAATTAATAGCAGCAGTTGCAGAATCCATGCATTGTAATGAACTCTAACCTTACAAACGCAGTGTGGAACAACCGCCTCGGACTGTGATTCAGCAGACACACAAAACGTTTCACTTACCCATGGTGACAATTTCCCACAAGACAACGCCAAATGACCAGACATCACTTTTTGTGGTACACACGCCATCCTTTATAGACTCCATAGTCATCCAGCGAATTGTTAATTTACCCTAGATGAAAGCAACCAACGATTTATCAGTAATACTTCGGTTTTGATTTATGTTGAAAATGAAGCAGTGTCAATTTTCGTCACTATTGGCAAAGCTTCAGCGCCTCGCTCCGACCGGATATATCGTTGTTTTTTTTCACGTCGTGTTACCAGATGATATGTGAGCGGAGACTACAAATTGTCTTCTTTCAGCGACCAATTTAAACCTATACTGTTCAGTAATGCATCCAGGTGCAATATAGCCACAAGGAAATAGCAAAACTCGCGATTTCAAGCAGGTCTCTGACGCGGCTGTGTGGAGTATGTAGATATTTGGGACTTCTTCTATGCGGAAAACAAGGCGTTGGTAAGCAACAGCTGCATTTGAGAGGTACCAAACCTCTTTTTTTCTTAACCTTACGTTCATAATGTTCCCTCGAAATATCATTAGAGATGGAGATCAAATTAGAAAAGAAAATTATGATTCCGAAGAAAACGAATCATACAGAAAAAATGGTTACTCCACTGACTGTACAGTCCTGTCAAAGTGAACAGTCAAAATTGCTGCGAGTGATTGGCCCCTAACGTCTCTGCCTATGTGTATACATATACCCTCACCTTCGTCTTGCGCTCATATTGAGGTTTATCAACTACACCAAGAGCCAATCCGAAGTCAGATATTTTGCAAGCGATGTTTTTGTCTAGGAGAACGTTTCTGGCCGCTAGATTCCTGTGTACACACTGGGAAAAACGTTATTTATGCTTTAATGTTATTGGAACATTCGATGCATGGGACGTTTATTGACAGCTTAGCAACACCCTGGAAAATTATAAATATGTTAAAATATTTAGGCGCTTCAAATATGATAACAAGTTACCCTTTACCCATCTTTTAGCCCCAACTGAAAATAATATGGTATTCACCAATGTCTTTCAATATCACGCATAGCCACTTTAATTTAGATTATGCTCTGTTAGGCCTAAAGAGTGGTATCTTTGCTATCTAGGTATTGATAGATAAAACTTACTAGTCAATGTATACATATAACGAGTTAATAATTAAAAAAAACCTCTTCTAGGTAAATTTCTACATAACCATATCATCTACCGAGGTTGTTTAATTGTATTATACAAAGCATTTTTAATTCTTTAAAATATATTACCTCTCTGGATGCTAAATATTCCATCCCGGAAGACACTTGGTGTGCAAAGGTCACGAGGTCTGCGCTTGTCAATGTCTTGTTCTCATTGCTTATGTTAACGTTGGTATAGGCACTGCCAAGGGCAGATCTGTTGTTTCTTAAAATCCCTTGGAGATTACCTCCTTCCATAAATTCCATAATCATGTAGAATGGTTCTAGAAAATTAAAAACACTTTACGTTTATGATTTGATTTATGTATTCGGGTATATTGCAATGGTTTTCTCTTGCAATCAAGATTGTCTTTGGTGCAAAGATTGATGGGGTAAAAACGATAAGACTCAAGCCAAGTAACACATAGAAACAGCATATATTATGTGAACATAAACAAAATCAACAATCAAACAAACACAAAGCCAACACCGTTCATACAAAAGAGTCATAAAACGGCCAACACAAGTGAACTCAAAGTAGCACCTAAATGAAAGTGTTAGAGCTTAAAATAATAACAGACGGACGCAGAAATTACGATTAATTCGTTTGGCTCAAATATACTCTTTGTGCGGTTGACAATCAGAATGCAAAAGACTCAAAAACCTAGTGTATGATTGAATAAAATCAAGATGCTCTTACCTGAATTTTTATTCCATTTTAAATTTCCTTGAAACTTTTTTTTATTTATGTTTGAATTTTGTACATGTCTATATCATTTGAAAGGCTAATTTTGTGCATCGAAAATTAAAACTGCAAACATGTGACACGCTAACAGAGAGTGAGCGTTCGAAGTGTTGTCAAAAGGAGTATGTATAGACATTGTACGTCAACCATAAACACGACTGGTTGCTTACCGTATTCCGTACAGCAGTCTAGTAAAGATACAATATTTGGATGGGTTCCAATGGATTTCATTAGATCTATCTCTTTTAGAAAATTCACTTTGTCAACATCAAGAGGACGTTCTACATAACGCAAAAGAATCATCATATCAATAAAATGAGTGACTAAGATTTCTATTGAATATTTACACATCTAAACTGTTCACAAACATAACAATATCAGAAGGAAAGCACCAAGTTTTGACTAATCATAGTTTTTAGTATATTTACCTTTTAAGATCTTCCACAACCACGTTCGAGACCCCTTCTCTTCCAGCGATATTCCAAGCTTCAGCCTTAACAAACCTGTCAAAGGCGCCCTCCGCCAAAGTTCCTTTCACGTACAGAAACTCACGCGAAATTTCGAACGACGACCTTTCACCGAGTTTCATGTACACAGATTCGCCTTCTACACGACGTGTGATCGATGTGTAATGTTCTTATTCATCCTTTCAACATAACGATAAACAATGTATAGCAAAAAAAGTGAAAGTGAGATTTTGAAATAATTAATCCATCATTGAAATATTAATATATTAAATCGTACAGTAGCTTCTGAATGCTGGAATATTTACGAGACATTCTTCTTGTTTCATTGACCAAGGCCTCCCTTGATGACAACATTAGTTCACAGAGAAGTAAGTCGGTAGTATATTGAAATCCTCTCCAGCAATACCGTACATTAGAATGAGTACATAGCGACGTAAAATAAACCTCATACATACCTCTTTGAGGTCCATTTTATCGTCGTGTGCACGGTTACCCTTGTAATTGAAATCGAGATAATTGCATGAGTCGATTAATATTTACGGAAAAAATTGCTATGTTGTCTTTCGTTTCACGACTACATAAAGACAAACGCTGCTAAGCAATCTATGTAAAGGCAAAACACAATGATGAAATGGTATGACATTAAAGTATCGCGATTGAAGAAGACACACGTGTTGGATATGCGCCATAGAGAATTTATCATATAGTCACCACCATTAACCCTTACCTTAATTGCTCCAAACGTTACGGATTAAAAGCACAAGAATGTCTGTGTCTGTAGTCGCGTCTCTCTTACTCGGGCAAAGGAATCCTTGCAATATATGTCGGCAAATACATTATCTTTATTTCGTGATTTGGTCACGAGCAGAGGGGAGATACAAATGACTAAAGCTACAGAGCACGTGACTTTAGCTATTATTCACGAAATGTAGTTCCAAGATATATTTAAAACCTACTTTTATGGTGTCCAATCCATGCCAAAATTACTACTTTGATTTTGCAACACAACATGCCATTCCGAATTCTATTTTACAATTCAACATGCTATTTCACAACTCAAC
>LD345393.1:121781-132864 GCA_001465055.1 Ptychodera flava | reverse complement strand
AACAATCATGACGTTGACAATTATTCAATTTTCATGTTGGGCTTTTTCTGCGGGATGTCCCACTCTGTTTTCTTTTCTCGAACGGGCCTCTTTTTTTTCTACTGAGTTTTTTTTTTTTTTTGTAACCTTGCTTTGGTTTTTTTCCAAGCTGACCTCGTTTTGGTTTCTTTACAGCCTCAACGCCGGCGCGATCTCGGTCGACTTTTCAATTGTGATTCTCTTTCTTTTTTTAGTCAGACCTGATGGTGGTTCGTTTTGTTAATTGTAGTAGTGCAAGTACTATTTGTGGTTTTGTTTTTAATCATTTCAATATTTTTTGTGTGTGCTTGATTTTTTTTCTTTTTTCCCTTATAATCAGCATTCATTGCACCTTTATATCAAATACACGTGTATGTGTACGTCAATTAGTATGGGAGTGTGGTATTTCCAAATTTTTGAAAAGTTTATCTTCTCATTACGGTTTAAAGAATATTTTACAATTAAGCATTACATAACAGTCTGCCCTTTTTTTGCAATAATACTTTTCTCGTTTATTTTCTTCCGTAATTCCATCGAATTTTTATTTCAATCAAGAAAGACGGTTGCACGTCATCTTTATCTGTACAGGCACATTCAAATATTTAATGACACGTATTTTCAAATGAATGCTATTTTTATGAAAAGGTACATTAATAAAATGCAATGATATGGACGAAAGAACTTTTTTCTTTATTATTCATACACGTTTAAGACTTGTTTTTAGAAAGAAAATTTGACAGTTTATTTTTACTCTATGACGATAAATATTTTTGAAACATTTGGCGCGCCGTAGTAAACCCATGTAAAATCATAAAAACAAATTCTATTTACAAATCCTGCCGTACA
Source organism: Ptychodera flava (assembly GCA_001465055.1). Taxonomy (NCBI): domain Eukaryota; kingdom Metazoa; phylum Hemichordata; class Enteropneusta; family Ptychoderidae; genus Ptychodera; species Ptychodera flava. The sequence goes on along the minus strand of LD345393.1, from coordinate 132,000 downwards.
AATCTCACAATAAATGGTGTCAACATATTTATAACTAATTTTGTAATATTAATACTATCCAATTATTATAAAATTCAAACATGTAAAAAAAATATGAAAATTAAATTTTAATATTTACTGGTGTCATATTTCAAAATCATGGCTGCAAATATACAATTTTCATATTTTTTGGAGAAAGTATCAACAAAGGGAGTTATCCTGAAAATTTGAACTACGTATCTTGATTCTAACACTTGAAACTTGACATTAACTCTGAGAAAAGAATTGGTGCAAAAATAACCTTTCCAACCACCTTAATGCATAAAGGCACAGAGATAAGTAAAAACATGGAAATTTAACGCATGAAGGTTTCTCGGGCATTTTTCATTATAACGTCCGGCCGATCCGTAAACATCATGAATAACGTATTACTTGAGCTGTAACCAGGAAGCGCTTGGGACATTGCATAATAAGGCAGTGAACACTGGAGATCCCACCGATCAGCGTAACGAAAATGGACCTTAAATTACCAGATGAACCAATCAGTGATGTTGGTATATATGGACCTGACTTACGAAACAGGACTGATATGATTATCTGATGTATTTAAAGACAACGGGAAACGTAACTCTGTTTATACTTAATCATTCATTGTGATATAACCGGGGTTATGATGGTATCATCGGTTACTTGGTAGCGTGTCGGGGCCGGCAAGGCTGGTATGATGTTGGAGGGGTGAAAGGACGACTTGAGGCGGCGAGTAATATAATCTAAATATGTTACTTTATTCCACTATACACCAGGCTACGGTACAATAGCTAGAGGTGAGCTTGAGACTGACCAATATACAGGAGGGCCAAGACAGATATACATGACCTCGTAAATAGTACTGACAGCTAATTGATAATAATGACATGACACCATGTAACATGCCACCCTCCTTATTTTGATGGAGACAGGGAGTCTACATCACTAGTAAGGCAAAATCATTCAGAAAGTCAGCAAAACTTAAAATGAAATAATACAATGCTAATACTACTGAATCTAAAAGAAAATACACGAAAAAAAAATTCTGTCTAAGTCGGCTACAGCAACCTGGGCAAACACCATTACTATAAGGGTTGAAAATTCAACATGCATTTTTGAAAACAGTTTACATTAGGTCACTAAAGCCCTTTCACTACATCATTCATGCACTTTCACACACTACCGTACGTCCTAACTCCACATTCCCGACAATGCATCTACATTTTCATTTTCGCTGCCTTGTTGTAAAGTTTTAATTGATTCTCGTGCAGTATGTTACCCCGTTGCAACATTTCACGATTTTTACTGCACATTTTGTCTAACCAAACCGACGGATTGTGATCTCTTTGCGCTGTAAATTCCCTCCCGTGAAAGTAAGGATTCAAGGCTTCCACAGGCCAAACAATGGCTAAATACTGTCTTTCTATTGTCGCGTAATTTCTCTCCCTGGGCCTGAGGAGTTTTCGGCTAATATACTGAACCGGATGTTCCTCTCCCTTAAAATCACACAAATATGAAACCGCACGGATACTATGGTCAGACGCGTCTGTCTGCACCACAGACGATTTATTGTAGTATGGAACAGCCAGAACTGGTAATGAAGCTATGGTTTCGCGATTTTTTTACTTAATTTGTCTAAAACCGGGGTCGATTATATACATGGTCGCCCGTTTATTCAGTATCTATCAACATATCAAACAATATAAGTAGTAGCTTGCATCAAACAAAATTCATAAAAAATGGCCGACTTTGTCCCTTTACAATAACAACTATATGGTTTTAACGTACTAAAGTAATGTCTCTATACGAATACTTTTATTAATACCCTAAACCTAACCTTGACTCTTACAATAGCCAACTAATAACATTTGCCTCTTCTTCAATTTTTGTCTTTTTGGTCGGGTTGCATCGAAAGTAACACATATCTTCAGTTTCATCTTTTACAGAAATAATCTGTGTTAGATGTTTCATAAAACATTTACTTATTCCTTCATCACAAACAAATATAATACAGTCTATAATGATAAAGCTGCTTGAAACATAGACAATGTCAATGCTTTGTTAAAACAAAGTTGAAACTGCTTGAAAATAAAAATAATGAATCAGACGTCCTTTAACAATATTTTTTTAGTAAATGGGGTAATTGTCTTGGTGGTTAATGTCTTGTATGGTAAGTGTCCGAGTGGTAAGTGTCCGTTGGTAAATAAAGGGGGGGGGGAGGGATTAATGGTAGGTGGCAAGTGTCCGAAGACTAAATGTCCAGTTTGTAACTGTCCTGTTACCGTTTTGACGTGTCAGTTCAGTCAATGGGGTCGCAGTGTCAGAGAAATTGTTGATAAACTTCATGTAATATCCTGCTTATAAATCCCAAAAATGATCTGATATCCCAAAAATGATCTGACATCACGCTTTCTTTCTGGTGTTGGATAATTGACATTAGCATATACCTTAACTGCTACAGGTTTTATTATTCAACTCAAACAGTTGTCAGAGTGTATCACATTACTGTAGTTAAAATAAATTATGTTTTCGAAGTGTTATTATTTGGTTGGCATGAACATAATAACGTAACTCTGATAGACACTGATATATACTACCATTCTTTAAACAAACATTACATATCGCGGGTGATCCTGTCATAGTGATAAATTTCAACATGTATTCGCTCATGTTATCCATTATAATTGAGAAATGACGTGTATCATTTTAAGAGTGGGTACATCATGTGACATATCATTCTGTACTCGAAGTAGTACCTACACTACAGAACAACAAATTAATATGATCACGGTTTAATGTATCATTATAATTTCCTTAGACTTACTAAATGATAATTTCAATCGGATTTATGGACTTAAATGATCAGATATATTTTTTTTATAATTTCTTATTTTATTTATTTTATTCATACTATATCCAGCAGGTAAAGCATAATATGATACTTTGAGTTCAAAACGTAATCGATACATCACTAGTACTGTCCGGCTGATGTACAGGCAAAGCTAGACAAACACACAATACATAAAACACAATACGACGGCAGGTACAGCGAAGAACTATGGCAGAAAATCACATCATTAGAATCAAGAGCAGTAGATATATAGGGTTTTATCCATGGCATTTTGTAAAGGCATAGTCATCAGCTTCGATTTAAAAGTTGAAAACGTTAAAGGCGGAGTCTCCCTCTAAAAGGACGCGAAGCTATGGCGGCGTTCGTTGTGAAAGTGGACACCAAACAGGCAACACGCGGGCACACGCTCCAGAAAATGCCACTTTTTAGTTTTTCGGCCGCAAAAACGCAGACAGACTGCCAAGCAGTCAGCGCGAAGCTGCTGCCGATCGAACTCTGTGGTTATATTCAAAATATAACGCGACTGGAAGGCAATTTTTTTTTAGCAAAATTCGAGCGTTGGTGATGGGGAATCAAAGACCCTTGGCAATTTGAACCGACTGTTAATTATATGTAATACTGTTAATTGTTGTTAAATGAGTGCTTGTTAAGATTAGCCGGACAAGTAAGCACTGATAGAATATCAGAAAAGTCAATTTTAAAATTCACAGTTATGCATACATTACAAATCTATACTTTCACTCTTAACATAAAATGGTGTTGGATTACATAAAGGGCGATATATAATTACAACGATTCAACAACAGGATTTGTTTAAAGCGTAACTATTTGACAAATCCTCTCTGAACACCTTTCAAATTTGCCGATGAGAAATTTTTTCAATGAGGCAATATATGTGAAAAATAACCTCGGTTAAATCTTGCATATGGCACATTTCTTATTTAAAGCAGAACAAGTTATTTATTAAAACAAGTAATTTAACGACTTTTGTACAATCTAGTGTCACGGCTGTAGTTTCACTCTCTCTGGATTAAGGTACCGGTCTGGGATCGTAATGCGTTCAGTAACTGAAGCTGACACCAAAGTTGTCGGTTGTAAACACAACTTCAATCTTTATTACTACACACCGTTCTCCGGTCACTGCTCCGCTCTACTTCTAAAAGTGTACACCTTAAATAGTTTCCCAATCTACATATTATAATGAATGCCGCAAGCTACAACTTTAATTTAATACAGATATGTCGGCGGTTGTAAACACAACTTCAATCTTTATTACTACACACCGTTCTCCGGTCACTGCTCCGCTCTACTTCTAAAAGTGTACAACTTAAATAGTTTCCCAATCTACATATTATAATGAATGCCGCAAGCTACAACTTTAATTTAATACAGATATGTCGGAAAATATTAAAGGACAGGAAATATTGTCAAAATAGGACGAAGTGTTCTTTAAACACGAAGTTTGAGTCAACGTCAACCTCCGGTCACTTCTAATGAGTTTAACATCTGTTAAAACAATACATCACTCAACACAAGACAGTGACCGTTACTTCAAGGTTGTGAACGTAAACAGTCTTAGTGAGTAATAGGAAACTACAACGGTCAAAGGAATAAGCATAGGAACTCAGTGTAGTCTTGGAGGTCACTGTAAGGTTACTAGAGTTCAAGTTAATTACTACAAGTTTAAAAGTATGAAATCCTGGGAAAGGAAAAAGGAAGCGAAAAGGGGGCGTTACACTAGTAAATATGTTGGGTAAAACAGAGAATATTAGTCAGGTTATTATTTCAAAGAACATTGATGACGTATACCCTCTTTAATAGCTGATTGTAATAGCTGTTGTATGCTTATGATGGAAGTTGAAAAGTGTGTATTTTAAGAAAAGGCAGTGACATTGCATTGTTTATCATCGTTCATTATTGAGCAGGATAAGCATGGGAAAGTTTATAAACTGTTCATGCAACCAATTTCTAAAGAAAGTGTAACTCGCCATAACAAAACAGTCCTATAAATAACAAACTCAACGCCTTGTGAACAAGTGCGTAGTTTGATTTCAAGATGCAGACTAAGATGCGCTTTAGATTTCAGGTGTGCAACAACATCCATAGTCAAACCAGTTGACACTCTTGTACTACGTGGAAAGACTGCGCAATTAAACTGCAACTATAACGTTGCCCCTACCCATATGGCATGGTACCTTGGAGACGCACCGATAGTGCTGGCAGGAGTTATACAGGATCAATATAGAGGACACTATGAAGTCGTTGGCGAAGGAACTATGCGTAATCTTCGAATCCTCAATGCGAATTTAGACAACGAGGGCCAATACGAATGTTTGGATCTTGGAAACCGATCAAGGACAGCAGTGGCCTCTGTTTATGTCATAGGTAAATACTTTATAGTCTGAACCATGAAAGTTAGCTTTCTCGTCCATAATTTCAAGAAGAGGCAGAGCAGATACAGAGACATTAAAATTGTGTAGCTCTCACAGCAGGGTACATTTTAACCAACATGATATCGAGAGAAGAAACCATGGAGATTAACCTTTCTCAAATTAAACTTTGCAAATAACAACGCCTGTTAGTGACCGGAAAATGGCGATACTTGATTAAACCCCCGTCTGTTTTCAAAGTCACAGTTTCTCTGAGTATACTGTTGCCGCTAAATGGGAAACAATAAACCTAAAACCATATGTGAACTGAATATGCTCACGTGTTTTACAACAGGTTTATTAATAGTAGTACGCTTCACAGAATAATCAGATATCTGTTATATCATTATATGTAGTAGGTTTCATCAATTTTGCATAGTACTCTCAGAGTTTAATCACTAATTACAATACTTTACTTAATATGCAAATGAGCTGTTTATTAACTTGACACTGCCCAATGCTTCATGGGACAATTAGATATCTAGCAGATCAATATCTGTAATTTGGTGCCGTTAATTTCAGAGTTATATACCTGATTACAAAATTCATTAAATATGTAAATGAACCCTTAATTAACTTCGCACTACTAAATGCTTCTCCACACAGTAAAAATGCTGTCCGATCAGTGTCTGCAGCAGATTTCATCAAATTTGGTGCGTTTATTTCGGAGTTAAATGACTTATTACAAAACTTCATAAAATATGTAAATGAGCTATTTATTAACTTGACACTGCCCAATACTTGACAGTACAATTAGGAATTTATCTGATCAATGTCTGTAGCAGGTTTCACCTAATTGGGTGACGTTTTTTACGAGTTATAAACCTATTTACAATCTTCATAAAATATGTAAATTAACCCTTAATTATTTTTACAACTTATAAAGCTGTGCACCACAGTTAGATATCTGTCGGACCAGTATCTGCAGCAATTTTCTCAAATTTGGTGCAGTGATTTCTGACTTATATGACTAATTACAAAACTTCATAAAATATACAAATGAGCCATTTTATTACTTGATACTGCCCAATGCTTCTAAGTACAATTAGATATATATCAGATAAATATTTGTTTCACGTATCATTTAATTTGGAGCACGAATTTCAGATGAATGTCACTAATTACAAAAAGTTCATTAAATATGCAAATCAGCAGATAATTGACATGACACCCACAGTATCATCATAATGTTCTTAGATTGTTATCTGTGAAATGTTTCATGAAATTTTGTGCAGTATTTCTTTCAATATGGCGACACTGTTATAGCTTTCTCCATAAGGGAAACAATTTTACGAAAAAAGTGATATATAATCACTTCATTAATATGCAAGCCACAATAACCAAAAATCTAATCATTATTTGTGCAAATAGCATAGTGTACCTGTCTATCTCAAATGAATTACATCTGTCCAGGTGTTTTTGAATTATCGTGTTAACACACACAGAGACACACACACGGACAAACAGAGAGACATCGCTATGACATTAGCTCACGTATGTTAACACGTGAGCTAACAAGATATTTCTTTTACGTTTTTTTACGGTATGTACACTCGGTAGACAGCTTGAATAAAGCAACAGACTTGCTGGGAGAGCAGTTGTATGTATGCCCAATTATATGACGTTGAATTGACATAATTAAGGCTAAAATATAACATTGTTTTTTTTTTTTCAGAAAATGGTCCAAAGTGTGAAGTTAAGCCAAGTAAAACAGTAAAAGATGGAGAAGACGTTGCCCTCATATGTACCATCGGTTTAGATACAAATGCTCCAGGGGATTTAGTCTGGTTTAAAGACAGTAAAGAAGTATCGCGCAAGGAAGGACAAAACAACACGTGGGGGACTCAGCTGAATAGATCAGACGATAACGCTATCTTCGACTGTCAGCTACAACACTACACACTGCCTCAAGAGTCAGAAATATCATGTGAAGAGAACATTCAAGCAGATGTCCAATGTAAATCAATTTACTCGAATGTTATAAAATCTACCATCTGTCATACATCAAATGACTGCGTGACTTAGTCTATCGAAATTACGTAAAGCACATTCGACATTTTAGTGCCTTTTCTTAGATTTCAGCAATTTTGATAATGTAACTATTTCTAAAACTAAAATACATAAGGCTTTAGATTCAAATTATCTGAAACTGTATTGCATATTATGCCTAAATCGGGACACATGGTAGTTTTACTAGATTAAACGCTAAATTTTGATTTTATTTCAATCATTTGAATATGTTTCTGGCAACACTCTCGGTTACTTACAATTTGACTTAAATCAGAAGTAGACATGGCGACGTTTCCATCTTTGTTTGTCCTCTGTCTTCTTGTTAGCTGCTATTAGCCTCGGTATATCTTAACAACTGCCCAGAAGATCGTATCTAATCTCAAGCTTTGCAGGAGGATATAAGGTAGCGTTTTAAAATGTGGCTGCAACATATAATAAGTTGCGGTTGTATATCTTTTGCCGATTGGTCGCCTTTTCTGGCTGATGAGCGAGATTAGAACGTGATTTTTGCGGCAGTGTTTCAGACGTAGTGAGGTGACTATCAGCTAACGAGAACAGAAAAGAATAAATAAAGGTGAAATCGTCGCCGTCTCTGCATCTGATTCTAATCAGATAGGGTGACAGTGCAGGGGATTAAAAGGACAGTCCTTCGTCCTACTGATTAAGATTCAGATGAACTTTGAACTGACCTATATTTGACTCAGCTCTCAGTTATTTTGAACGATGATCGTTGAAGTTCGATTATTATTATAATGCTTTTACAAATGTTTTTCTTCTAAAATTTTCCAGTTGAACGATCAACCCAGTGGTTTGAAGTTCTTATCAGTGTATGCCTTGCTCTTTTCAGATTTATCAGAATTCAATATGGCAGTATCACCAAATACTACAGTAAAAGAGGGAGAGAGCATTGCGATTAACTGTACAGCACTGGGTGGAAACCCCAGTCCTTACAAAATGACACTGTCACGTGACGAAGAAATTGTAATTTTCAACGATGGGATTAATATACATCATACCATATCGAGCATTTCAAGATCGGAAAGCGGTGTCTACAAATGTGAAGCCAACACCAAGTTTCACGACGGCAGTGACAATGATTGGTCTAAAGAGGAGGAAGTTGTCGTGTACTGTGAGTACAACTTCTCATCTGGCCGTGTAAATCTTAAAATACGTCCAAATTCGACGTTTGCATTTTCATTCAGAATAGTTCACATTGTTCATTGAGCCCGTATCCAATAGTTCTTTGTTCTTTGACATCGTTCTAAAATTATCGTTTATGTATAGGACTTGTTGTTCTCTCGATCAAAATTTCCTTTGAAGTATCCCTATACTTCTTAAATGGACTTATGTGGTCACAATGTCTGGATGACAGCAACTCTTTCTTCTTTAACAGACCGCGCTATCATCATTAAAACAAGTAAGACCGTTGAAGCTTTACTTGGTGACGTAGTCGACTTGGTTTGCGCCGTAGAAGGTTTCCCGACACCGACAGTGATGTGGTTTGACAGTGAAGATGAAGTAATCTCGGGCAGTGAAGAAAACAAAAACGTAACGACAGTTATCGATGACGCGGAGACAGTTACTAGCACTCTGACAGTCTCTGTCGTGAATGAGTCGTATTATGGGATATATAGGTGTGAAGCATCAAACAGAATACCGCCGATTGCTAATGAGCAAATACAAATAATTGAACCAGGTACATCTTATTATTTCAAACACATATCGACCTCGTTGCTCATTACTAAGGCCATCATAATGTGAGTTTGCAAACAGCAAACATAACAAATTGTTGTTCTCAATTTAATAATTGTAATAATTATTGTAAATTAGTTACATGATAAGTAGTACAATTGCAAGAAAGTCATCAAGAAATTAATCTCTAATCACTCACTCTACGGTTTCTTTTTACAAATATAAACATTCCAAATTATTGACTTTGATTAACCTTCGATAACTTTCAAATAGTATAGATTGTTCATTATTTGTTATGATTTTCTACAACTGCTATTACACTTATGATAAGGCTGCTTGCGCTTTTTATGCCTTGTAGGTAGTCAAAAGTTGATTTCGTGCAGACTGACATTGGGATTGAAAACCCAGAAATCACATTCTCGACGTAGAATGTATTAAGTCTGTACAATTGCTATGTTGCAGTCGATGATAACGTCTATATCATTGGGCCATCATCTAGCGACGTAACCATAAAGCTGTTTGCTTTGCAGGCAAAAGCCCTATTCCCGTATACAAATAAAACAACTCATCGTTCTACAACCAAGAACAATTATATGCTTTTCTTAAGTGCCTTACGGAGCACCTGTTTAGTAACATTTACCTTTTCCGGATGCCCCTACCCCAAATGCAGTGAGTTTTGCGGCTATATCTGCGCGTTCACTGTTGAACTATTTCAAGGGACCCATTGAACAATCGCCTGGATACTGGTATGTCTCGCGCTCTCTCCTTGTAGCGTACGCGATATGTTGAAGCGCACCCAAGATAGCTTTCAAAACGTGCGCTATAAATAGGAAGACACGTCGTTAACATTGCTCGAAAAAGGTCGATACTCCGCCAATTCGCTCCCCGGTTATGGATGTAGGATGTATAATGATAAGCTTTTCACGAAAACATCACGCACAAAGGATGCACTTGGACATTGTAGCCGAGCACCACTCTTCGCTTTGCGTCCGGCGACACGCTGCACCAATGTCTTCGTGTATTCTTCGCGTTATTTTCGTAATAGACTTATAATATTCATCGGCTGAGTACAATGCACGAACCAAATACACGTGGCTAACACATCAAATGAAAGCCAGCATTCTTTGATGTAGAATGATATTGTTTCGGAAAGCACGACTTAGCTGTACAGGTTTGTAGAAGGTCTTTGCGATATTATGTTGATAACTAGTTTCGATCATATCAACAACTT
>LD345393.1:108975-121668 GCA_001465055.1 Ptychodera flava | reverse complement strand
ATATATATATATATATGTATATCCCAACTAGTATATGAAAACTTAATGTTATTATTCTTTAATTGTTTATTGTGTTGATTATATTATTAATTATATTGACATTATTCGGAACTCATATGTTTGTACCTCTAAATATGTACATAATATTTCAGGTCTGGTAACCAATTGTTATGTCCAGCAAACTAATAACAGTGACCGATCCGGCACTTGCTAATGATAGACCTGGTGTTTTAGAACTATCAAACGAGGCTGATATTTAATTGTGATATCGTTGTGTACTAATGACTTAAAGTTACTGCAATAGCAGGTTTGTTAAGGCAAATGCCTGATTGGACGTCTCTCTCACTTCTAATTCTGAAATGTGCAGTTTGTTTACAGCTTTTCTTCAATTTAAATTTTAATCATGTCTATTTTTATTATTTTCTGTAATCTCATATGTTAAAGTTTCAAAATTTTTAGGTTTCTACTTTTGAAAAATATTCTATATGTAAACAAGCTCCCTATGTGCTTGATATTTAATTACTAAGTTCTAATCATTTTCTTTCTGGTAGTAAATTACATTCATTTCTGTGCACAGAGCAACAACTTGTTGTCAGTACTTTACTTCGATATACTCTTTTTTTAATTTTTATAAAAGTTTGCTCTTATTAATCGTCTTTGGTGACGTTAACATTGGTTGTGAGGCCTCCAATTTAATATATTTTTGTGTTTAAAGCCGTTGATAGAAGTCAACAGAAATTGCCAATCTATATTTTCTAGGTCTTACAATGTTATTTCTAAAATTAGTGAATAAATTAAAATAAACAATTCCAGCCAATATTCACTCATGTACATAGCGTAGGTTTAAAATAATTTCAAATTAAACCACTGGATTCTTCTGACTAAATTTGCGTCAACATCAATTGTAATAAACCTTTCATTCTCAATCTTAAAGTTTTTGTTTAAACTGTGTCTATATTATCTTTATTTGTAAATAGACACGGCGATTTGAATTGGTGTCAACTACAAAGCGTAAGAATGAAAAAAACAACAACAAATCTTTAAAGTCAGCATTGACGACATGGCAGCAGACGGCTGACTCTTGTTTACTTTTTGCAAGTCGAGTGACAACAACGTCAGGTTAGGTTTAAAAATAGATTTAGTGTCAACTCCGAGTCAGCGAGGACGGCTGATAAATTATCGCCGAAGATCGCATTTTGGAACTACATAAACCAATCAGAGTAAAGGATTCGTACAAAACGCGAGGTCAGCATGGGTCATACATTTCAATGCCTACTTGTTTGGGGTGAACGGTCAAAATGTCTGGGTTTTATAATGAGATGCTGGCTATATTGTCACGCCACTCCTCCCCCCCCCATTAAAAGAGAAACAAGCAAGCAGGCAAACAAGGATAAAACGCCTCCTTAAGATTAGATGATTCAATATGCCTCAATCCAGATTCCGAAAAAGTTGTGGATTGAATACAGCAGCCTTGAAGAGACCTCAAAAATCATCGTAGGGTTCACTTTCATGGCCGTGCGCTATTGAAATTATGGACGTAAATAACAAACATCTTACCTATGTACATAACACTAATAATATATATTAATACAAGTAATCATATACCTCATACTGTGTATATATTCCAACTAGCATATTAAAAACTTAATGTAATTATTTGTAACAGTTTATCGTGTTGATTATATTATTAATTATATTGACATTATTCGAAATTCCTGTGTTTGTACCTCTAAATATGTACATAATATTTCAGGACTTGTAACCAATGTTTATGTCCAGCAAACTAATAACAGTGACCGATTCGACACTGGCTAATGATAGACCTGATGTTTGTGAAGTGTCAAACTAGGCTGATATTTAATTGTGATATCGTTGTGTAATAAGGATTTAAAGTTACTGCAAGACCAAGCTTTGTTCGGGCAAATGTCTAATTGGATGTCGCTTACACTTCTAATTTTTGAAAGGTGCATTTTGTTTACTTAACAGCTCTTCTGCAATTTAAGTTTTAACTCTTTCCATTTTTATTTTTTCTGTAATCTCATATGTTAAAATTTCCAAATTTTCAGGTTTTTACTTTTGAAAAAAATATCTTATGTGTAAACAAGCTCCCTATGTACTTAATATTTAATTACTACGTTCAGATCATTTTCTTGCGGGTTGTAAATTACATTCATTTCTGTGCACTGGGCAACCATTCTTCGCCAATACTTGACTTCCAAATACTCTTTCTTCCTCTTTATAAAATTACGCTCTCATTAATTGTCTTTGGTGACGTTACGATTAGTTGTAAGGTCTCCCATTAATCTATTTTTGTGTTTAAAGCCATTTATTCAAGTTAACAGATATTGCCTATCTATATTTCCTAGGCCTAACAATGTTATTTCTAAAAGACTGACTAAATTAAACGAAACAATTCAAGACCATATTCATTCATGTACATAGCGTAGGTTTAAAATAATTTCAAATTGAACCACTGGATTTTTCTGACTACATTTGTGTCAAAACCAATTATAATAAACTCATCATTCTCAATCTTAAAGTTTTTGTTGAAACTGTGTCTATATTATCTTTAGTTGTAAAGAGATATGGCCATTGGATCTGGTGTCAACTAGAAAGCGTAGGAATGAAAAAACAACAACAAAAAATCTTTACAGGCAGCATTGATGACATGATAGTCACCGGCTGACTCTTATTTACTTTTTGCAAGCCCAGTGAAAACATCGTCTGGCTGGGTTTAAAAGTAGATGCAGTGTCAATTCCGAGTCAGTGAAGACGGCTGATATATCGTAAAAGATCGCATAGTGGAACTACATAAACCAATCACAGTAAATAATTCGTACAAGACGCGAGGTCAGCATGTTTCATACATTTCAATACCTACTTGTTTGGGGTGAACTGTTCGAATGGAAGGGTTTTTCAATGAGGTGCTAGCTAGGGTGTAACGCCACTCCCTCCCTTCCCCCCTCCCCACGTAAAAAAGAGAAACTAGCAAGCCGGCAAATAAAAGATAGAACGCTTCCTGAAGATTATATGATCCAAAATGCCTCAATCCAGATTCCGAAAAAAAGTAATCGATTGAATACAGCAGTCTTGATTAGAAATTAAAAGTAATCGTAGCATTTGTATTCATGACCGTGCACTACGAAGTGAATAACAAACATCTTACCTATGTACATCAAACTAAAAAAATTATTTTAGTACAGGTATTCATATACCTAATACTTTGTATATATCCCAACAAGTATATTAAAACTTAATGTTATTATTCTTTAATTGTTTATTGTGCTGATTATATTATTAATTATATCGACATTATTCGAAACTCCTGTGTTTGTACCTCTACATACGTAAATAATATTTCAGGTCTGGTAACCAATTTTTATGTCCAGCAAACTAATAACAGTGACCGATCCGGCACTTGCTAACGATAGACCGGATGTTTTCGAACGGTCAAACTAGGCCGATGTTTAATCGTTGTTATTGTTGTGTATTAAGGACTTAAAATTACCGAAAATTACAGAAATGCCTAATGACTTTTTCTTGGCCTAACAATGTCATGTCTAAAATAAGAGACTTAATTAAAAGAAACAATTCAAGGCCATATTCACTCATGTACTCGTGTACATTTTAAATTGATGGACTGGATTTTTCTGACTACATTTGTGTCAACACAAATTATAATAAACATATCATTCTTCATCTTAAAGCTTTTGTTGAAATTATATCTACATTTTCCTTATATGTGATTAGATATGGCGATTGGTGACAACTAGAAAATACAAGGGATGGGGAAAACAAATCTTTAAAATCAGCATTGATAACATGATAGCCGCTGGCTGACTCTTGTTTACGTTTTGCAAGTCAAGTGAAAACAACGTCAGGCTGGGTTTAAAAATAGATTTAGTGTAAATTCCGAGTCAGTGAGGACGGCTGATAAATTATCGCTAAAGATCGCATTGTGGAACTACATAAACAATCACAGTAAAAAAATTCGTGCAAAACGCGAGGTCAGCATGGGTCATACATTTCAATGCATACTTGTTTGGGGTGAACGGTTAAAATGGAAGGGTTTTCCAATGACATGCTGGCTAGGGTGTAACGCCACTCCATCCTAAAGGAGAAACAAGCAAGCAGGCAAGCAAAACATAAAAAGCTTCCTGGAGAGGAGATGATTCAATATGCTTCAATCCAGATTCCGAAAAAGATATGGATTGAATACAGCAGCCTTGAAGAAAAATCAAAAATCATCGTAGGGTTCACCTTCATGGCCGTGCACTAGGACGTGAATAACAAACACCTTACCTACGTGTATAAATTATATTAATACAAGCTATCATATACCTAATACTGTGTATATATTCCAACTGTTATATTAAAACGTAATGGTATTTTTCTTCAACAGTGTGTTGTGTTGATAATTAAATATATTGACATTATTCGAAACTCCTATGTTTGTACCTCTACATATGTAAATATTTAAGGACTGGTAACCAATTTTTATGTCCAGTAAACTAATAAAAGTGACCAATCCAAAACTTGTTCACGATAGACCTGATGATTTAGAACTGTCAAATTAGGCTGATATTTAATTGTGATATCGGCAAATAGGGCAAATACCTGATTGGATGTCTCATACATTTCTAATTTTGATAGGTGACTTTTGTTCACAGCTGTTCTGCAATTCAAATTTTAAATCATGTCTATTTTATTTTATCTGTAATGTCATACGTTAAAGTTTCAAAATTTTCAGGTTTCTACTTTTGAAAAATTTTCTATATGTAAACAAGTTCCCTGTATGTAAATAAGCTCTCTTAAGTCCACACTTTGACAATGAAATAAAAACAAACAAGAAGGAACACTCTTTAGTACTATGCATCACATATTGAGCGTAAAAATTCAGCGTGAGGTCACAAACAGTCCAATGAACACTCTCAGTGGCCATGCTGGTTTTAACTCCCGTTGCCGGGTAATATCTTACTTCCTTAAAAAAGTATAAGAGCAAATAAATATCGTAGCTGCTTATAACATGCATTTCTGGTCAGGTTTTAATTTCAGCCATTAAATTACGGCGATTGAAGATGAGGTTAACTAGAAGGCGAAGGAATAGCGAAAATGAAAACTTTTCTCGTCAGCATAGATGACAAAGCCAATTCAACGCCAGGTTTTCCACGACAGAGGTATATTTCAAAACAGAATTAGTGTCAACTCTTTGAAGACGGTCGATAAATTACTGTCAAAGATATCGTGGTGGAACTGCAGGAGCAAACAAGGTAAGGAGGTCGTAGATCAAAAGGTCAGCGTGGGTCATAAATTTCAATGTTTGGTTGTATAGGGTCAACCTTTAAATAGGAAGGGTCATGGAGTGTTCCAAATAAGATGCATATGCTGGTTTAGTGTGTGGTAAGCTTACCTTCCCCTCGCGGCCAAAAACAGAAACAAACGAAACACTTCCTTATGACGTGCTCAAGCTGGAAAACATACTATAATCCCCAATATATTTTTATTATTTCCTGGTTACTTGCTACAGCAGGGTTGGTGCCAGTATAAAATATACTGTGTTTAAATAAACGATGTCTTCAGTTTTAGCGACTTCACACCTTTCATCGAGAATACATCGACTTAAAGTCAGAAATATAATATATAATTGAAATGTAAGCGTTTCAGTTGTCATGTACTAGTGTCCTCCTTTGGGACATTTCTAATTAATATTTTCTGTCATCGGTTCAATTTGGCTAATTGTATTTGTATTGTGTGTCATTATGAAATGCTTCGCACGAATACAGCCTTCTAGTTGGCTGGAGCTAGTTTTAATGAACATATCACTGCCTACAAGTAGAGCTGACTCAACAAGAGACCAAGGATATGATCAGTATTACTAAATGTACCCTAAAAGATCGTATGTTTAATACTTGAGCTCATCATTCAAAGTAATTTTAATTCATTTACCATAAAATGTAAATCTTGGTTCTTGATATTTAGATTTAGAATCCTAAGGCTGCGTTCACAAAAATGATTTAGGGGGCTGGAGGTATTCAGGGGGGATCTGAAAACTTTGGGGTAGTAGAGGGGGAAATTGAAAATTTTACTCTACCTGTAGTGGGATACTTGAATTTTTGGGGTTCCCTTTAATGTTTTACCTTTATTCAATTCAAGGTATTTGTAGGTAATTTAATGAAAAATGACTGTCATTTTTAAGTCATCTTATTGTTGTAATGTTAGTAATGATTTAACAAAATCTAGAACCATTTTGTCACATTTCCATGACTTTTATTTCAATAAAATCTAAACTTGTGATTTGTCTTAAAACACCAAACAAGCCTTGTAACAGGGTAGAAGCTGTAACTGTCGATGATTTTTGCAATATTTCTATGCAATATATCAACTAAAGTTTCTTACTGTCTCCCTACAGCATGCTCAAACACATAATATTCAGTTTGTCGACAAAGCCAGTATATATCAATATGTATTATGTGATAATTTAATTCGAGCCCAGACTGAGAGTCAGTTATTAGTGACACAAATGCATAGTATACATACACAGACTGTGTAGGCAAGCTGAATACTGGACAGTTCAACATGTTGTAGGGAGTGGAACAAGAATACAGTTGTATAAACTGAAAAAAAAATACTGTCAAAATTATCAAAGCTACTGCCTACAGGCAGTGTCACTATCAGATACTGCCCTGCTACTGCAGTGTAACTTTCACTGCATACCTGAACAGTGACAGAGATAGCTCCAACTCTGATGTACATGTACTTGAAGAAGAGTTTGGGTCAAATGATGGTCATAACAGTGACACATACTTGTAAACAAGATAAGGCCAGAGAGCAACACATGGAAGAACACAATTTTTGAAGTCTAGCATATGAGAAAAATAAAAAAATAAAGAAAGATGGGGTCACTATGCTTGATTTTCTAAATTTTCACATTCTTGTCATAAAATAATACAAAAGTTAAACTTTGAACAGTAAAGAGTAAATGTAAAAGTATGTGACTAGATGGAAATATATATCTCAAAAAGGATGTTAATCGCGATTTCTCCAGCCTCCCCCCCAAATCGTTATTTGTGAACGCAGCCTGAAAAAAGTATTTCCCCTGTGTAGTGATAAGAGTTGGATACAACAACTTTAAAAAACAATAAGTTGACACCTAAAGCATTATCTTTTGAGACATAATACATTAGTCTCCGAATCACAGTTGTCATATGCTTAGACGGAAGAAAATATATTCTGCGTGAAAAATTTGCTAGTTCATTATTGTGCTTTAATTGATTAATGAATTTGAAGGTCTAGGCCAGATAATGGTTTGCTGAAGCTCTGTTGAGAATTTCAGAAAACAATTATATCAAGAGTTTGGTCATCCGCAGTCTGCAATTTAATGCAGAATTAAAGTTTACAAAGTTGGACACCCATAATCATAGTCTGTGCTGCCTTTAATTGCGACACGATGACCTCAGTCAATTTACGATGGAACGCGGAAAAGTCTCTAAAAAATAAGCTGTACTACTTTTCACGGTACAATGGTTGCATGACACAGTTGTTAGAAAGTAGTCATGACAGCGGGGGTGGCCGACTGATTATCGTTGAAAGAAATGTCAAAGGCTGCGAAAAGATGATACGCAAACAAGAAAGACCTAATATGTCTCGCTGAGGGCGTCCACTCATAAGCAGTCTCTGTAAGTTATTTTAGCTGCCAAAATATCGAACGTCTTTTCTCTTTTTAAACAAACCATTCAGCGTAACATATGAGTCAGTGTAATTTGTTTTGTGTGTCTTTTCATTCAAGGTTTTTTAATGTGTACAATATTATATATTGTTAATTCGAATGTATTTTGTCAACTTTTCACATTATTGTAATTTCTCTTATTTTTTAAATCACTTTTGTAATTATGTAAGTGCACACGCACGCATATATGAACACAGAGAAAACTTGACCGTTTATATTTGAGATAAGTAGGTGCCTGGGTTGTGCATGCCCGAATACTAATGGTAAAGGATGTCTACTTCTATACGTTATATCCTTTAAGATAGAGCTGATCATAACTGACGTCATTGTTCTCTCATTAATATGCACAAATAGACATTTGTCCGCATTTTCAAATTATGCATGCAAGAATGACCAACGGTCATCATAGTGGGGGACTGCTTGTTTACTTATGAATACAAAAAGACATATTCACGACTCAAAATTGTTACTGCAAAACAGCAAGGTGTGCAACATTGACAAAATTTGCCATCATGTCAAGCAACAGTGTCGCATGTCGAACGCGCAGAGCAATATTTAACAACAAATCTGTAACAGTAAAGAGCACTATTGCAGGTACGGTTTTAATTTGTTCAGAAGGCACAGAGGCGTGGTAAACAAGGACAAATGCTGCGGTGACCCTTTAGACCAGACTGCAGTCGTAAGTCAGGTAGAATGGTCACATACAGCGTTGGACTACAACGTCATGGTAGAGGCGAGGAAGTTGTGGCAGTGTAGGCAAACGTGAAAGGTCAGCTATCGACGATGTCGTAAACGCTTCAAATGATATGAACTAATTAAGT
This sequence comes from Ptychodera flava, assembly GCA_001465055.1. Lineage (NCBI taxonomy): Eukaryota > Metazoa > Hemichordata > Enteropneusta > Ptychoderidae > Ptychodera > Ptychodera flava. Next base: position 113,121 of record LD345393.1, on the reverse strand, counting down.
GCAGTGACCGTGTTTCGAAGGAATTTGTTGACTTACCTGGCTGTTTTGGAATGTCCTTTCTTGTCAAAATGTTGTCAGATTGAACACGGAAGGAGGGCATAGATGCGATGGACTGTAAAGTTACTCAATAATGTATTGTTTGTAAAAAAACGAAAGAACGTATTCGCAAACGCGCAAGGCGCAGTGTTAATATTAACATAGCGTGCGTGTACAAATTCCCAGTAAGTTAAAGCACTCTATGTCTATTATATGTCTACTTGTTATTGAATCAATAGCAAATTAATTCTCATCGTTTCCATTTATTGATTGAATACATTATGTTACTTGCAGACTATGTTTCCATTTTCCTCAAATCAGTTGTTGGACTTAAAGTTTGTCATATACCTTGCAGCTCCCTACCTTGTACGGATTCAATCAACATGACCACATCAGAGATTGACAAAATATTTTTCTGACCCGTTTTGTCTTATCAAAGTCTAGTTTGTTTTTCTATTCTGAAATGGTTCCCATCCCTAAGGTAAGTCCATTCGAAAACAATTTCAGATTCCCCAATGACGTCCCATCGATGAGAACTTTTATTAGGTCACCGACACTACTCTTTCAATGCACTATTGACCCTTGCAAGTGAAACAAGAAATAGGCGTTAATTTAAGAAATAGACAAAGGGATACCATAAAACATTGATGTATATAATGTTTACAATATTTCGTGACCTTTTTTGCATGTCTCCATAGAGGAAATATACTAACAGAGCTTTCATCGAAATCGGATTCAAAATCAACCCTAATCATAGGAGGTGAATACCTTGAACCGTTATGTTGAAATTTAAAGGGAAAGTTTGCTACAGTTGCGGTATTGTTTGTTATTTCCTTGTGATATATGAAAGGCCATTAATACCAACATTGGATCAATGGTAAAAACTTGGGGGATATTTGTACCAGTCAGCATACGTTTATATGGTAAGGAAACTAGTTAAACATTAACAGTTTCGACACACCACGGCTCAGAGAAAGAAAACTACCGAAGTATTTTTAGTTAATATTTGTAATATTAATGCAATCTTGGACTGAAATATAATACTTGATGTCGATGTTAGGATGATTTAATCCTCAATGGTTACAAAAAACAAACAAACAAAGAAAAAACAAACAAAAAGCAAACAAAAACAGTGCGACACAAGTTTACCAGGTCAATTTCATCTTAACACTATATAGACCTAGTGCTTAGAATATTATTTTACATGGCTTACGCAGTTGCCACATCACTCTTCAATAAACGTGTGATTATCCCATTGCATTAGAAATATTACAGAATAAGACCCTACATGAATCTCGTATACCAGCTGTGATGAAATTGAAAGACCTTTGCAGAAGCTTAAAATGCAGTACTTGTTGGCAAAGAACTTAATTAAAGCCATGCGGAATGGAAGACGATTCTATCGTGGGTAATAATATATTTAATTGATAGAGTGACGTTGTTCACATTTCATCATTTTATTTAAACATTCAAAAGGTCGTGCATCAAGTCTTTGTTTTACATTATGGTCGTTTATATGAGGAACATTTATATAGTACGTAGAATACCAATAACATCGTCCTTATTACGGCTATAGCGCCCTCTATAGTGGCGGTAAGTTCCCAGAAAAGTGAATAATGATGCATTTCTGGTAAGGCACTCCCTTTTCGGTAATATACGAGTGCAGCATCACTTACGACAAAGTCACATGTATTTATTACGGAAAGCTTTTAAATTTTGGCTTTTGTCAACTTGGTTAAGAACTACGTTAAAAGCTACGACAAAATTTCACAAAAATCCGATGCCTTTGAAGATAGTGTGTTTAAACTTAGATGTGTCATTATTCATAGCGAACATGTTTATATTTTGAATGCAATATAATATAACTTGAGCGGTACTAAACATATTACATTGATATTCTCTGGTAGGAGTTCTTTGTAATACTAATGACGGGGAGAAAAGAACATGTGAGAATATTTTCATTTCGCCACAAGAGATTACAATTCTGTATTTGAATCACCATCTTATGCAATATTGAAATATAATAGTGTTGTTGATTTTTTTTTCAGATGACAAAAGTATCAATTTAGCTTTGGTACCTCTTCCCCAATATTACTTTCCTTTAAAAAATCGTCACAGCAGACTTCATAAAACTTACTCAAAATACCGATAACATGACGTAAAATGTTCAAAGGACAAAAATACTTAATGTTATTTGATTTCGTATCAATATTATAAAAATAAGCATTTTTTCAGTTAAAATAACATTTATTTATATTTATGATTTAAACCGAAATTCGAATTAACAGTTGCATCAAATAAACGTCCCACGACTTTTTTTATTTTGGAAATTCGGTATTGACGTTGTCCCTGTGCTGTAACAGCTGAATATGATTCCGGCTATTGAGATTTGTTTCATTTTTCAAAAGGAATTACAAAAAAATGGATTTCATATAAATGTAAAAGATTTATAATTGATATTTTCTACAAGCAATGAAAAATAATGATATGAGATAGCGATCATATAATGAAAAACAGATATTTCGAGGTTTGATTGTTATATGTATTCGTGTATGTTCTAAAGATGGTGCAAATTTCCATTGTCCGCAAAATAATGTTTAATTTGTCATTCCCGTAACAATGGAAGTGTCGTATTCCAAACAATGCTGCTTTACACTCCCTCAGTAATTGATGTCTTGTTAATTGTCGTCAACCAAGTCTACGTCCGTTATTTCGATATAGGCCTATATACATAGAAGAAGGACAGAAACATTATATGAGAATCATGTGTAAGAATTGCACTTGCTTTTCATATTTGAAAGATGTTTGAAACTGGAAATATTTGAAAATTAATATTTGAAAGATGCTTGAAATTGGAAACAAGACACATAAACAATTGGTTAGGTTCCCCTTTTGGCTTTCAAGCAGTCGTGAGTTGGGTGAGAAAGAAGTGTAAATCTATGCAAATTCATGCAGACCACCCGATTTCATTGTTTCTCTTTCCTCTTAATTTTAAGATTTCTCGAGAATGTAACTCTACTCTGGCTGGGTCAAATTTTCTGACATGTTCTTAAAATACTATATAAAAACAAAAAAGTTAATTTTCTATACGATCATTTTCATCACTTTTTTAAGTGTCAATCATTCAAACTCTGCTATTTTAGAAAAAAGAACGGATAAAGCAAAATAAAATAGGTATTTTATCTAATGCACTCTTGTTTTTCTTAAAATATTAAATTTCATAAAAAATTACCAAGTTTTTGACTTAAATTAATTTCTATCATAAAAACAAAATTTAGATTTTCTACCCGGAATATATATACCCCTATCATTCTTCGAGTAAAATATTCCTACCATACTAAACTTAAGATTCCGTGCTTTTTGAAATTATTTAGTATGTAATATCTTTAATGAGAAATATTGCTTTTTAAAATAATACGTTGTTAATGCGCCGCGCAAACACAAATTAGAAACCCGTTACAGTATATATCTGAAATGCTCCTTTCCTTATGCAATATACCTGGCGTTTTTTTCCGTCCTATCATGAATCTATATATTGTCCCTATTTAATCTGAATTCATTCATGTACATTGTCTTCGTTTGTTTGTTTGTTTTTTCATCTCTCATTAAATGTTTTCATCTTACCTTCTCATCGTTGGTTAGTTTCTGTAGAATGGCCGAGAGTTCGGCGAAGGTTGGTCTTCTCCCCATGTCTTCGTCCCAACAGCTCAGTATTATCGAATACCTTTGAACAATCCAACAGTATTTATTATGCATCTACACTCAATATGAAGGGTAAATATCAATTTCATTATTCCACAAAGGATTTTGTGGAATAATGAAAGTGGTTTTATTAATTTGTGGAGACATTCATCCCCACCCAGGCCCCGAATATGAGAGAGCCAGTGACATTGCTTTTTCTTCAAGTCGTCATTCATCTATCTCGTCATGCAGTGGTGTTTGTTGCAAATCGTGTAAAGGGGCGATTATTGCAGCACCACAGACTCTGGTGCATTGTATTACCTGCAAAGATAAGTGGCACCTGGCTTGTTACAGTCTAATTGATATGGAAATAACCACTGATGTCTCATCGGAATTTGATTGTATTGATTGGATATGTGACACCTGTGT
>LD345393.1:82449-99929 GCA_001465055.1 Ptychodera flava | reverse complement strand
TGATTGAGTGAGAGAAGTGAGACAGAGACAGAGACAGACAAACATAGAAATGACCCTACGTGCAATAAATATAAAATGGACGTTTTATCATAACATCCCGGACAGACTATAAAATCGTGTACACGTAACGAGGAGTTGGTAAACTTTGCATGACAGTACGTTATTGATATACATAGATACCGACAATAAGCACGTATCGTTGAACTCCAACATAATTATCACAAAAATTTTGCGCACGAGTTTTATGGATCCAAATTGACCCAGTTGTATATCACCAACTGGAACTTTTTTCCTGCGTTGCACTATACAGTCTGCACGTCGCGACACAGATCGATTTGTCGTGATCGATGCCGTGCTCTCATGACATTTTTTTTTTACAAAAACGGGCCTCGATAAATCCAGACATTGAAACAAAGAAACATCGAAATTTCGAGTCGCTAAAGCTTTAGGCTTTCCCAAGAATTGAATGGGGATACAGTCGATCGCTTTATTTAATCGCTCAGTAACGTCGCGGCTCTAGTCGAGCCCTAAGGCTGGATGTGGACATCGTACCTGGCGATCCCGGTTGGAGATAAACCCGCAATCTACCCTTCAACGTAAGTTCAACTGAATAAATGAGTACCGAAAACGACATGGGAGGCACAAGCATAAAGTCATTCGACTAATAATGACAATTTTCCTTCATCACACAAAAAGTTCCATAAATTTTCGCTCGGAATCAAACCTGCAGCGTAAGGCTGTAGCGAGGACATAAGGTATCGAGCTGTAGTTTAACTCTGCAGTGCAGCACTGAGGGATCCGATGTATTTCAAAAGTATTAGGAAAGTTTATGTTTGATTTACATCATCATAACTTGCCGCAAAGCTTGAATGACTTCTTTGAAAATGTAGATCATTGTCACGAAACACGTTTCAAACAAGGTTCAAATTTGTATCTGCCAAAAATGCGTACGAGAACTGGTCAGTTTGCAATTTCGTACGCAGGCGCCAAACCCTGAAATAATTTACCACGTAATGTAAAAGCAAGTACTTCAAGAAATGCATTTACACATTCCCTAACAGAGCATCTTTTGAATTTGTACAATATCACTTAGATATGTGTCTATTAATTTCTTGTATATGTTGTGTCTTTACCAGTAACTGTCTCATTTAAGCCCTCGTATTATATAGTGCAATGTAATGAGAGATGGGGCCAGACTCGATTAGCTGTAAGCTATTACTTCTGGCTTCTAATTGCCAGTGTTATTTATAAATACATAATCGGATTTATTACATGTGTTATAAACACTTTAAACTGGCATTAAAAGTAAGTAAAAGTTGACTCAGACAACACTAAAAACAGAGTTTTCGTCAAGTAACAAAATTAGGATGTATCTAAGGGCGAGATATGTTTCACTGCAAACATCAAAGTCCGTCAGACGAAAACATTGACGACCGAGATCAGGATTGACGAGTTGACCAGGCAGAGACCGGTGATAGCAGCGTTGTGGCCGCAAACATGTAATGAGGTACTATTTGTGTCATCGAATGGAATCTTTTACGCTCGCCAAGGTCATAAACTTGTGTGATATTTTCAAAAGCCACGGCATCTCTAAGAATATGAATTACTATTTCGATCGTGTCGTCGCATTTACTGAATAAACCTATTTGTTAATATTCCGAATAACTCTGAATACTATGGCTATCCGTCGCTAGCGGGGCGAAACCTATGTCCGCCGATGGCCGACTTGCCTTGTCATCGGTAAAGCGCGAGACAATGATTGACACGTTCACGTGACCGAATCCATATGTCTGATTGGTGGAGATACCATTCGATGAATCAAAATTTCAACTTGATGGGATTAATGAATGATATCAAAGTATCTCCAGCGTAACGGCGCAGCTTAACTCTTTAAATGAAAGTAATCCGCGTAAACAAAAAAAAACAAATCATGACGAAATTCATGCAATTTGTTACAATTATTTTGATCAATCTACGTCAATAGAAAATAAGAAGACTGTTCATGTGATAAGTATATAATCCAATGGAACTTTTCTTTGTGTGACTTCATCGTATATACTCGTGTTTTTTGGGGGGTTTTGCGGAGCCGCACTTTCACGTGACCGAATAGATTTAAATAAAAGTAATCCGTATATATATATATATATATATATATATATATATATATATATATATATATATATATATATATATATATATATATATATATATATATATATATATATATATATGTATATATGCCTGTGAGGGTTATCCGCAGACTTACATTGCACTTCTAGGTAAACAATATCGCTTCCTATTCCGTGCGTTCTATCGTAGAATGTATTAGTAGCTGTGCAACTTTGATTACCCTGCAATTCCCTTGTCACGTTGACGATGTCGACTACTGCGTCACCATACTCTAAGCCATCGGCGAGAATCCATAAATATTCCACGTCATTTGGATTAGCGTCGATCACGTGACATGTGAGAGAGATTGACTCGCCTTCGTTAACAACTGTTGCAGATGACATTCCTTCAACGGAAGGCGGATCTGAAACCAAATTTTGTTGTATAGATATATTGAATAATATTTGCATGTTTCCTTCCTAACACTCAATCATCAATCAATCACATGCAGGCATGGATGTGTACATGTATCTATTTGTCATATACTGAATCAACTGGCTATTTTGTAACTGACACTATATGTTTTTCAGATTAATTTTCCCTATTCGGTCTGGTCCCGTGGTAATGACTGTAGAATAAAACTTACACTACACATCGATTTGAATGGAATTGCTTTTATATCCTTTCGTTCCATCCCAAAATGTATTGTCAGCGATACAGTTCTATAGGCCACCCTGGTTTCTATTGACATTTTGAAGTTCGAGTAGCGCCCCATCATGTACTGTAATATGTCCGTACTGCCACTGTACGTTTAGGTTATCGACTGGATTTGCATCTACTTTACAGTGTGCAAAGTACGAGTCGCCTTCAACGGTTGTTTCTACGAGAGTTGATCCTATTTTGTCTGTGATTTCAATGTCCGGAGGATCTGAACCAAATACAAAGATAGCTTAAAGTTGGGAAAAACGTAGGACAATTACAGGAAAAGGACACTTTTTTAGAGACAGGATATCTTTAAATCTTTTCGACTTAATTGTACTTTTCTTTTTCAATTGGCCGAGTTGCTGATGAAGAGTATCCTGTTATGTGTCATTTTCTTAGCATTCTCTACTTTCCAAGTAATCCTACTGACAATAGCTTTAACACGTTTAACTTACACTGGACGTCCATAACAATGGTTTCTTCACATGCAAGCTCAGACCATTTCGGAGGGGGTAGAGTATTGTGTTCTAGTTGGCAGCTGAAAACTGCACCGTTGTCATCTTCGTAGAGCGTCGTGTTCCACACATTCACGTTTCCGCTTGTTCGAGAAACTTCATTGCCATTGCTGTACCAGACGAGATCGCCAGGAGCATTGTCGTCGAGTTCGATTTTGCAGTTGAAAGAGACATCAGCACCCGTGATAACTGTGGAATCATTCTTTACCGAACATTTTGTTCTACTATCTGCGAAAAAAATTGAAGGAAAAATCGTATGACACCGGTCTTGGTTGTAATAAACGGAAAGTCGCTTCACAAGACACCTATCTCGTCTTGTATATGCTTTAATGTGTTTTGTGTCTATATTGTGTTTTGGCTGTTGATGTGAACATTAGCAAACATGTTCTTAATTTTAAGATAAGCCACGGCGAGACGGGGGCGTAGTCGAATTTGTCTAAGACAGCCGTGACCCGTTGAGCCATGTTTCGAAAACAGTGCGGTCTCTTCCTCAGTCGGCTGTAGATATATCTCTTTCGTATTTTTATAGTGTGTCTATGATGTTGATCTCTTGTTCTTATAGCAGAGAAACTAGAATATCATGTTTGGATCGTTTTGTGTATTTTTGTTTTTTGAATTGTTCCTAATGCCGACGACCTTCGCTTTAATCAGTGTATCGATTATGTTTTGATTTCTTTTGTATGCGATGATCGGTTGCTGTGGAAGTAATTTCCTTTGTGTTTTGTCCTTGTTTATGTTTCCCCAGTTTTCGCACATTGCAGTTATTATAGCTTGTGTTTTGTATATATACTGGTTATATCTTTTGTTGCGAGTACTAGTGTTTTCTTTGTTTCTTCTTTGTTCACTGGTGTTCTAGTCGCGTAATTCTTGTGGTGAACTGTGTTTGCAATGTGACTAGAGATTAGAGATTTCTTGTTGTTTTTAGCCATGTTCGACTAATCTTGCATTAAGCATATTGACCTTTGAAATAAAGTTAGTTTTAGTTTATTTATTTATTTATTTATTTATTTGTTTATTTATTTATTTATTTATTTATTTATTCGGAAATCCTAGGGATCAAGTCCCATTTACAGGTTCTTCAAAAGCTCAAAAGGAAAACGGTTAAAAAAGACACTGAACAAGACAGCACCAAACAAAAAGTGTTGCAGGTTTTGATGTATCTTAGTGTTTTAAATTTGATCAAGCTTGTAAGAGTGAATTTAGGGTGTCGATTAGTGTTTTTATTTGTATACTTTGTGGAGTCCATCAAGACGTGTTTGAATTTGTCTTTTTTGTCAATTTGTGTCGCATTGTGTATCAGATTCTCATTCTAGCTCCTAAACAATGTGTTCGCGTCTTGTACGAGATGGACTCTGTGAGGACGATTTGGTGACAGGGTGAATTTCAACCCTTTGCCAGTTTCATTGATTTCCTCTGCCAAGTTCATTGATTTAATTTCTGCTGTTGTTTACTTTTGTGATGATAGATTTTTGATCAATCTAAGATTTGTGTTGTTATTTATGTTTATTCTATGTTCGGAATTTGTACGGCATTTCATTGCCGCCCGCCGCCACACTACATTATGTCCCCGCGATATTAATTTGTGTCGACGCTCTTCTTGATCGGTTTTCAAACTTACTACAATGTGTACAGTTTTGAAAGCTACACTATTTTAAATATCTGCATCGGCCCCTTCCGAAAAATGGACGAAAAAGCTACTGTGCATGATTCAAACTATAATATATTTTACCTATAATGACATAAAGAAAAGCCATTGCTGTCCGTGATCTGTTTAAAATATCCGTACACTCGTATTCACCTCCGTCGTCTGACGCCGTGTTGTGGATTCGAAGATTATACACGTTTCCTTCGCCAACGATTTCATAGTGTCCTGTATAGGGATCCTCTATATCTTCCCCTAAAGCTATCAAGCGGTTTCCACGATACCATGCTTTGAAGACAGGGGCGACGTCAAAGATGCAGTTTAATTGTGTAGAGTCCCCAGCTAGCACTAAAGTGTCAACTGGCTTTAGGATGAATGCAGTCGCATTCCTGAAATCTAAAGGGTACATTTTGATAATTATTTTGATATTCTGTTGCGTCTTACATCAGTAAACCGGGACAACTTTGCAGTAAACTTTGTACAAGCTATTAGTAGCGCCCATGAAAATATTCTTAATATTCTGATTTTTTGAAAATCTGAGTAAAACTGAACTTGCAACAACAGCTTTGCCAACTCGCAGGATCAAGTATGAATAAAAGTTTTGGACAGATGTATAAAACGCATTCAAGGCGGAATTGTAGTGTAATTAACTCACCTTGATTGGTAGACTGCATATAACATACAAATACTTACCTAGGAAGATGACAGTGTAAAATAAACCAATGTAAAGAGCAGATAGTCGAAAGTCAGCCATAATTGCTGCATCAATATAATATGGGAGTTCTTTGTTTTATTACTCTTCTCTCGCCAGTTCACTACTTGTTCTGTGCATGAAGACGAAAGAGTGGAAAAAATAAAACTCACAAGTAAAGTTAACCTAAGTGCGGCGAATGTGCCTCTTAAGATCGATATAACAATCCTTGACGCCATTATTGGAAGTAATCTTTGTGCGAACATTGTTGAAATGTGTCACTTGAAATAGTTATACCAATAAGTTAAATGTGTGTTTTCACATACCATGCCATTCAATATAACAACATGAATAAAAACATGACTGTGGTCCACATAACTAAGTTATAGCAGCAACACACATATTTGCATGCAACTATATATGTCTCCCACCATGTACTCAAAACCTCAGCATAAAGCATGGCATGTCTTATTATTATCCGATGAATTCCTAGGCAAATGAGGCGTGTTATTTTAAGAGTGGGTACATCATATGGCTTACCATTCTTGAATTGAAACAGTGCTTATGTACTACAGGTAAAGAAACATTGTCATTCTTTGATTTATTACATGGACTGGCCCAAACCGCCACCTGCGTGATGTAGAACAAGACGGGTAAGGAATCCTTGTTCCACGTAATGTGATTAGTACAGAAAAGGACAGAACAGGTCATCAAAAGGTCAACCCCGCCACGGGTGTAGGGGTTGACCTTTCGATGACCGCATAGCGACGTACGCTACCCCGCCAACTGATAGCTGCATTTACACAGCTATGACCGACCCGACTCTTGCCACTGATATGCCTGATTTTTTTTTTTCTGTTGGTAAACAAGCCCGATGTTTAATTGTGATATCATTGTGCACTGGGGAAACGTTAACGTTACTGCAATAACGAGAATTGTAAGGGCAAATCCCTGAAATGACTCATACACTCCGATTTGTTATTTGTGCGTTCGATCACAGTTGTTCTGCAATTTAAATTTTACATCATGTCTGTTCTGTAGTAATTACATGTATTAAAGTCTCCACATTTTCAATTGAAAAAAAATGTGTATGTACAGATGCACCCTGGGTGCTTGATATTACACTTTTAAGTTTGAATCATTTTATTCCATATTGTAAATCACATTCTTCTCAGTGAAAAGTACCTCAGATTGTTGTCAATACTTTACTTTGAAATGCTCATACTTTTGTTTTTTTTTTGTATTTAAAGCTGTTTATTCGAGTCAGAGCGAAATCGACAATTGCTGTGTAACAGGCCAAATCATTGGATGTCTAAAATGAGGGACTACATTATACTGAACAATTCCAGACCATATTCACTCATATGTGTATCTTAGGTTTTTAAGACAATTTCAAAATTTAGCCATTAGATTTTACTGATTACATTTGTGTCAATAACTATCATAATAAACATGTTATTCTTTATTTTAAGTTTACGTTGAAAAAGCGTCTCTATCTATAGCTCAAATTAGATGCGGCTATTGGAACTGATGATATTTAGAAAGCAAAAGAATGGGGCATGATAGCCGACTCTTTTTTGACATTTTGCAGCACAGTGTGAACAGCGCCAGACTTTACACAGAGGTAGGTTTAAAAATAGATTTAGTGTCAACTCTCTGAAGAGGGCCTATAAAATATACTGCCAAAGATCGCATTGTGGAACTACAGAAACCAAACCTACTAAAGGATTCGTACACAACATGAGGTCAGCGTGGGTCATACATTTCAATACCTTGTTGGTTAAGGTGAACCGTCAAAATGAAGAGGTTTTTCAATAAAATGCTGGCAGATGTGTAACGCCACTCACCCCCTAAAACAGCAACAAGCAAGCATACAAATAAACAAACAAACAAACAACAAAATCCTTCCTTATGACGTGTTCTAATAACCCGGAAACCCACTTATTGCCTTGATATGTTATTTTATTCTTTACACCAGCATTGGTGTTGTCTTAAAATATACACAGAATATGTCTTCTGTTAAGCGACTTGATATCGTTTAATGAGAACACAGAGACGAAAAGTAGCATATATACTTTCATATTTAATTAGAGTGTTTTCTTACCATTATATACATTAAAAAACAAATAACATACCATATACTCACTAAAGTGTATATCTGAGGTATAAGCCAATTTCAAATTGAGCCGATAGGTATTCTGATTACATGTGTGTAAATACAATTTATAATACATCTAATTCTTCCTCTTAAAGTGACGATTGAAAATTTGTTGATATCTTTAGCTGTAAATAGTAAGTAGTAAACTAGAGAGTGAACAGGCTTGAAGAGATTAGAAGATTCGATTTGGTTTATACATTTTTCCACATATAGATTCTGGCAGGCATTAATTTATCATGAAGTTCACTGATATAACATGATAAATAACATGGGTCGTATGTAAAGTTTTTTCTTTTGAGGAACACATTAAGATAGGTGATTGGAAATAACAGATCGGGCAGATCTCCTAATGATGCTGGGAAATAATATCGATATTGGGATAATCGATGAATCTAAAGTGTCTAACACTCTATTGCCAAAAACTGTGTTCACCGTGATAATTTCGAGTATGTTACTTCAGTATTGACTGTCTATTTCTGATTTATATTCGGGGATCTCTTAAGTCCACACTCTGACAATTTTAGGAACAAATGAGAAGAAGTACTCGTAAGTATTATAGATCACGTGATCATGCAGCGTGACAACAACGCGAGGTTACAAACAGTCGAGTTAACAGTCGTAGTGACCATGCTGATTTTCATACCCGTTCGTAAATAATATCTATCTTACTTACTTACTTACTTACTTACTTACTTACTTACTTACTTACTTACCTACCTTCTTACTTACTTACTTACTTACTTACTTACTTACTTACTTACTTACTTACTTACTTACTTACTTATTTGCTTGCTTTCTTGCTTGCTTGCTTACTTACTTGCTTACTTACTTTTTTACTTATTTACTCACTTACTTACTTGCTTGCTTGCTTGCTTACTTACTTACTTACTCACTGTCTTACTTACGTACTTACTTATTTGCTTGCTTGCTTGCTTGCTTACTTGATTTCTTTCTTACTTACTCATTTACTTACTTACTTACTTACTTACTTACTTACTTACTTACTTACTTACTTACTTACTTACTTACTTACTTACTTACTTACTAAGACAAGTTTAAAAACAAATAAACTTCGTAGCTGCTTACAAAATATTTATTTCTTGTCTGGTTTTAAGTTCAGCTCTGAATTTTCGGCAAATTGAGCTGATGTTAACTAGAAAGCAAAGGAATGGCGAAAATCGTTTATCGTCAAAATAGATGGCATATAGTCGATTCTGTGTGACGATTTGCCAGTGCAGTGTAGTCAAAATCAGGCCTTCCACAGAGTTAGATTTAGTGTCAAATCTCTGAAGACAGCCCATCTGTTACTGCCAAAGATTTCATTGTTGAATTGCGTGAAAAACAAACACGATAAGGAGTTCGTAGAACATGAGGTCAGCGTGGGTCATACATTTCAATGCCTGGTTGTATAGGGTGAACCTTCAAATAGGAAGGGTCACGAAGTATTATAAATAAGATGCTGGCTTTGTGTGTAGCGCTACTCACCCCCCCCCCCTCGCCAAAGGCCAAAATATAGAAAGAAAGAAACAAAAAACTTGCTTATGACGTGTTAAATTATTCGGAATACATGCTTTGTTGTTTACTTAACATATTTTTTAATCTTTCCTTGTTACTAGCTATAGCAGGGTTGGTGTCAGTATAAAATATATGGTGTATAAATAAATACTGTCTTATGTTCTGTCGACTTAACATCTTTCATTGAGAAAACATACTTTAAGTAAGATATATTATATCAAACTGAAATTAAAGTATTTCTGTTATCATTATTTGGTAGTCATAGTGACGTAGTCTGGGAACTTTCTAATGAATAATTGCTGTCATCGGCTCAATTTGGTTAATTGTGTTTGTTCTTTGTGGTATTACAATATGCTTCGCACGAATATATCACTCTGATTGGCTGAGGCCAGGGTTATCGATGAAGGTGGCCAAACAGGAGGCCAAGGATATGATCAGTATTGCCAAATGTACCCTGAAAAAAAATAATGTTCGATACTTATACTTGTCCTCATAAATCAACGTAATTTTCAGTTGTTACATTCTGATTTAGTGTACTAAAAGTAGTTTTTTTTTCTCCATGAAATGATAAGAATGATGATTAACACAACACCTTTATTAAAACTCTATGTTTACACCAAATGCATTTTTATTCGTGAGCTAATATATCAGTCTGCAGTCTTCAGCCTACTGTTATAATGACCATAGACGTTACAAAAATATACTCAGCGCCCAAAAAATGTTAGTTCACTGTGGTGCTTTCGTTGGTTAATCATGTTAATTAGGCCAGATAATGACCAAATATATTGTAGTCTGTTGAAGGTCTATTGTGGATTTCAGGACAATGCTATCAAGAGTTTGCTAATCTGCAGTCTGCAGTTTAATGCAGAATAAAAGAGGACAAAGTTGGATACCCATAATCATAATCTGTGCTGCCTTTAATTGCGACATGATGGCCTCAGTCAATTTACGCTGGAAGGCGGAAAAGTCTCTGAAAAAAATACGCCATGCTACTGTTCACGGTACAGTGGTTGCATGGCACTGTTGTCAGGAAGCAGTCATGCCAGCCGGGGCAGCCAACGGATTTATTGTTGAAAGAAATGTCAGAGGCCACATGAATATGAAAATTGTTTTATCTGTACACAAACAAGGAATAACTAAAATTTGCCAGTGAGGGCGTCCACCGATGAGCTGTCACTATTACCTATTTTAACCGCCGAATAATAAAACGTCTTTTCTCATTTTACACCAACCATGGCCATTCAGGGTAAAATATGAGTCAGTGTATTCTGTTTTTTGTCTTTTTATTTAAGCCTTGTTTAAATATGTACAATATTTTATATTGTAAATTCGAATGTATTTTGTAAATTTATCACATAATTTTAAATACATTAATTTTATGATCACTTTTGTAAGTATGTAATTGCACATGCACGCATATATGAGCACAGAGATACATTATACCTTAATATTTGAGATTAGTAGTTGTTTAGGTTGTGCATGCCAGAAGACTAATGGTATTGGGTGTCTTCAATACGATATATGGTATAAGATAGGACTTATCATAATTTATGTCACTGTTTTCTCATTAATATGCAAAAAAAAAACCAAAAAACCAAAAACAAAACATTTTTTGCGCATTTTCTAGATTACGCATGCAAGAATGGCGAAAAGCCATCGTAGTAGGCCTCTGCTTGAGTACAAATGAATACTAAAAACATATTCATGACTCAAAGTACAAGCTGCAAAAACAGCCACGCACGCAACATTGATACACTGCATGTCAAGCAGCAGTGTCCTATGTCAAGGGCGTACAGCTACATTTAGCAACAAACCTGTACTAGTAACAGTGAACAACACTAATATCAGGAACGGGTTTAATTTGTTGAAAGAAGCCCACAGGCGTGGTTAACACAGACAAATGCAACAGTGATCCTGTACACTAGACTGCAGTCGTAAATCAGATAGAATGGTCTCATGTAGCGTTGGACTACAACATCATGGTAGGGACAGGGAAGGTGTTTCAGAAGTGGCAGTATGAACAAATGCGAAACGTCGGCTGTCGTCGACGTCGTAAGTACTACAAAATGATATGGACAGATACCATGAAGTGACTGCGCTATTAATGAATTGGTTGACTTACCTGACTCTTTTTGAAACGTCCTTTCATGTCAAATTTTGCCAGTATGAATGCGGAAGAAGGGAACAGATACGATAGACTGTAAAGTTACTCAATAATGTATTGCTTGTAAAAACGAAAGAACTTATTAGCAAACGCGCAAGGCGCTGTGTTCATACCGACGCTCCGTACGATAACATATACCCAGTTTAGTTAAAGTACTCTATATCTATTAGAAGTCTACTCGTACTTAAATTGAAAACTGATTGATTCTCATTATTAAAAAGTTATTGATTAAATTCATTATATTACTTGCATACTATGTATCCAATTTCCTCAAATCAGGGTTGCTTAAATATTAAATATTAAATATTGTAATGACCTTGCAGCTCCCAAACTTGTACGTATACAGTCAACATTACCATATTACAGATTGATAAGATATTTTTCCAACCCTTTTTGTCTCATGAAAATGTAAGTTTTTATTTGGAAATGTTACTATCGCTTAGTCAATGAAAAAATGTTTCAAAAAAAAAAATCAATTTCGATGAGAGCTTCCATGATATCACTGAATATGGTGGTCACACTTTACTCCTCCAATGCTTTAGAGACCCTTGTTTATGAAGAAGTGAGCATTAAGTGTAGAAATAGACAACTGGATGTCATTAAACGTCTATGTGTATTTGTTTACATCGTCTTTAGACCTTTTGGTACGTTTCTACTGAAAAAAATATAATTATCCGAACAGTTTACTTCGAATGAGTTGAATTTTGATTCACTAATATTTCTCTACAGTTGCCGTATTCTTTGTTGTTCTCTTGTGATATATCATTCTGCGAATTTCTTATACGCATTACTACCTGAATAAATGATTTGATGTGCCCGAGAGTTGGCCAGATTAGCCCAACGCCAGGACGGCAATTTACAAAATAGCAGTGCGCCCATTACATTGAAGGGCTTCACCGCTCATCGTCCATCGTTCGCAAAGCCTGCTAACACCCCCGACTCGGGTGTTCCTATTCATGCCAATGCACAAGTTTGCACTTACATCCATCGAGGCATTGAGGCCTTAGGGGCTAGAGCTTATATATATATATATATATATATATATATATATATATATATATATATATATATATATATATATATATATATATATATATATATATATATATATATATATATAGAGAGAGAGAGAGAGAGAGAGAGAGAGAGAGAGAGAGAGAGAGAGAGAGAGAGAGAGAGATATGTGTGTGTATCAATGTGTGTGTCACTGTGTGTGTAACCTTTAACCTGGTCCTTATTCTATATCGCCCGCTATAGTGACCTTATGTTTGCAGAAACACGTCATTATGATAACCATGGGGATAAACAATGCATGTCTCATTACTCTTTCACCTCTGGAAAATATACTCTTGGTAACTCACTTCCCCCGGTAACTCAGTAAGCTGGTACATTTTGGCTGTTGTATATTAGTTAGGGACGGTAACGTTTAGATGCGTATACACAAAGTTAGATCCATTTTATGTTTGCTGTTCTCTTAGGATTAGCAGATCAAATGTTGCCTCTTTTAGGATTCAAGATTATTTAACAGAAAATGATGAATTACGCCTTGGTAATATTTTACTGCAAATTGGCACATATTTTATTTTAAACTATTCATAAACACAAGATATTTCTAAACTCACTTTGATAATTAATGTTTGGAAACTCGCTTGAAACGCATGTTGCTTTTAAACGCAAACAAATTTGCACCAAAAACCGTTCCCTTTGAAGATAATTTGATTAAACAAATGTATATTCTCATTCATAGCAAACATATTTATATTTGAATGCAATATAATATAACTTGAGAGGTACCAACATTGATATTCCCTATTTGCATAATGGTTTTGTATATAACTAATAACAGAGAAAAGAAAACATGGAAAAACATTTTCATTACGTGACGAGAGATTAAGCTTTGTGTTTACATACAGGTTAAAAATGTAGTAGCTGTTGATCTATGAAGATGATAACAGTTTCATTTGAGCTGTCAGTGTTTCTTCCTGAATATTACTATTCATTAAAATAAAAAATCGTCTCAGCAGAGCTTAATTGAAATAACATACCCAGTAGATTGCTAAATATACCGATAACCCAACGTAGGAAGTTCCACAGGATAACAAGACTGAAAGAAATTTGAATTCATATCAAAATTTATATTTTTTTATAAACTAAAAAAGAAACGTTACCATTTAGTAGATATTTTCTGATTTGAAACCAGACTTCTAATTCGAAATAACTTCGAACAGAGTCATATTGTGAATATGTTTTTTTTTTCAGGAAATTTGATATTGATGTAGTCCCTCTGCTACAGATACATATGAATATTTTCTTCATTCTTCAAAAGAAACTATCGGACACTCAAACGTGTAAAAAAGATCTATAACTACTATTTTCAAGAAATGACGAAACATATTGATATCAGATAGTGAATTTGAACATAGTTAAAAGCATACATTTTGCCGCTCGATTAACATAGGTGTACGTATATGCTGTAAAGATGATACTTGTTCCAATTTTCCGCAAAGTACTATTTCGCTCATCATCCGCATAGCAATAGGATTGTTGTGTTCCAAACGATGCCGGTTACTTCCTCAGTAACTTTCTTAGTCATCATCATCATCGACGCAGTCCATGTCCTTTAATTTAATGTATGTCTGAAAAACAGAAGACGGACAGAAACGTTGTAAGACTCATGTGTTAGAATGGCGTTGGCTTTTAAGAGTCGAATGGCATGTGAATTTAAGAGGTTTGTGGGGAGAATAAACTGATCATCGACATTGATGCTGATGATCAAAATATCTCATCTTTATTTACTTTTTGATAAGATACCATTTCGTCGTATTAATCTGCCATACTACTCTCCAGACACTATATGCTTTGTTTTTTGTTCTGTTCAAACATAAATCTATTGTATAAACTTCTAGATTCTATTTGCTTTTTTTTTTTTTTATTTCTCATTTAATGTGTTCGTCTTACCTTCCCATCGTTGGTTAGTTTCTGTAGAATCGCCGACAGTTCAGCGAATGTGGGTCTTTTCTCTACATCTTCGTCCCAACAGCCCAGGATTATGGAATACCTTTCCAGAAAAGGTATTAATTATTATACATCTTGACTCAACATAAATTATACACATTCGCGTAATTATTCAACAGACGACTGGAATAATTTTATTTTTTCATAGGTTGGGTTTAAAATGGTGTCACAAGAGTCGATTTCCTTTTTCGTGATACCAATTTATCAAACCATCATAAGCGGTCATTCGATATCATCTCGACGGCTGTGACACATAAATAATTGTTTCTGTTCCGGTTGCCTACACATGAGGAAACAATTCAAGGTATGTCAAATAATGGTAAATGAGGTCCTATTAGACTCCCCATCACGAAGGATATTGAAAACGAGACGAGTATCTTACAGCTCTTGTTCACAGTGCGAAGGTTTTGGCATTCGATAACCGGCTTCCAATGATGACGTAACTTCCTGTTCCGACATTCCCGCATAAGGTCTGTTGCCTGTGAGGATGAACCGGATGAGCATCAAAAAGACATCACTGGATTGGCCGAGACGTTTCGTATGCAAGTCAAAAAATACTTGTAATGTTGAGAGCTAGATGACAGTTGCATTATATTACTCGGTATTTTTTTAGAGATGATGAAATACACGTTTAATTTTTCATGATAGCAGTTATCGCAGACTCAAGTTTTATCTTCGCTTATATCCGGGAATGTGCGATATCAATAGACATGAGGTAAGCGAACACAAGCGAGCCTCGCTAGAGGCTCACTCAGCCGTTGAGGACGGAATCAAGAGGGATATTTAACCATTGAAACCACCTTAAACATTATTGATACAGTAGAATGCATGTCTATTTGGCCAAGATTAAATAATCGGCACTTACCCATTGTGACAATTTCCCAAAAGACGACTCCAAATGACCACACATTACTTTTTGTTGTAAATGTACCATCACGTATAGACTCCAATGCCAGCCAAGGAACTGGCAATTTGCCCTGTGAAAAATTAAAGCATACATCCATTTATTGGCAAGCTCAAGTTCGGAAAGAAATAAACCAATGAATTCAATTCTTTTACTTCTTTGATAAACAACTACACAAATAATTCCGAAAGGGAACATCTCCTTTAAAAAGTACAATGCATTAGGTGCCTTTATTACGAATATGCGCCAGAAGAGATCAGTGAGCTCATATGCTTTGCAATAAATGTGTGCCAATGTTTGCCATACCTATGTATACACTTTTTCTCACCTTCGTCTTAAATTCGTATTGGGGTTTGTCAACCACGTCACGAGCCAGACTGGAGTTGGTAATTTTGCAAACGTTGTGTTTGTCCAGGAGGATTTTTCTGGCCGCTAGATCCCTGTGTATGCACTGTAGATGAAATATTCAAACTTTAACGTGTACATGCTGACGTACATTGAGAGCTTTAAAATAAAAAAAAAAGCCTCATCGATACTTTTAAAAAGATAACGGGCCCTGTGTCCTTAAAACCTTACAACAAACTTAGCTAATATCTGTAGTGTTTACTGATGTCTGAAAATGTCAAATAGGCAAACGTAAGTTTGAAGTTTATCTCTCTTTGCCTTGGTGGCGATGAATAAAACTGCAAAGTAAATTTCTACCAGTAATGAGACAGTACTTGAAAACCACTTTCTCTGTATGAAATAATTCTAATTAATAAAAAGCTATCATTGGTTTTAATTATTTTTCGAGTATGATTTTTTTCTCTACAAAGATATTACCCCATTGGATGATAGCAATTCCATTCCAGAAGAGACCTGGTATGCAAAGGTCATGAGATCGGTAGCTGTCAGTGTCTTGCTGTCACTGCACATGTTGACATAGGCACCCCCTTGGGGACTTTTCTTGCTTCTCAAGAAGCCTTGCAGATTACCTCCTTCCATAAATTCCGATATGATGTAGAATGGTTCTACAAAGACATAATATATTACATATCAGTGGGATAAACAAGTCTAGATAATAGTCAGAAAAATAATCACATAGATGTAACTGTGTAAATTTCCAGTATTTACGGCAATTTCCCCTCTCTTTGAAAAAAATCAAAAAAATCGGACTGGCTCTCTTGTTGCAACAATCGGAAACAAAGTGACACCCTGAGCCAAAATTTTAATCTGAGTTAAACTGAGTAGTCCCTATAAATGTCACAGATACTACATCATCTCAACGTATAGCAATACAAATACATGTTGAAAAGCAGTGTACTGTCCGCATTTAGCTAATAGAAGTTGCATATAGGTACATAAACCATTAAACATATCAAAGTGGATTGCTTTACACAAACATTAAGTATGATATACAAACTGCACAACGAAAAAAGAAGATATTAATTTAAATTTCGGGTCTGGTAGGCTCTGGTTTGAATGAACGAAGACATGATCATTCAATTGAAGTTAGCCTTTTGTGACGGAAAACAAGCATGCAAAGTCGACAGTAATGTGTTTATATCTGCCTATCCTACCGTACTGTGTACAGCAACCTAGTAGAGATACGATATACGGATGTGATCCGATGGATTTCATTAGATCCAATTCTTTCATAAAATCTCTCTTGTCAGCATCGAGGGGATGTTCTACAAATAACGCAAAAGCAAAAAAAAAATCATAGACCGCAGGTAACCAAATATCTGTTGTAGTAATTATACAAACTTATAGTGGAACATCCATGAAAGAGATTAAGAATTTATAGTAATTATTTCTATGAAAAAAACCTGTGCAGATTATACATATTAGTTAGTGTAGCTACCTTTCAACATCTTCAGAGCGACATTTGTGACTCCTTCTCTACCAGCGATGTTCCAAGCCTCGGCCTTGAGAACTTTACCAAAGACGCCTTCGCCGAGAGTCTCCTTTAGGCAGAGGAACTCACGCGAGATTTCAAGCGACGTCCGATTTTCGAGTTTCATGTACACAGATTCGCCTTCAACGCGGGGCGAGATCGACGTGTAATGTTCATACTCATCCTTTA
>LD345393.1:14542-82308 GCA_001465055.1 Ptychodera flava | reverse complement strand
GAGAGGCAGACAGACAGACAGACAGACAGACAGACAGACAGACAGACAGACAGACAGACAGAGGGGCAGGGAGATAGAGAGATGAGCTTTATATAGATGCACTAAATGCATGTGTACGTATCTGTCTGTCTGTGAAGAACTTTCTAAAATTTCACCACGAAGATCTTAGGTATCGGGATATCATAATTAATCATTGGAATATGAAAATGTTGATGATAATGGTTTATGGTGTCTGTAATCTTTGTACTAAGCTTGAAAGTTAAGAAAAATACAAATCAGTCATTTTGTTCGGTGTCAATGGCAAATCCTAAATCTTTTCCGTGACGAACCCATGTTGTAAACTACATACCACCACGTATTAGAATCCATGCAACAGAATATTTATTTACGCACACATACCTCTTTAGGGTCCGTGGTAGCTTCATTTTTACCGTTAACCTTAGTAAAGAAAAAATGTGGATAAAATAATACCAAAACTAGTGGATAGATTGTACATTTCCTTTAGTCCATAGATTGTTCTGTGACATGACTGTACAAGCGGAAGTTTTAAAGCGGCTTACGAGGATAAAAGCATGGACAAAAGCAGAGAGATGTCCATTTCAAAATTAACTTACTTTTCAGTTGAATATAAATGAACACATACATATTAGACATGACTAAATATATACAGTTTGGGCCTCAACTTGGAAATACTGTATTTATCTCGATGCAAAACCCTAACCTTGTCGTTTTTTCTTGGTTACCTTAAGTTACAGAAACAGATGTCCGATGACCGATCTTCTCTATAAGCAGAATGCGGTGTTATAGACGTTAAGAAAGTGATTTAGGACGATGCAACAATGTTAACACACACACACACAATATATATATATATATATATATATATATATATAATTGATAGTAATGTGTTGAAAATCATGAATGAGAGACAGAAATACAAAGGCAGCATTTTAGCCTTGGTAATCAGACACATTTACCTACTTTATCTTTTAGTTTTCTTTTCCAATATAAGGTAGACCCTATAATTCCTGCTAACGTTGTTATTGGAACGAAGACAACTAGTGACACTATGAATAAAACAGTTGCAGTGTTTGAAGAGGACGGGGGAACTGTAATGGGGAAAAAGACATAATGATCAGTGTATATTTGACTATTTACTAATTAGTGCGAGGGATAACCATATATTTTTTTACACTAAGTTTGTCCAGAATGGTTTGGGAGACAAAGAGCGAAACAACAGGCATATGGACATACAGTTATCGAGCCTTAACGATACCTAAGTCTATGAAAAGATAATTTATAAAAATAACGCCCTCGTAAAGTTGCTCTAATAGTGTAAAGTTGATCAGTTGTGGTTGCAATCTCACCGGAAAAGTGTTCGAGGCACTCTCTTGGTACACCTGTAAAACGCTATCCCATATAGTAGGGTAATTTCTACTGGAAGGCAGCAAACTTCCGCTAACGATGATGCCTGCATACAATTTTCGCTGATTTTCATTTTACTAGCCTGGGAGATATACAGACTAAGCGAGTCAGATGAAAAGGGACATAGCGATAATCTTAATAGTGTTAATTTAACTTACCTTTCATCTTAATTTCCTTTTCAACCGCGGTGTACGCGTCACTATCGTCGAAAAACAGAGTGAATGCTTGGCACTTGTAGTGACCCAAATCGTTCTGTCCAAGTCCAATAATTTCGTAAAGGAGTTTCACTTCTTCAACTTCAACAAGTTCTTGATTGTTATGAGTCAATCTCAGCTTGTACGGATCGGGATTTCCATCGAATACTGTGCACGTAATCCTGACAAATCCACCTTCAGTCACTTCATTTGACGGTTGTATTGTCATGTTAACGGTTGCTAAATCTAAGAAATAGAATGCAATGATTGGTCAAAAACTTCTGATTTCTAAATCTGTATGAAAACATCCCAAAGATATCCCAGGATACCTTGCAAGATGCTCGCAATTGCGCAGTAATTTGACAGACCTAAAACCGAAATACCTGGCATATTCTTCAGTCGAATATGATGTAAATTTTGTGCATTAAAAAGCTGTACCTGTTTTCTTTAAAATATCAACGGTAGTTTCTTTTTATTCTCCAATATTCATTTTTAGATACTAATCATGCGCTTTTCATTTGTTTTGCTTGAACAACCTGGATTGATATTAAGACTGGATTTCAGATATAGTCGGTCAGTGTAATTCTATCTTACATATATCGATATTATGTGACCAGGTGAATATTCGTGTTCCAACTTGCTTTTGCAAGTACAACGAGAGTTTACAGTGGACATACTGAACGAAAATAGCAAGATAATAACCATACATTAAAACCACTGGCCCTTTTAAGACTTTAATAGCACATGCCGCTCACTTTTCTTAAAACAGTAAAGACCTACTTACACTGCACTACAAGGTACATGGTACCCATTCCTGTTCCCTGTGTTCCATCGTAGAATGTGTTTGTGACTGTACAACTTTGATTACCGTGCATTTCCCTCGTCACGGCGTCAATTTCGACAACTGCTTCGCCATACTCTGAACCATCGGCGAGAATCCACAAGAATTCCACGTCTATTGGGTTAGCATCGATTACACGACACGTCAGAGTCAATGGCTCGCCCTCTATGGCAAATGTTGCAGGTGGTGTTGCTTTGACGGATGGCTGAACTGAAATTTAAATACCTTGTGTGGAAATATTACCGATCATCTGCAAAACTGTTTAACAAAAACATGTGCCTCTTTTCTTGAGTCAATCGTCCAAGATTTTGATGTGTATATGTATTGAAACCACCGGATTATCTAGCTACAGCACAAACTGTCACGAAAATATGTCTTAATATTGGAGTTTAATAGTTTTTTTTCGGTTTTTATATGCGGTAACATCGACTAAACGTACTCACACTGCACATTGATGTCAATTGAACCACTTCCAAATCCTGTTGTTCCGTCCCAAAACGTATTTTCAGCAATACAGGTGTAAATGCCTCTTTGGTATTTGCTGACATTTTGAATTTCCAGTACCGCGCCCTCTTGTACTCCATTGCCTTCGTATTCCCAGTGTACATGAAGGTTGTCTATTGGATTTGCATCCACGATACACCGTGCAGTGTAAGTGTCACCCTCAACAATCGTTGTTTCAAGAACAGTTGATCCGTTTTCTTCTGTGATTTCAATATCAGGTGGATCTGAACAAAATAGGAAATTGAGTCACAATTTCGAAAACTGGCCCATCATGACGAAAAGAGAAAAACAGTTACCTTATATGCAACAAACTCTCGTGTCATTAGCTATTTCTTGTGCTATTCATAATTTTTGTGATTTTTGCGTTAAAATTCGCAATGTATACCGCAAAATACTTTTGCTTTCTTTTTTATAACAAAATCAAGTCATTTGAACGATATATCGTGTGAAAATCTTATCTCAATTGAGAAAATGCGTGACTCACATTGTACACTGATGACGATGTCATCTTCACAGCTCAGCTCAGTCCATTTCCAAGGAGGTATAGTATAGTGTTCTAGTTGGCATTTGAAAGCTGCTCCGTTGTCGTCTTTATAAAGTGTAGTTGTCCACATATTTACGTTTCCTCTGGTTCGAGATATTGCCATTGTGGTTTTATACCAGACTAGGTTCCCCGGAGCATTGTCGTTGAGTTCAATTGTGCATGTAAAAGTTACGTTGTTGTCAGTAATTACAGTGAAGCCGGTGTTGATTAGGCAATGCGGCCTATTTTCTGTGAACAGTACAATATGTGAATGAGAACATTACTGTCTCATTGACAAGCATTTCCCCAGTGTGTAGAAGATCCACAAAAGCTTAGATGGAATAATGTAAAACTTGGCTGTACCTTACATTATATTGGAATATGACTGGCCTTATTTATTTGCACTGCAGAAATTTCATAAGTGCAAGACTATTTAATTACCTGCCAAAACGTTTAGAGTTAGTAGAACATAAAAGTTGTAGTGACTCATCCTTTTCAGACAGTAAAACAAACAGTATACAGATCATGCACACACTACCGTGTACATAGCATCAGCAATGTGAATAGTAATATATCTCACATTAAAGGCAAACAAATAATCACATTGTACAAATAATGTCCATCAAATATTGATTTTGTAAGTGTTTAAGGGTGAAACATTTCCCTGGGTGGTCTCTCTACTGCACGTCCATTGAAATGTATTTTCCATTATCGCCAGCTTTGCAGAATGTAGAGAACCCGAACGGCAAGGCATCTGGAATCGCCCAAAACTTTGTGGACCTTTACAGAGACCGAGGCTAAATGTTGAATGTATAATGTTACGCTTCTTTCGAAAATATGGAGATGTATGCATGGATATATTAGCTCTAACACCGTATCGGTGAGACCTCGCTAGGATACGTTAGAGACGATACAAAATAATATATTACGCTGTCTATATTTTATTTGAATTTCTCATATTAGTATTATCACCATGCCTTCTCCGGGTTTCCTGTTGACACACAAATAAGATAGAAGAGTTAAATCTTGACATATACTTAGAAGTAAATGATATGACCAGCCATATGGATTACAATTTTTGCCAATGCAGAGGCGCACTAATACGTCATCACGAAGAGATGTTAATGATGCTTAGTTGGAAATCTACATATTTATTTTATTATGAGGATAAGTTGAGCCTTCTCAATAAGCGTTCAGAGCTTGTTTTGAAACTCAGGTATGAAATTAAACAATGACCGTCATATAACCATACTGATAGTGGATCTACAAACAAAATGAAAGGACTGTCAGTTCAAAAAGCAAATAGTCTGAAATTCAGTTGTCTACTTGTCATGTGAAGAAAGGTGAGTTATTTTAAGAAAATTGAGTATTGACTACATTTTGATCTGCAGTAGATTGATTGAATGTATATGTCTCTTCCAAAGCAGCGCATAATGACTGAAAATAAAAATACGTATGCTCAGGTATTAAGTTATGAACTTAATGTAATTTAATGACGCACAATAAGATCGAATAGTCGATTACGTACAAGGCTAATTCTCTCTCTCTCTCTCTCTCTCTCTCTCTCTCTCTCTCTCTCTCTCTCTCTCTCTCTCTCTCACCTATTACATAAATATTTGCGGTTGCTACTTCAGCTGTTCCACTAAGATCTCTGCATTCATACTCTTCTTCGTCCTTTGAGGTTACATTGTGCACTCGAAGATTGTATGCATCTCCTTCGATGACAAGTACATAGTCTCCATAGTTATCTAATACGTTACCTCCGATATATATTGCAGTCGAATTACGGTACCACCCTTTTACGTTTATCGAAGTGTCGATACTACAATTTAACTGTGTGGAGTCTCCTTGAAGGACCAAAGTGTCGACAGGTTTTACGATAAACGTAAACGACTCGCCAAAACCTGGAATCAGCCATATTTGAAAAATGTGTAAACATATTCATAACTATTTTCATATTCAGGAATTGAAATATTTTCTACCACAGGAAAGGTAGCAAAAGCTGACGTATTTTATTGTCGGCAACTGACACAGACATAATAAATATGACAGTACGTATATCGGATTTATAACGAAATATTTAATTGGGAAGAGAAATACTAGGCTTTCCTCATCAATACATGCATACAACAGTTCGTCAAATTTAAAAATCATTTCGGGGGAATGCATCGATGCATGATTCAATGCATCAACTACATGAAATTGTTTCCTTACCGTATGAGACAAGAATATTGATTATCAAAATGTTTCGAAGGGATGATGACTTGTTAGTTGTCATTATTGGTTCGTGCAAAGTTCCCGTTTCTTGATTCGGAATCAGCTTACACTGGATGTGTTCCCTATTATTTAAATTGGATCCCAGTATCTGCAATGAATCATTCAATTACTTTTATGAAGGATGGACATTTTATTTCAAAAATGGGAATATGTATAATTGATTCTGTGCTGTTACAAATCAGCTACAACTTCAGACTTCATGAATTTCTCGAACTCCCAAGGAAATTTGGGACAAACACTAACAAAAACTACTATAATTGCCATAAAATACGACGAGACAGTTTGTTGTTTCAATATGTTTATTAGTAGCTGTATAACAGTTATATCAACAATTGTTGGCCGTTCACGAACTACTGACTCGTCGCTGCCCCTTGTAGACCTCTGTAAAGTGATATCTGATACCGATAAATATTACCATTGCAGTCTTTGTAACAGCAACTCAAGACAACTGAGACAAGTATATTCAACAAGCAAATCATCGAGCTATTTATAACATAAATGTTGTCAAACACAAGCTTTGGCATTTTTCTTTGTTTCAGCATTAATGGAGGTTAAGGAGTCAACTTTACAGAAAAGGATCTTTTAATGAATGGTTCATGGGTAAGAATACATTTTCATTTACAGAAATGCGGTGAGCTATAAATAGCTGAGATATGTCTTTCAGGATATTGCAACAGAGTCTTTCAAACACAAAATTTAGAACAATATATTCTATATGTTTAACACATCAATATTTACTAAACTTACATGCGTGGTGTTGTGTGACAAGATAAAAAAGAAAAAAATCTGCGAAGACATCGTATTTTATGCGTACTCTGCAAAGACGCTTTCCGCCTAATTTACACTCTTGGTTTGAGCGAGTTTACACACTTCTCCTGGGGCTTTTTGCCAGGTCAGGGTATTGTTTATTTGGCTACGATAATGAGGTTTTGTAAGTATGTATAGACGAATGTAAATAAATTCTCCTCAGAACATAAAACACTGTGTCATATTATAAATCTGGTCGCTCCCCTATAAACGCGTTGTAAATTTTGTCGACAACAGACAACTTTCAGGAGATATAACTTATCCTATTCTGCCGGATCTTCGAAGTAGTATAGCAATGGCGAAAAACACTCGATTTGTCAGACGACTCACAAAAAAAATAAAATATAATCTTCCACAAAAATATTTCCTAAAAATCTAAAAAACTAACGTTAATTGATATTATGCAAGACAAAAATATAATGACGAAAACAAATTAGATTCAGATGTTTAATAACGAATATAATTTTCTCTTCAGGGATACATTATTCCCATAGAAAACTTCAGACAAACATAGCGGCAACCTTCATTGAAAATATAGGCGTATGAATGAGGGGGCTACAATTTGTTTCAACATTAATTAGACTTGTTCCTTGATAGCATTGACATGAGAGAAATGCTACTTTGTTTAATATACCACAATCGAGCTTTGTCGGCCTCTATCAATGTTCCTGTTTGATTCACCACAGTTATGATAAAACGACACAATACATACGAACATGTGGGAGTCGGGGAAATCTTTGCTCGCAAATATACATGAGTACTCAGGCCGCTGAATCGTTTGTGAATGCAATAGATATAACTGTTAATCTAAGACTAAGACTATAGCCTTTAGCAACAATAAGATCGTACACACCACTCATAAAATCTACGCTATATAATGAGTATTAGTCTTGGTTGTGAGCTTAAAACAACGTTTTTTTCTATAGAGCGCCCCGTGTCGCTTATTAATATTTAGTATGAAAAACGTTTTTTTTTGCATTAGTGTTGTTATCATTCCGTTAAGGGGTCCTATCAGCACCATCGAGAAAACCCACTTCTGACAATTTGTTTTTGCAATGGCGATGACTAAAATATATGCTGTGTGCATCATCATATCCATAATAGCAAGTAAGTAGTACGTACACAAACTACTCATTTCATATAACTACATTTTTCCACGCTTCTGTCTTTTGTCGTTTATTATACGTACTTCTAACTCTATCTTGTGGTCAAGTTTGTAAATATTGTTACTGAGCTTAAAATATTAGATTATGTGCAAGGTCCGTTGGGGTCTACGATATATAATCTCGATGGCTTCACTGGTCCAATTACTTTCCCATCCTCATCCGACGTGGTAGCTTTGGTAGATCTAAATTTAATTCGACCAAACTGCCGTGTCTATAAAACGCTTGCTTTGCACACTTTTATGTATCTATGGATGATTAAAGATGGGGACCTTGTCCTTACAAACAGTGGTAGTCCATCGAAACCTTTCATTAGGCTGTTTCAAGTACTGACGCCTGTTTGCATGCCTTGGTCAAGTAGTCGTCAGAAGTCTTGGTCATGGAATAACGTGTTCACACATAACCTCATAGAGGTAGAGTCAACGGCCATTTTACTATCGTCAACAAACACATCTGGTCCAATGCATATTCAACACTAACGCTCCGCACTGTGTACTTTTTCCCGGATGCAATACCTACAGCTGAAGACTGTGAAGACTGTAGCAATTTCCCGTTACTGGCCATTAACTGACGATCATCTATACTATATTATTTAAGCAGTTTCCTCCGCGCCACTTGTCCTGTAAGCCCAATCTGGCATATTGCTCACTCGAAATTGCGTATCGCAGTATACTGTTATTGCTTAGGAACTGCAGGTTTCAGCAATCGATCGATATGTGATCTTCCTTCGACGTTAACAATGTTCTGTGGTTTACAAACAACAGGAGGTCATGTTCCTTGTTCAGGACAATTGAAACTATCTTGAACAGCGACATTGAGTCAAAGATATACAACTCGCTTTCTTTTTCTATACCACTCTTAAATCTGATTACGGCCTGCTTCAATATCTTCAACATTAAGCTCATTACGAGTAATCAGCGTCATCAAAATCAACGCAACATACAGTCGAAAATGTCAAAGACAGACATATTCGACTACCTAATATCTTTCCATTTGAAGAAACACCATTACTTGAAAATACATGCAGGCTCAACTTCAACCAAACTTTCCACTGCTATCATATAGTTTTTCTCCGTCCCACCTGTAGAAGTCATCCGTCAAGATGAAATATCAAATAAACTTCTATATTACCACGGGAATGTCAGCAATTTGGTATGATGATAGCAGGGAAAATTTAAACCGTGATTGTCGGTATATTGAAACCAATAGCACATGCTATCAAGGGCATATCAACATGATTCTTCTGACAAACGGTTGCTGCAGACGTTCGAACTTTTTGACTGGGAATTAATCTATTTTATAAACTATCGCTATCATATGTCAATAGTTAATTTTTTGGTGTAACAAACGATTTCTGTTTCATTTTCTAACGCACTCTAGATTTTGGTAACTCAGGGGCATTTATCGTGACACCTGTCGACACTTTGGTCCTTCAGGGAGACTCCACACAGTAAAATTGCAGTATCGACGCTTTGTTGTTAAACGCAAAAGCATGGTACCGTAATTCGACTGCAATATCTATCGGAAGTAACGTATTAGATAACTATGGAGACTATGAACTTGTCATCGAAGGAGATGCATACAATCTTCGAGTGCACAATGTGACTTCAAAGGACGAAGAAGAGTAAGAGTGCAGAGATCTTCGAGGAACAGCTAAAGTAGCAACCGCAAATGTTTATGTAATAGGTGAGAGAAACCGATAAACAGAGAAGATATCTACAAACAGACAGACGGACAGACTGACTGACTGACTGAGAGAGGGAGTGGTGTAGGGTGATAGTATGAGAGATAAGTTAACCATTAAATGTCATGCCTCTTTATAGTGGTAAAATCTTTGTTTACTTATTTGGATCCCTCGTGGATAAAGATTCATTGTAATTTGTTGTAATTCTCGTATTTTGACGACGTTTACACGGTCAGAGTGAGAGCTTTACCATCGTCTTATTAAGTAAAAATATATCGTAAGTTTTCGAGTAATTAAAGACAAGTGTTTAAAAAACTTAATGGCTAGTATTAATTTGATCTATACTCGGCAGGCTTAGTTGGTTATAACCATGTGAGTTAGAATGTTGTCACTGTTTCAGACAGTCGTCCACAGTGTTTATCGAATCCCGCTAAAAGAGTAGTAGAAGGTACTGATATTGTATTCGAATGCGTCATCGATTTAAATGAGAATGCTCCAGGATACTTGGTCTGGTTGAAAGATGGAGAAGAAGTATCACATAAGGAAGGACATAACAACACGTGGGTGACTCAGCTGAACAGATCAGACAACAACGCTACCTTCGACTGTCAGCTACAACATGTCACACTACCTGCATGGAAACGGTCAATTGTATCATGTGAAGACACAATTCAAATGGAAGTTCAGTGTAAGTTTCTTTATACATTTTAAAATATTGTTCATTTAATGAACTGGCCCGAATCGCAACCTGTGTGACATAGAACAGGACAGACAGAAAATCCGAATTATCCCTGTTGTACGTCGTCAACTGGACCTTTTTTTCTGCATAGTATGCCATTCGTCTCACCGCGGCTCGGATAACTGAGCTTGCGAAGCATACTGATAGTACCAAGCTTAGCGTGATTTCCGTAAACAATATTTAGAACAGTAAAGCCACGATACTCGTTTGTGATAACCCGTGTTCAGAATGGCCTGAAAATTTGACAGGCTTGGTTAATATCATCAAGATGTTGAGCACTAAGTAAAATACTTTATCTTATAAACTGCAGACAGTAATCGTAAGCGACGAACGATGGGGCCGGAAAATAGCGGGAACACGAGGAAAATGTTTTGTCGTGTGCGCCTTTCTCAGTATTCTGCCAGTCGATTAGGTGTGTCAAACGTTCGCTGCTACGAAAACTGAGCAGAAAATTTAAATACGGCAAAATGGCCCAAGTACGTTCAGAAAAACTCGACGAAGAAATTCGCGAGCTATTCCGTCTAGCGGAGGAATTGGGAGCCACCAGAACATATGATTTTTTTGGTATGGAGGAAAATATGCGTCCCGGATCCTCTAACGTTCAGCCATTGCGATCGCGCAACGTCGAGTTCTCGGAGACCGACAAGCAAGAGCTGATCACCGAAAAGAGTAAGAAAAATACGGCGAAGTCCAAAAATTTCGCCTTAAACTTGTTCAATAAGATGTCCTTGACTGCTATCTCGGCAGCTTTTACGCTGGTGTCCGTCAAAATCAAAGCGGTTCTGATTACGAACCAGACTCGCTTACGACCTAACAGTATTGGATAGATCGCTTCCTCTGCGAGAATGGTTACAAATTTATGATCAGCCGCGATAAAGAATTTAGCAATTCACAGGCGACTTTGAGAGCAAAACGTACCCAATTGAAGACCCAGAGCAAAGGCAACAAACCAAATGCAGCCGAAGAATTGACCGATCGCGAGGAGGAGCTCCTTTTTGAAAAAGGTGTGATCGGCACACACAACGGCCCGAAGCGCTACTATTTCTCGTTTGACCAACTAACCAAAAACACTTCGGGTTCAGAGGCTGTCAAGAGAGCAGACAGATGCTGTGGGGAGACATCGCCTTGAAGCGTACGGCTGACAATACCTTATTCTTAGAATTCAACGAGAGGGAAAATAAGACCAGATCTTCCAGGAAAATGAACAAAATACCTAGGGCCTATCCACCGAAGGCTTTCGCTATTCCTGACGACCCCTCTCGCTGTCCCGTGTACGCGTATAAACAGTATGCGCTCCGTCGACCGCCAAGTCACCAAGCGAAAGACGCACCCTTCTATCTGGCGATAAATTATAAACCAGAAACATCTATCTTGTTCAAACGTCAACCGATGGGAGCGAACAAGTTGGATACCATTTTAAGTACGATCTGTAAGAACGCCAGTATTGAGGGTACAATAGCAACCACAGCGTGAGACGAACAACCATCAGACGACTACATGCAGCGGAGTTCCCCAAACAAAACTTATGCAGAACTCCGGGCAACGAAACGTGCAAAGCGTGAACCATTACGCGGTGAATTAGCAAGACGACCAGCAGCAGGTGTCGGGTCGCTATCTACACGTTTAAAACAACCTGAATTTCGTCAGAAAGAACATCAAGTGACAGATCAGAAAACGCCAACAACGCAGAACTGTGACCGGTTATTTCTGGGGCAACGTTGACATCGAACGTCAGCAGAAACGTCATCTCCTCCTCGACCGTGTTTCAACATTCTGCGGCAACAGCGGCAATCGATAGGATATTTGGTTCGGCAACTTATAATTATTGCACGGTAAACTTTGCGGTGAATATCGAAGGAGAAAAATCACCTCAGTCTCCACAACGCAAACGTCGTCTGCATATCATTAGTAGTAGCTATGCACAAACGAAAGAGAAAGTAATCCGGCCCACAACAAATTCTACTCGATGGAATACCTCTCCTATGAAATAAATTTGCCACATTTGATGTAAGGTAGAGTTAAGAGACTGTTCATGTGATAGTTAAATAATCCTATGAAGTTTTTCTTTGTTTGATGTCATCGTACACTCGTGTTTTTCTCTGGTCCGCACAACTTCGAACCGAAGGCGAGAGGTTGTGCGGCTCCAAGAAACTCGTGTTCGATGACGTCAAACAAAGAAAAAAAATCATGGATTTATATATAGTTATTATGTTTGAATTCGAGCACTACTTGAGCTGAATTTCGAATAACCACGCAACATCACATATGTTGTAAATGAAGACGGCCCCAACAACCTATCTATTTTTATTCTCTTTCGCACATGTCGCTTGCCAAAATGAAAGATCATAGCCGAGGGCATGTTTATGCAATGGGCTTGAGGCGTTCACGGGCACATTTTACAAGTGGTAGAGCCACAAACTGATGACGTCAAAATCGCCGTACAAAAAAAACAAACAAAAAAACCAACCAAACAAACAAACAAACAAACAAACATAGACGCCCCGTAATTGCGGCACTGACTAACTAATAAGGTTAAAATAATATAAATTTTCGCTTTCTTCAAATCACTGTCACAATTTCCGACTGCTTAGTTTTTGTGTCCGATGAAGCAAAGTGTGGGCAGAAATCGGCGTTCGCAGACCAAATTGTCGGAACGGAGCAAGCGTAACAGAGTTCCGACAATTTGGTCAGCTAATTGCTGGCTTCCACTGTGCTTCACCCAATACAAAATTAAGCAAATGAAGACCATCACAGACTTTTTAGGGTTAGGGTTAATAGTTCATGTGATCGCCGCAATAATTCCGTCTCATTCTGGGTAACATGTGTCCCCTCTCACGTTTTATTCATCAAAATTGTTGTCATGTACAAACTGACACCGACGGCAATGGCTATGATATTGGCCCCTTTTCATTACAGCAGTTGCCAAAGACGGCACATTGTTACGTAACATAATTCCGAGTTTATTCAAATGCGAATGACAATCAAGATGATGGGGGGGGGGGGCTTAATCTTCGTCGTCCAAGTCTCCTCGGTTCTCTCATTTCACAGCTAATAATTGTTTTTATTTTGTGGATCCTCAAACCTCCGCCAACACCAACACCTTTGAAGGCATGTGGATGCATGCAAAGCGAACTTTGGTGTGTTTCACGTCTTCAGATTTATTTCCACCTTATCTTTATGAGTTTATGTGGTGGAGGCGTTTCGGCGATAAAGCTAAGGTGTAGATGTCACTTGTTCAACATATTTTAATTCTTTATCCGTTTGAGTTAACACCCCCTCCCCCCTTTATCGATTCAACACAGCATATAACACCATATTGTGCCAAATACCGCTGATGTGTGACACTGGGAATGCACAAATCAGACAAAGAAATTAGCTCGTGCTAGTGAAAGTATATGGATACTAAATCATTATATTGACAGCAACAAATAATATATAAAATATTCAAACAATAACAAATCTGCACAAAAACTCGACGTTGCAAAGAAAAAAATAGACAGGCAATCAATACAGAGGCATTAATTCAATAAAAGAAGGAAAATGCGTAAAAGACTTTCAAATCAATACAAGTAAACATTATAAATTAATCAGTTCCTGCTTCGCATTATCATCCTATTGTTATATGGAACATTGCATTCCTCTTCTCGCAACTTATTCTCGTGGAGTACAGGTTATAGGTAATACTTCACATGCTGGAGGTGTTGGTTTCGAGTCCCAGTCATGGAAATGTTCATTATTTAAACATGTGTAACTGTAAACTAACACTTTTCTCCAAGTCCATTAATTATATTGCTTCCATACACATAGGTATCAAAGTGGCTGAAGAAGACGTAAATAGAGTAATAGGATACTAAAAAAGAAGGAAAGGAGTGAAGATAGTAAAACGTTTCGACCCTACTTTTCAATCATCCCCCCAAGTTTTCAAGCCCGCTTTCTAACTCTTACCCTCAAAATAATTTATCGCCCCTTTTGGAACGTTACCTTTGCATCATTTCCATAAGTACGCACATCTTTAATGTCATCAGTTTGTGGCTATACCACTTGTAAAATGTTGCCCGTTCATGTTTAATAAATGGAATTTTCAAAATAAATGCATCTGAGGCAGATTCATGTGGTTTATCACCAAGTACGATTGTTTCACGAACATACAGACACCATAAAGTAAACGTCACGCCCTATATTCACATTAAAATAGCATCGTCGTTTTCTATTGATCAAATATTTCTTATTTTTACTCTTGGTTTATTCCAGACGCCCCGAACGTTTCTATCGTTTACGATGACCAGAACCCAATGAGGGAAGGAGCTGACTTTAACGCTCATTGTAAAGTTATCGATGCTAACCCCACGCAAATTATAAACAGTTACTGGACTGGTCCGAATGGAGAAAGTGTCTCTAACAACACTTCTCTTGAACTCATAAATGTGACCAAAGCTCATCGCGGCGAATATACCTGTGTCATGTCAAACCAATTTTACAACGGGGTCATGGGTAACGGGTCGGCCTCAACAGAGGTCGATGTACAATGTAAGATATAGACCGTCAAGTGTGTAATGCTTGTAACAGAAACTGGTGCAAGGAGAAAAATACTAACGTTTATATCAGTTTCGTTGGACAAATATGACGCTTTTAAATGTAGACATATTTTTAAAAATGTTGCAGATCGACCAGTAACAACATCTGCAAAGAGTTCAATTATTACTTGACCATGACTGAACTGTCTCTGCCTGTCTGTCTCTGTCCTTTTCTTCTTCGTATATCTGTCTATCTATATCTATCTATCTACCTTCTATCTCTGTATATATATATATATATATATATATATATATATATATATATATATATATATATATATATATATATATATATATATATATATATATATATATATATATATACATATATATATATATATAAATTTACACTCATCAATTGTTATTATGACCTATTCATAATTAGATTTATCAACTCTTAGTATGACCGTAACTCCTAGTTTCAACACGACGGAAGGGGAAGAGGTAACTATACACTGTGAAGCACGAGATGGCAACCCGGATCCTAATAGGATAACGTTGGCATTTGAGGAAGATCAAATCGCTGAGAATGATAAGCGAGAACTAAACTATACTATTGCCAGTATTGAACCATATCACAGTGGCATGTATCAATGCAAGGCATTCACTCCTTTCTACGGCGATGAAAATGACTATTCGACTATAACACGCAATATTATAGTGTACTGTGAGTAAAAATATACACAATATATTTATTTTCCTTTTTTAAACGTGGAAAACACTCTAAGAATTAGCGAAAGAAAGACGCATGGGAGAATGTAACTAGCGCACTATCTGTTTATCTTTTTTTTTTGATTGACTGTTTGTTGAATTTCAAGTTACCGGAGTGCTTAGAACTAATGTATGCAAGTTGACTTCACAAATTCGCGATCCCATTTGTATCAATATAGTTGATGATTTTTGTTAACTCAATCCATAAGGTAAAGTTTAAGTTAAGAAGTTGTCAAAAGTGACAAGGAAGGTTGACAATCCGTTAATAACTTTATGTAGATTTTTCTTCTAAAGAGTTTTAGACATCTTTCTCTCCCAGTTTCGCCTAAAATTAACAGGGAGGAAACCAAACTCGAGGCAAACATAGGTGATAAGGTCCCCATGCCTTGTAAGGTACATGGATTTCCCACACCTGTATTGTCATGGGTCGACAAAAATGACGATCTCAATTCGGGCGAGGAAGAAAACAAAAGGATAACGAATGAAGTGAATGACGACAAAACGACGGTTACGAGCACTCTGACTGTCACCGTAGCTGATGAGTAGTATTACGGAAAATACACATGTATAGCATCGAATAACATTCCGCCCGATGATGAACATACGATGGAAATAGTTAGTCCAGGTGATTCGATAGGTATTTTTTTCTTATTTTTTAAAGATTCAATGGGGCTATTACAATTATTAGCGCCACATTAATACATGTGTTTTGCATTTCTCATAGTTATTCAGAAACGATGGTAGCTTATAATGATTTCTTTAGTCTTGATATTTAGGTTTGACACATGTTTATGATATTAGAATGCAGACTGGCCAACACCGGTATGTTATTAACATGTTCTATTAGTGAAGGCATTCGGTGACAAAGCAGACACTCAAATGGTGACCGAAATTGTCTGTTTCTCCAATTGGAAATCAATTTATCCTTATGATATTATGCAAGCGGAATGACTTCTTTCAAGCACTATCCTCTTGGTTATTTCGCAGGTTCAAATTCAACCATTATCGCCATCGCGGTTTCAGTCAGTGTTTTTGTTGTTGTCGTCGTCGTTCTGGTTATTGTCTACTTTTACAGACGTACGGGAAAAAACTTAAGCCAAAATACAGGTAGGCTAATCGATGACTTTACCAATGCTCTTCATGACCTATGCAAAATTGCATTGTCCTTGCATTCTTAATAAAGGGGCATCCATAGCTTAAAGTAAATTGAAACACTTTGTGACATACACTTATAATAGAGCATACAATGTGTAAAACCATGGACTTTATGAAACTTCATGGTCGTAATATACGACTTCCTTTGGCGAATGGCAGCTTTGTAATGCAGAGTCAATTTGTTTGAATAAGAACAGTATCGCACGCCCTTTTCAGTTAGATTATTAAATATTGTGAAATGAAATGTGTGAACTAATCATGATAAGTATGTTAGCTTTCCAATGTTCAAAAGAGCAACATCAATATTTTTAGCTTATTTCTTTTTAATGATATGAGATTATTTCTGGTCTTTTCTTATTTTTTTCTAGGAAATACCTATGTTGGGTAAGCCCTCAACTATTTTTATGTAATGATACTATTTCATGGAATATCCTAACTTCATGTTTTGTAAACCCTTAATAATTTATACTGTGACAGGAACTATTTTAAATTGATCGCAAACAAACGGAATATTATTGTAATTCATACAAAACTCAAGGGTCATAGGAATTTGTTATGTGTCACCTGTCGTCATTTCAAAGCATGTACATAATACCTAATGGTCATGGAAATGTCATGAAAGGTCAATGTAGATATCAATCAATTGCATCGAATTGATATTGTAACAAAAAAAATATAATTCTATCCATTTCACTGGATATTTTCCAGAGGAGAGGGTGGAGGAGATAAAACTAAACTAGCTGAAAACGACAGACAGGAACCTGATGGTGGATCACAAGACTTTGAACTGAACCCGTATGGTGGTAAGATAAAATTATTTTGTCTTCTTATCAAGAATAATCTTTAAAATCAAGTTAACAGGTGTGCTGTGAAAGCCTTGCAAAATCAGGGTAAATTTAGTAAAACAAATCCATGTTTTACGCTTCAAAATCAACGGCAATTTCAACAAAGGGTTTGACTGATGAAGAGAAAGGGTCAACAGATAGAAACACGTCTTCAGTGAGTCCCGATGGCAACCATGGAGACAAGAAAGATGGAAGCCTTCAACCAAATCCCAGTGCATTGTATGCCATGCCACATAAAGAAAAGAAAACCCAACATGCAGGAGAGTTAGGCAATGTTTCTCAATCCGGTGACAGAGTGAATGTGACAGGTCAACCACCAGCGCAAGACATCACTGGAATGTATGCAGTGTCAAAAAAGCAGAACAGAACATCAAAAGTAAGACATGTAAAACGATTCGCCAAGAATGAAAACTATTTTGTAGATATTGTTACATGATTTGAACTACCTTTTATCTGGTATATTCGAAGTTTATTTACAGACACTTCCAACGAAATTACAAGAAATACATTGTTACGGTAAAAGCTTAATGCAACACCAGCCATATATACGTATTTCACATAACGTCATTGTTATATATACATTTCGATTCCAGTACCATGTCAAACGCATCATGAATACGTAGACATTTGTTATTCTTTCATTAAATTTGATCGTATTGTTGACTTTGTAATCTAATTTTGAAAATATTTAGGCATAGAATACCTTGTTTATTTGTTTGTTTTTTGTTTGTTCAGAAGGATAGTGACCGTAAAGAAGATGTATCCTATGCGGATTTGGATCTGACTGGGAGTGATGGCCCTGGGCATCAGAGACAGAACAAACGTCCAGAGACAGAGAAGACACAGTATGCATCGATAATGCACGCACAACCGAATCCATAGTAGTGGTAATGAAAACAGGCACCTTCTCGACCACAGGTTCACCTGAAACTGTGACATGGGCAATAGCACCTGGAATGCTGTGTGTACAATGCTTAGAAGCGGCTTAACCATGTTTTTGTGGGTTGACGGCAAACGTTTCCCTTGTACTTAACATACTTCATATTATCTGATTTCATTCTTTGTAGTTCAATTGGCTACTATGACAAATAATCACCATTATGTAGAATTGCCTAGCAGATTTCAAGCCAACGTGATATTTTCGTTCGATTGCAGAATCACCAGTTATGAATTTGTAATGTCTGCTTCTTATTCTTTTGATTAAAATGAAATCTCAGAAGAAATAATAAGTTATTATAGGGTTTTTAAATTTAACTTTTTATGCATTCAATCATAATAAAATGATTAATGCTGTAATTTAATCTAGAGCATTATAGTTAAAGAAGTTTGTACAAAATTCCAATCTGTCTTTATTTTTTCAATTGTCATACTAAAAATTAACTCGGATATGATTTCTCAGTAATGTTCATGATAAGGCAAACGATCAGCAATTTTTTTTCTGTATTTGATGTGATATTATACAGAACGGTGAGTAACATTTTGTAACATTTCAAAGACAAGGTTGCTTTGTACAAATTTGAATTTCATCACAAAGATTTAGCAAGCAGTAACAAGGTTGAGAAATTAACAAGCAGACATGTTTCGAAAAGACAACTTGTCCTTCATCAGTGTCCACACTTGATCAAAGTGCAGGGATTTTAACAGCTGGAGTATTAGATGAAGTATGGACGACACTGATGAAGGACAAGCGATTTCTTCGAAACATGTCTATTTGCTTATTCACATTGGTAGAATAGAACTTTTATGTACTTCAATGTGAATGCTTCCATGACGGGTATTTACTTTATTATAAGCTTTAGAAACTTTTGCATGTTTACAATTCTGGTTTCAGGCGCCATTGGTTTACGTCAGCAAGTACACATGACAAAGACTTTCAAGCAATAGTTTTAGATAAGCGATATCATAAACACTTTATGATTGTGCTTTATATGGTAAGGTATTTTACTGCATGACTTGCAAAAAATAACGCTGTTTTACCTTGGATAGAACGAATATTATGCACAATATAATTTGCTTAAATGCGCGTAAAATCACCCGGAGGAATCTGTAAACCAAATATCAATTTCATAGATGAGATGTTAAGATTGTCTTTGATATTTGGTTTACAGATCCCTACCTGTGATTTTACGCGCATTTAAGCAAATTATATTGTGCATGCAAAATACTCAATGCAAGTTTTCATTGATCTCACAAATGAAAAAGACTTGGCCACATTGTTATTAAATTTCACCAGGGGGTAATTCGTGCGAAATGAGATTGTCAATTTTTGCAACCAAGCAACATTGACCTATTTATTTGACAATTAATGCATGGCTACATTGTCAAGAAAATCTACGCTCTATGTAGTTCCCAGGCAGGGCCTAAATAATGCTTGTGAAGTTGAGTTTTCACTCATATGTTGTTTTTTAATTTTACTTGATCATAATGATATTATTAAGATGTATAAGTGACATCATATTTGCTCAAACGTGAGCAATTACTCTTGTTCTTATAACGTTTACTGTCATGGATTTCTATATTTCGCCTGGTCAAATATGTTGAAGCACAGTTGAACTGTTCCGCATATAGGAAGCAATAATTATTTCAATAAATGATCTCAATAACACATTATTAACAAGTTATGCGCAACAATACATTCAAACGATTGAATAATATTTTGTATTTATACTAACGAAGATTAAAAACAATAAAGAAAATAAGATGCATATTACTTGTTCAAGTGCCGAGTATTTTTTTATTTCAAATGTTTAAGTTTAATAAATTTTGTGCTGTTAAAATGATATTCCTGACTCATATAAAAACACTTCGATGGTATCAAGAGTCCGATCAGCATGTTTTCAGCCTTTTCGACAGCGTTTGCGCACCCGAGTAGAGTACAGCAAACTCATGATATACAGGCCAGGGTTAAATCGCAGCCGTCGACAGAAAGCAAACACCGGGTAAAACGGTCATAAAATGATAACCCAAATCTCTGATAGCTGATATCATGGTACCACAAACGCCATAGAAAAGCTGACTTTATTATCCAACTGTCGGTGTTTTTTCGCGATTATCCGAGACAGCTAAATCTTTGTTTCGTTAATGATGCCATGAAAACTTTAAAAAATACACTTCTCGGAGATATGGAAAAATACTAAGATTTCAACGCAGAGATTGCTTTTAAATTTGTGAATCATTAATTGTGTCATATATGTGAATCTGTCACGGATAACGAGCACTATCAGTGAATTCTCGAAAACGAAGTCTGTATAAAGTCCACCAGTACCGGTGAGGACACGCGCGAACTTTTACATGGTCATGAAATCAGATGTAAGGTCTAAATGATTTCCACATGGCTCAGCCAGCGAAATTCCTTTCGATAATATTTAAAAATAACGGTGGGTGTCGTCCTCCAAAGATTTAGCGCTAGCAAGGCCACTTAAACCTTAAAAACTTTTTTCCCACGTTTTTCTTCATTATCCCTTAAGTTTTTAGGACGGAGGCTCGTGCACACAGACACAACACAAATTG
Source organism: Ptychodera flava (assembly GCA_001465055.1). NCBI lineage: Eukaryota > Metazoa > Hemichordata > Enteropneusta > Ptychoderidae > Ptychodera > Ptychodera flava. The sequence continues at coordinate 61,356 of LD345393.1, read as the reverse complement.
TAATGTGAAAAAGTAGTCGTGATCAATTTTTTTGTTAGGCGGTCAATGTTTATTGGTATCCATTTCGTGTGAGTGAGCACGTTTTGTCCTTTCAAGGAGCAAACAAACTACCGCAAACTAGTCATTTTAATAATACTATGCGAGCAACTTATAAACAGGAAGGGTAAGCTAGCAAGCAGAACTATTCAGTAGGTTTCGTGAGGATTCAGAAAAGGGAAGGGCAAACTGATAGGACATAAATGTGGTGACGGGTGGTCCTGCGTAAATAAAGAGGGAAGTACAGACTTGTAATAATAAAAGGGAACCATGAGATTTCGGATTGATAATATGAAGAAATTACTGACAAAATATGGATTGGAGGAAAAATGTTTTCATATCGTGGTGCGAACAGCCTTAAAGCTATTTTAAATAAAAAAAAACAGCATTGATGAAGAAAGTGGCATGTTTACGTCAAGGAAGATCTCTGACTGTAATTAAAAAATCTTAAAATGAGAAGGTAAATTGCAATTATTTCTCTTCCTGCTTTAGTCTTCGTTTGAATCGTTTCCGTGTTTGCTAATTACCTTATGAAAGCTCTCAGACGACACTATAAACAGGGAGTTAAATTAGATTTACCAGAAATAATATCCAAACAAATAGAATTGTGAAAATTTACATTTATGATCGACACACCCAGAGATTACAACTGATATCAATATTTTAATAGCAGGTCTTAATTCTAAAATCAACCGCTCTTCTCAAATTAGGAATGTCACCGAAATGCGTCGTCATTGGTAAAAAGGGTATTGTTACCGACCTAATATCGTTTCAATTGCAAAGAGCGCTCCACATTGCAATGGAAGACGAATTTATTTCTTGAAGGAAATAGAAATAGTAATAGTCAGCTTTCTATACTGCCAAAATACACTCGTCTCGGTAAAAACCCTACTTTTTTACATAAATGTCAAATTGTTTAATCACTTTCATGTAAACAAAATATGCTAAAAATGTCGTCTTTTAGTTAAGCATTTGTGCCTCGTGTGTGAACACACATTGGTAGTTTGTTTACACACGAGATGTTGGTCTTCATATGAAAACCTAATGAAGATTAATAACAAGGATTTCTATGAATTCAACAAGCGTGGAAGCTTGTATTTGCACTACGAGTTCAACGCCTTCCTAAAGGCTTGATTTCGTACAAGTTGCATGTTTTGAACTCTTGACGGCAGATTTGCACTCATACTTGTCGACAATGACTTCTATGTGTTAGCCTGTGTCCACAAGGCTTTATCAAACATTATCCACCATGTCATTGCAGCAGCTTTATTTTGTTTTATCTATCACTAATGCTGTGTCTTTCGCGAAACCGCTGCTAATTCGTTTGAAGGCATGATGGAAAACCACAGTCGCTCTTATTTAGGTCACAAAAGAAGCTGTTAAGGAAATAGAAATACTATACTTTTACAGCAAACATTTTAAAAGGATGACAACTGACCCGAACTCTGACTCAACAGGCGCGGTCTATGTGCACAAACACTCAGGTTATTTATAGAATCCGTGCCAGACTTTCACAAAAGGACAATAAATTACCAATGGCTGACCTAAGATAGCAGCGAGAAACTACATCAAAGCAAACATTGTAAAATGATTTACTAAGAATGCTAAACTCATCGAGGATCAAACACGTCAATAGATGTTTGCACAGGGATTACCATTTATTTTATGGGGTCATCGAGGGTTTTATGAAGCAGCAAATATGGCAGCAGAATAGTGTTTTTATTAGCTGATTAAATTTCCGACAAAGCACACAATGTTGCAAAGTGTTCGTAATTGAGTACGAAGTGTGAATTAACATTTTCCACCCATTTAAAGGATATTTCGTATGCCGACAGTTGCTTGATTTGAGAAAGATTTGTGATTATGTTAGCATTTTACGAAAACAGTCTTCTGTTGCTATTTCTTGTAAGAAATGCAATAGCACTAGGTTTAGAACAGTAATGACATTATTTGGCGGCTACTTAACGTGCATGTAAAAGGTTCCATTGCATTGCTCATTATTTGACATAGTTGTCACAAGATATAGCTAAACTTTTGGCCTACATGAAAAGACTATCATTTTTTCAACATGAAGGCATATTTAAATAAAAAACCCTAAATTTGTTCATACATTGAGATATTTACAGGACACACTAGGATTTTGTACTAGGCCTTTAATATTGTTGCAAAGTTAAAATATCGCGCTCCATAACTATTAAAATGTCTCCGCAGATCCATCAAATTAACTTTTACAATATATTAAAATCACAAATATTATGTCCGGACTACGACAAAGGCAACGTTCTAATAACAGGAGATACTAACCCCACCAGGTTGGGTTTGTACAGCCCTTAATAATGACAAGGTGGCTGTGCAAAGAAACTGGGACACGGAAATGTCCTTGAAAAAATTCTACCATATATTTATTCACGCTACAGCAATTGACTGACACTCAGAAGGTCAGCGTACCAGGCGAGGCCAGGCGCATGACTCTATCGTCAAAACATATGTAAATGGGGTCATGGTCTGCGACGGGATTGAAAATGATTACGAAACGTGCATTTTGACGCTGAGGGCAGTGCACACATCGCACTAATTTCATACTTCTTTTATAATAATTGTCTTTTCTCCCATTCAGTATGTCAATCTATCGCATGTTTTCCTATAATTTCCATCCCCATAATATTTGACCTCGAATTCATCACATAGTGTTTTTCATGTATCTTTATCGAAGCCTTCTTTGAATGCTAAAACCACACTTCATCACTTTGAAGACTTTTCTGATTGTCAATATTGCACTTTTTTCAAAGTCAATGAATTCACATTTACTAGAAAATTGTAAATGTCATTTATGTAGCAAAAAACGTGGCCAGGTATTGATTATCAAATTGTTACACGTTGCCGTCAGCCAATTAATATCCTCTCAACACGTTCTATCATGAAATACAGGTCCATAATAATGCGAATCAGTCATTTAGAAAAACACTTGGATATTGTAGGCATACTGGTATTTATTTTTGGTTGTTTGCTAACAGTGCACATTGTCACCCGGTTTCGTTGTTTTACGACCATGTCAGATGACGGCATTGCAGTTGGATGTTTTACTTTGCATAATCCTTTGGACGACTCAGACGAGTAAGTAAAGGCGATAAAATTACAATGTCTCGCCTGGGATAAAATTGCACCACTATTTTTTCTTAAAGCCCTTTACGGACCGACAGCAACGTCGAAATATGGAGGACAACGCGGAAGAGGTTTCAAAACTTCAATGCATCGTAACATGAGATTTTTGCTGTGGACAACTATAAATGCTTCCATCAGAAGACGATATTCAAATTGTACAGTGATTTTGGTACAAAACCAATCTGACTTACCGAAATAGCAGCAAGAAGCCCGCCTCTGCCAAAGTGCAGGTCTAAATAGATGTGTAAACAGGACAGGTGTGACAAAATACGATGTTTGAAAAAGTCCCGGTAAAAGGGTTGTTATGGTAGACCGGAACTAAAAATTTGCAAAATACCTAATTGTATGTCGAAAACGAAAGAATGAATCGCAAAAGCGTAAGGGGGCAATGTTCATATGAGGGTTCCTTATGCACGGCGGTTATTCAGCTATTTATCTGTTTATTTATTTCTCTATCTAGAGTGTTTATTTTGTCTATTTATTTATACTATTTTTTTCCTACGAAAGCCCACGTCGTTTATATACCTGTTTCAGTGGTGCCTTTTTTTTCTAAACCCCATAGAAAATGACTCACATTTGAAATTGTAAAACATCACTTTATTTATAATGTGATGATGAGGCGCCTTGATGTGCGACATTACCATGTGGCATACTTGTCAGCCCGAATAGCTAAAGAGACACCATTTTGCTCGTAATACGGTGCAAATCTCTTAACTTGAGTTAATTTGCTAATCATTTTTGGAAGAAAATTCATTATTGCATTTAAGTCACGTTTGACCTTGGATTTTGATAGAAAAAGTTTAAGGTTTTGCGATTAAACCGGAGATTAACATAACAAAGACTGTAGCACAACAATACATACCCAATAAAAATATCAAGATATGAAATAAAAAATGACATCTCACCTTCATTAAAATTAGACGGAAAAATACTGGTCATTCCATGACAAACAAATAAAATATTCAATATTTTTCTTGTCTTCGATTTGATAAATTGGCGAGTTATTTAAACTATATGGAGTACACACTCGACTTTCTTCCTTTGTCACATCTTACCACCATGTGAAAGGACCTCATTGCTCACTGGGCCCCTGTCTAGCAGTTCGCTATGTAGTCAAACAATGGGGGTATTATCATGTAACCATGGTTTGTAATATTGAAACGCTATTGTATTTTTACTTACTCATATGGTGAAAAATTCCAATATTTGGATACCAAATAAACAAACGCAACTTTTTTATAGTAAACATCAATATGTTACCGGTAAGAGACATGAAAGCCATCCACAAAAAATATGAAGTTGACTCTAAATGAGTTTAAGCAATGGTTAATTTGCAAGCGGTATAAAGTAAGTAAAACAAAATATTTGATTTACAATGGCAGATAGGAAATAATTACAGAGAGCATAAAGCGGATAACAGCATAGTGCCATTGATGAAGATAATGTTCTTGAAGCCAGCATTCATACACAGATTTAAAATTACAGTCCAATAACCCTGTCTCCTTTCAAACAAAGATACTTCTACCTCCATGTACGCTCTCCGTTCCTTTTGTCGGCCACGCTACGAACAACCTAAAGTTGGAGATCTTTGAACGCTCTGTTTGTGTAGAAAAGACATTCTGGTAACTAGATCTCTGTGTTTGCACTGCTGGTGATATTGAAATGCCTTCACGTCATTTGTTAGCGCGTAATCTGATTTGTAGACTTAACGACCATGTCCAAAATACTCTGTTCACTTGTCGATGCTTTAATAGAGTTCAGGATGCCGTTGTAATGTACATCGGTTCAGAATCGATTCTGATAATGATACCATATTCACCAATATTTAGCAATGAGAGGATTTCATTTATATCATGCTGACTATTCAAAATGTGGTCCGTTGACGGCTGGTCTCTTGACCGATTGTGAACGTCACAAGGGCTTATTGAATGTATGACTGTAAAATGAGTAGGTTGGAGAAAGCACTCCCCTTGTGCAAAACTATTGACCTAAAACAATCGGCTTGGTCGAAGTTAAGTACTTTTTTACCTAATAAGCCAAAAATGACCATCAAAATCGTTTACGTTCTACGGTAATGTGACTGGCCCATTCGTCGGAGTGATAACCTCCTAGAGGTACTCCGACCCACTTTCAATTCCATGTGAAATTGATGAATCTTGATTTCGATTATTTTGAACAAAAATGGCAAGCAAAATGCACGACACATTGAGGGAAATTACGTTTAGAGGTAGCACGTTATTACATGGCAAAATAAAGTAAAGCGAACGTAATATTTGTACATGACTTTGTGATACACATCTAAACAATACAAATTATACATTAGCTTGTTATAATGACGACAACTTTGTCGATTCTTCTCTGCACATTTAGGTAGTTTTTAGTCTATTGTCTCCCTGAATATACCAATTGAATGAATACTAACCTCTCAACTCAGGCAATTGAAGAAACAAATATGAGCTTATATAAGTAATTCGATCGATACGATAATAAATTGATGATACTAAGTTATGTGCGCAGGGTGTAATACTAATAGAGAGTATGTGAGTGCCATTGATTCGTGAACTCCGCAGCATGCATGTGGAGGGGTCGCATTAAGAAAAATGCAACAACTTCCTCAGCTCGGTTCCTGAACCACTATGCTTAAGGTTTGGGATGTAGCCTAGCGGTTTGGACTTTGATGTCTTTGCAAAGCTACTGGGTGCCGTTCGTTGGGAGTTCCGATTCGATCGAAAATCAACTGAATCTCCACGGATTTCTAACGTGATTATCTGTCTGAAGACAGTATGAACAATATTCTTGAATACACAATATAAACGTAACAACAAGATACTGATAGTCAGTTGAATGTTCGATTGATACAAATGGAAGACACGCATCTGTAGACATTGAGACATGAGCGGAATAATTTCCTAGCTGAGGGAAATGCAGAATATGTGGTATACCTAACAGACAATCGTGATTCCATAAGTTACAAGTGAATACTGAGTAGCATAATTGTCGTTCTTACACAGTAAGAAAATAAACCTAAAAATTAAATTGTCTATTCAAGGTGGGGTGGGATATTCAAAAAGAGTCTATTTAATATATATCAGCTATTCAGAGGAAAGCAGTGAAGATACAAAGAAGTAACCAGAGGTACTCTACCATTTTAACTGTCATCACATTATTTTAGGCGGTGTGAAATATTCCAAAGCAGTTCCCAGACGAATCCGGTCTTGGTATCGGAAACATTCTTTTTCTATTAAGTGTTAAGTGTTGTGTTGTGTCTATCAGGTAATTATTCACTTTAAAAATATTAATTTTTATATCTCATCATTTCACTTACCGAAAGTAAACGGCTTCTATTTTGAAGTCAGACATGTTTCAGGCTTAACAGAAAGCGTCTCAGGATGTAAATTCAGAGTGTTCACGTCAAACGTGAGCGAAAAGTTCCATAAAATAGCAGTGGTCGTCACACGTGAAGAGAATGTTTAACATGAATTCATTTACCCTCCTGAGATATGATGGCAAGTGAAGCAATAGATATAAATAATAAAATCAACGAAGTAATGTTGCATGTCGACTAAAAATATTTTCCTCTCATAGCGCAAACATGCGGATTTCTTGTGTATATGAAACGTTCTACATGCACAACTTTGCTGCTGATTTGCACTTTGTGTTAAGAGCATCGTCCTTTTGTACAAGGCAATTCTGCAAACTAACATGTCAGGAAGGTGTATCCAAGACAACTTACATTGAACTCTTGATTGAAAGAAATCGAGAGCAACCTAGATCTTGAAAACCGCTTCATAAAACTATTTTATTCTCCTCCATGTTGAACTGTCTAATTATTGATTATAATTGCGAATAGAGGCAAAGATTTTCGCTGGTTTCTGACTTTAAGTCACTATCTATCTTCGCTCGTTTACATTTACTTCACATTGTGACCTATATAGTTTTGTCGCTATTTACCAACATTCACAATCTAGAAACAGTGTTATTGAATTTATATTCTTAGTTTTACCAATCACCTCTTGACCATTTAATTTTACATTTTTTTTTTCATAACAGTTAACGAAATCCCCACCATGTACACTTCGTGATTGTTTTTATTTTTCAATGCAGAAGAAATACCATGTGCCGTGGCTAGTTGACACTTAAACCTGCATGAATGAAAAAAAAATTCCCATATACAACTCACTACCACCTTATTTCTTCTACAATATTTATTCAGTGAATTTATGAGACGACTTTTGTGTACACCTAAGTAAAAGGTACGCTCGTAATTTCCTTTGTAAGTTTTTGGCGGGCCATTTAAGACGTGTCGACTGGTTATCTGGTATATAGTTAAAAGCTAGCTAAAATTGCTAGTGGCGGTTATAGCAGCTAATAACTTTAATAGCTCAACATCCAGCCCTTCTAAGAAGTCGCAACTGGTTACCCGGTAGACAGCTAGTAGACAGCTAAAAACTGCTAATAGCTTAAATAGCTAAATAGCTACCACTTTAAAATTCGTGGATTTAAGAAATTCTCAGTTGCAATTTAAATTGTAGCTCAGCTATATGTTCGGGCCTCATCATTCAATGTATTGACCAAAGACACGTGCACGCCTTCTTAAATAGTACGCACCTCCTCTTAACTAAGGGCGTCAAATGAGTCTTACCAAGCCAGAGATCACGGCCTATGCATTATGAACGATTTTAGGTCCAATTATCTGCCAGGAATGGCACCTCATTCTTATCCGATCTGATTAAAGTCTGATGTAGGGATAGGTCGCTTTTTAGCTCACGTGTGTAAACACGTGGGCTATTGTCATAGCGATGTCTGTCTGTCTGTCCGTGTGTGTGTGTGTGTGTGTGTGTGTGTGTGTTAGTGTGTGTGTGTGTCTGTCTGTCTGTTTACACGATAACTCAAAAACGCCTGAACGGATTCGAGTCAGATTTGGTACACAGGTACCATATGCTACTTGCAAGAACTGATTAGATTTTGGTTAATGTGGCTTGCATATTCATGAAGTTATGCAATATCGTTTTTTTCCGTACAATGGTTTCCCTATGGAGACGGTAATGACAGTGTAGACATATATCAAGAAATACTGCACAAAATTTCATGAAACTTTTCACAGATGACAATCTCAGAACATTATGATGATAATGTGAGTGTCATGTCAATTGCCTTCTCATTTGCATATTTAATGAACTTTTGTTATTAGTGAGATAACTCTGAAATTCCTGCACCAAACTTGATGATACTTGCAACAAATATTGATCTGATATATATCTAATTATACTTAGAAGCATTGGACAGTGTCAAGTTAATAAATAGGTCATTTGCATATTTTATGAAGTTTTGTCATTAGTCATACAACTTCGATAAAACGTCACCAAATGTGATGAAATCTGCTGCAGATACTGATCCGACTGATATCTAACTGTAGTGTAAAGTATTTAGTAGTGTGAAATTAATTAAGGGTTCATTTGCATATTTAATGAACTTTGTAATTAGGTATATAACTCTGAAATTACGGCACCCAAGTCTTTGAAATTTGGTACAGATATTGTTTTGATAAATATCTAATTGTACTGAGAAGCATTTGGCAGTGTCAAGTTAGCAAATAGGTCATTTGCATATTTTATGAAGTTTTTGTAATTAGTGATAGAACTCCAAAATAACTGCACCAAATATTATGAAATCTGCTGCAGATACTGATTCGACAGATATCTAATTGTGGTGTAGAGCATTTACTTGTGTGAAGTTAATTAAGGGTTTATTTGCATACTTAAAAAAAAAAAAACAACTTTGTAATTAGTGATACTACTCCTAAATTACAGCGTCAAATTTGATGAAACTTGCTACAGATGTTGATCCGATAAATATCCAATTGTACTGAAAAGCATTGAACAGTGTCAAGTTAATAATTAGCTCATTTGCATATTTCATGAAGTTTTATAAGTAGTCATATAACTCCGAAATAACTGCATCAAATCAGATGAAAACTGGTGCGTATACTGATCAGACAGATATCTAACTGTGTTGTAAAGCATTTAGTAGTGTAAAGTTAATTAAGGGTTCATTTGCATATTTAATAAACTTTGTAATTAGGTATATACCGGTAACTCTGAAATTACGGCACCAAATTTTGTGAAACGTGCTACAGATATTGATTTGATAAATATTTAATTGTGCTATAAATCATTGAACAGTGTCATGTTAATATAGGGATTATTTGCATATTCAATGAACTTTGTAATTAGTGACATTACTCTAAAAATACTGCATTAAATAAAACGTGCTACAAATGTTGATCTGATGGATTTCTAATTGTCCCATGAATCATTGAGCAGTGTCAAGTTTATTAGCAGCTCATTTGCATATTAAATAAAGTTTTGTAATCAGTGATTAAAATCTGAGAGTACTGTGCGATATTGAAAAAAAACCTGCTTCATTAGTGATAACATATATCTTATTGTTCTGTGAAGCGTACTACTATTAATGAACCTGTTGTAAAACACGTGAGCATATTCAGTTCATATCTGGTTACGCTATCGTATTAAGGACTTTTTTATGCGGTCCTCCCCTCACCACATTTGAACCTGCGCCGGAAATACCGTTGTTTTGGGGGTTTTCAAAGTAAAGTACACAATTAATCACAGAGCGGCTTTCTCAGCGCATTAGGCTGCAGATTGACACACACACACACGGTAATCAGGATGCCGCCTGAGTTATAGCCGCAGAGCGAAAAGTCTTTCACTGGATGTATTTCAAGCAAACTATGTTTAGTTATAAATTGTAACGAAAGTTAGATGTTATCCGTTGAAGGTTTGTAAAGAAAATGTTACATACTTCACACATTGGATCCGCCGTTGTTAGTGTTACGATGTAGTGAATGAGTTGAGGTGTGGAATAAGTGGCGTGGCGATATACCGCTGGTGTTTACGGGCCGGAGTGGGGTCTCTTCATCCGTAGCCTTGCTGTTATGTATCACATCCGTTGGTTTAACTGTAGTCATCTACTCTCTAAGAGGAGCAGCCAGGTTCGTTATTGACAGAGCTCGCCATTCGATACGTTCATGCAAGATATGGCCGGTCACTGGGCCCATGGCCGTGCATCGCTGGCACATAACGGTTGGGGACGTCACGAGAGCAAAGTGGGGTTTTTTGCTGTCTGTGAGCCGGTTGAGTTATTCGAGTAGGGATAGATCGGAATCGAGCTGATTTCGGCCGAAAGTAGTTAGAAAGGTAGTTTTTCACGCGTGGTCCAATTTCGAACTGCATGTCGCTGCTTTGTCTATTGCAGTCAGCAGCACTGTGCTAAGAGGCCGCATAACGCCGGGATCGCCGCATCGTACGCATAGCAAGTGTGTAGGGTATCGCAATTTTGTCCTATCATCGACGGGAGTTCCTGACGCTTAGTTCAATTGTATTTTGGCATATTTACAGCTTGTGTACTGTCGTATTGTCGTTTGTTGTGAAAGGCTGTTTCAAAAGTATTGTTCTGCATATTTCTTGTTTTAAGCTTTCGCTGGTTCGTGTGTAACGTATACTAGCAATGCGAATTCTGGTCGGGTTGAGAAAGTGCGAGATTTAAACGGGATTTCGTAAGGCGCAGGTTCAGATGTAGTAAGGAAGGACTGCAAAAAAGACCTTAGTATGATAGCAAAAATGACTGACCCATCTCTACATCGGATTTTGATCAGATTGCATTAACCATCATTTTTTCGTAATGTAAATATTTGCTGGTAGAATACACTAACTTTTTACTCGTGACATACTTCTACAGAATGTATTTTGTACATAGTGAACGTCTAAATCTCTTAAACCATATCCCCACTGTTATCTTTAGCTTGGGAAGGAAGTTTCTATGGCATCTCAGCTGGAAAGTCAGTGGCTAACAACGGCCAGGCGAAAATTATCTGCAAATTATCATGCAGTCTCCTTCGCAGAGTTATTCTCATCTTAGTCTTAGCTACGGTCGTATCGAAGCTTGTCAACTATGCCCTAGGGCAGCCATGGGGTAAACAACACTTCAGAAACAGTTATGACGATCGCGTTTAGCGCTAATGAAACTGACAGCTATGGCACAGTGAGAAATCCGAACTTCGCTCTTTTTATTCTGCCTTCTACCAGGATTGCGATTTTTCCACACTACAATGCAACTGCAACATGACGCAAAAAACCGCAGGGAGCCATATTTCCTGCTCTTTGTAATGCTCAGCGGTACCGGTACCACTGCACTGTGAACCCGTTTCTATGAATTTGACGTCACTGATATTCGCATGATTTCACACTTGCAGGGGCTTCCCCCACGTCGCCATATTGTCTTTTAGCAACCAGTCGTATGTACTCGGGAAAATTTTAATCTCTGAAATTATAAATTGATCCTACTGTCCAGACTAGTGTGCTTGTTTGGTACTAGTGTGGCTAATGAATTAATCGATCGGCCATTGCGTGTTCGTCGCCCCTCGAAAAAGCATTTGCTCTGTGGGGATTTCGCCGACACACGTTTGGCCGACCGAGCCAGTACTGTGGTGCCTTCCACTTTACAGGCAATCAGAGCGACGACAGGAATTCAGTAAATTGTTGTGTAAATTTTCCTCAGTTCATAGGGGTCAAAGGTAGTCAGGTTGCTATGGCGTTTAGTTTGTAGTGATGTGACTGCTTTTATAAGTTATATATGGCAACAGGATATCTCTCATCAAGACTTGACTTGCACATGGTCCTAGAGGTTATTCCAATGGTTAGAATAGCTACTTTGAAAAAAAAGATGAATATTTTGGGAAGGTGTAAAAACATTAGGCTGATCAAACATTTGTAGATAAACACCGAGAACAGTAAAATAAAGGAGATTTATCATACATGCTATGCCTGTATTGCCATTCTCCTATTGTTTAGACGCTACAAGTATGAACCCGTATTTTCACTAGTGAAAATACGAATTATATTTTCACTGTAACCGAGCTACTAACAGCTACGCGTACGCGTGACCTTCGCTGGGATGTACAACTGCTGAGCGAATGAAACTGTGACACTCCGAAACGTCATTGTGAATGTGATTATGGTCAAAATTTTGTTGTTTGCAGTCAGTTCATGGGCATTGCACTTAAGTACAAGTACAGTTGTACCATGGAGGTAGTCTCTACTACCTCCATGGTTGTACCAAAACATACAAACGAACGCATTGAAAATGTGAATGTTAACGTTTTGCCGACCCGACACCTGTCATCGTTCACGGCCAGTCCATACGGTGGTGTTTCATGTCGTCTACTCTGCGCTGCCGAGGATTACGATCTCGGTTGACAGAACCGCTATATGAAAAGTTTCCTGTTGACGAGTTTAAGTATCTGAGTGGTGAATTACATCGTTTACTGCCATAAATGAGCCACAAAAATCCAACCGCACTGAAAATACTCGCGACAGACGATGTGCAAATATTATATTCCCGATTTTTACAGGTCTGTCATTGAGATTCATAGGTCATGATTGTGCCCGGTGGCACCGGTTTTTTGGTTTCGGAGACAATGTAAGATATTAGGGAAAGTAAAACTTTCGTTTACGTTGTCGTGAAAGAAAATTAGTTCTATTTAGACAAGCCAATAAGGAAAATATACGAGCAGACGATGAAAATATCTTTGAAATGTTTTATTCGTACAGCAACATAATCACGAACGAGTTACGACTCTACAGCTTACAGTGTACTCACTTCACGTTTTCCCTAATCCGCTCACAAATTCCTTTCTACGGTGGTAAATTCGGCATATTTGACGACTGAGGACATGTATAATTCTTGAAGATAAACTGACTGGTACGGCTGTTATTTCCACTGTGCAATCATAGATGTCGCAGACCTGCTTGCTTTATGCTGATCAGCTGCTCGATCGAGTTTGAAATCGAACGTTGGCGCGGCGCGAGTATTTTGACCCGATTTTGGCCGGCCTCATAACTTTCACGAAGAGATGAGTGTATGTTTCAAAACACGAAAACACACTCATTATACACACTCCAGCCTATTTTTTACTTCCATTGCCATTTCAAGCTAAAAATAAATCTTCTCCAAAGTATGAAATCCTGTGTCGACATCTTAATATTTAAATTGTTCGCTTCAAAAGTGTGCCATAAACCCTCCTTTGAAGTGGAATGGCCCAACAGCGGAATAATATCAAGAAGGGATACGGTTGTCATCACTCCTTAGCAACCAACTTTTTATCAGTACAGCGATGAGCAAGCAAGGTCGATTTCAGTGGATTTTGTCGCTAATTTCGGAACGTCCGTAGGAAAACAGCCATAACCAAAGCATGCATGTATGATAAAGGGGTTATTGCACGAAGTTTGGGCGATACCGCGTCGTATTCTCGTGATGTGTCCGCATTTTGACTCGTTGCTGCGCTACTCGTCAAAATACGGACACATCACTCGAATACGACGCGGTATCGCCCAAACTTCGTGTAATAACCCCTAAGTATCATAAAGCCAGCCAGACCAGTTTTGGTGTGAGGAAAGTTGCATTTCGGACAATATTTATTGTGTTCGATCACATAGACGAGATAATTTTAAAATGTTTTCCGAAGGTATTTAGGGGACATAACATTTCAATAGTGATTTTTCCCTACCCATGTAGTTTTGAATGCAGCCCAGTGGTGAGACATCCCGGGAAGAAAGGAGGTTATTAAGGGTTTTATTCAAGTACAATGCAAGCATATATATGTCCACTAACCGACAAATAATTGAAAAAAAAAAACTTTCTTGGTCACGTCTTTAAACTGTCCTAAGAAATATAGTATTCTTCATACAGCATCGTTGATGTCGGTTTGAAATATTATTTGTACAAATACGATGGTCTGTATTCTCATTTATGGGTCGTTTTGACGTCGTCAACTGGTAGGATACCTTAAAATAGATTCACTTTTGTTCATTTTTACGAGACGACGGGTAAATGTGTGCAAGCAAATACGAATAAACATAATGACATATTCTAATAAATATAGCGGGGAGGCCGTAGGACAATGCTGTCAAAGAGATTAAAAATTCATCTTGATATCAGAATCGAAACAAACGTTATCCCCGAGATAACATTATCGTTCATCAACATGCGCCAACATTTTATCAAATTCATGTTCCTCTTTCAGGGAGCTTGTAAACATGTAAAATATCTAATGTGCGGCATAGTTGGTTACACACTTAGACGATGAGTAACGAGCTAAAATTCAGTGAATTTTTTTATCGAATTCAAACACAAATTTAGGGAACCGAGTTACTGCGACTCAAAATCAAAGTACAAAAGGCCATTATATTATCAACGAGCTGCTCTGATGTGATGACCCGATTGTCGAAAGATTATACGGTGCTGGATGGGTCGACCTTATTTGACAAACAGGAATCAGGAATTCTATATTAGACACGTCTTGATGCCAGATTTCTTCAATGTGCAAAACACCATCTTTCAGAGCATTATCGGCAATGCCAAGCAATCTAGGCCATGTTAAGGATCAACTCAACTCATAGTTATTACAATGTTCTTGTACGCATTGCAAACTCTGAAAAGTGCTGAGTTATAGTCATAAAGAAGGGAATAATTTTACTGTAAAATACATAGTCCTGACAGGCTTCCTATATCTATTCAGTTGAAGTCTTTGTTTTAAAATAAATGAATTCACCCGCTCATATGTTATTTCTTAAATGTGAAAGCAAACTGCGTGTTATTGGGTGCGTATTTATATACATCATTGACCAGTACCAATTTTGTGTTGTTTGACATATACTGCATTTTTAATTCCCTCTGCCTTTGCAATATAGTTTCAGTAATTTATCGCTCTAACTTACACTAATATTCAGCAGTTACTGACACATAGCCATTAAAAAGATTTGTGTTCATCGAGGCAGGTTTAATACTTTCAGAAGATCCCTCGATGTGTGGATGGAAACTGCCTACATGGTGCACACGCTCGTACTAATAATATAACATTACGAAGATCCAATGACTATAGTAAGTGATTATGAAACGAACACAACATACAACAACAATTTAGGTATTGAATAGTGTATTTAAGGCCTGGGAACGTGGTATACATCTAACAAGCTCAAAGTGAATGATACAAGGACTAAGATAATCAATTATTTCATCTCGCTTCAGATTTGTGAAAGCAGTTCCTAAACCATATAAATGTATCACAATTTATGAAAGCTCTGTCATTGCATCATCAGTAACACGTGACATTGATTTTCTGCTTGATTCGGAACGTATTGACAAGTCATGTAAACGACATCTACAAGACATGTACAGTGTCTATATAGCAATCAGGCGAATGGCTTAAATTAAATCAAATTATATTGAAGCAAATCAAATTCAACCAAAGCAGACTCTAGTGTTCGATTATCAACTGCAACATAACATATTTTTCTCGGATTTATAATGTGTGATATTGATTCCACATTTACATTTTAATAAGACTAGTTCGGAATACGAATACCAGGCAGTGTCGTCACTGCATTTATTTACTAAGAGTAACAAACTACAGCCAGTGATATTAAAAATAAAACTAAACTTGACAAAGTTGATGATAGAGTCTTCCCCTTAGAGAAAATATGTGGGATATGTTTCTTCAAATCCATTCACTTAAGTCATTTGCAGAGTCATTAACCTTTTCTTGCGGAGTATTTGACACCATGGAAAGTGTATCATCGTAGAAAAATAGATATCCTACACATGTTAAATAGTTTGTAATATAGCCCATCATTTTGAATTCAAGCATATAGTAATTTTAACTAGTCACAAGCACACTATAACATTAATACATTTATAGCTTTGCAAAAGTACTTTTCTTGAAACCCTAAAAGTATCATCACGATGAGGCTCGAACATCCAAATAGGACTACTGCCCCTTCAAATGAGAGATCATGTACGAAGATAATTAGGCCAATAGAAAGTGCTGGCAAATTCAAAGAATAACATGATGCCCTGCATGACTTTAAAATTAGACACAGGTTTCTTACAGTTTACATGAATTCAATATGGATAGAATATAGTTACTCATTTTCGAAAAAAAAATTATCTCTAATCTCAGTGTTTGATACTTTCATATCAGCACCACTGGAATACATCTTTGGTTGTCGCTAAGGCATGGAAAAGTAGGAACAAACAAACAATATAATTAGCATAGCTCATCTACGTTTATCTGAATGTAGAGATTTATTCCTAACAAAAAAAAAATTGCAAGATTTAATGATACCGTATATAATGAACGTGTTTCTTCAAAATAGCGAAAATGGCTGAAATTACGTACTAAATAAAGTTACGAAGTACATGATATTTTTTCATGATTGATCGAAGAAGTTATCATATTAACATATATAATGTTTCTTTGAATAATAGCATAGTAAGTAAAACTCTGAAAAGGATTTCCATACATTCTCGATTATCTCCTCTTACAAGAATTATGTAATGTCATGTTATGTTCCACACAACTGCATTCCGTTTATATAATATTTTAATTTCCGATAAATTGACTAAATTTTAATGGGGAAGAAAGGCGTTTTTTAAGGTCTGTTATTCGGCTTGTTCCTCAAGATTTGATAATATCTTCAAGAGAAAATGATATTTAAGTAATGTTCCTGTGTCAGTCATCTTCACAGCCGTCTACCTTAGTGTCATCTTGCTCAATGGGATATGCATTGATGTGGTCCTGATTGAATTGCAAAGATACATGTGCTAAATTATAGTTAGAAATATATGCATAAATGTTAGACTCAATGAACATGTACATTGATAAACAATTATTTAAAATGGTTCATTCGTGGTGAAAAAAGTCGCTCTTACGTATATACTTGATCATGAGGAAAAAATGAATTTCAGCTTTTAAATAAATAAACACTGGGCAAAATGCTTGATATACATTCAGTATATTTAAGCATATTGACGTATATGGAACACAAAATTAATTGTGTACGTCACGTATATCTTTGTATATTGAATATTTCAATGCGTTGACATGTGTAGCATATATCTATCCAAAAAGACTATACGTAATGTAGATCTATTCACATCAAGTGTACACCGTACATTTTATTAGTATACCTACGAGTATAGTTAATGTACTTGACAAGTGTACACAATCAGAAAATGTGAATATATTGTTGTATATCTAGCATTTTGACTAGTGAAAGTGTTCAAAATATTAATTCAAAATACCTTGTCATCATTCGCCAATTCTTTTATAATTTTAACAAGTTCTGAGAAAGAGGGTCTCCTTCCGGGTTCTTTCTGCCAACAGGACGACATCACAGCATAGCTTTTTTTAAAAAAAACAAAAACAAAAAACCCAATCCAATCAAACAAAGTGAAACATCAAAACTACAAACTATGATTGAAAGTAAAAGGTACGTTTTATCACATAAAAAAAAATATATTCAAATATGCAACTTCATAGTGCATTCAGGTACATTTATACTGTGTTATTTGCATCCAGGTTAAGCATTTGTGAAATTTAATCACATACATGTTCGCTGACACACATGAAACAAATGCTATTTAGTAAACGTTTTACTCACAAGTCTTCATCACAATTTAATGGTTTTGTCATTCTATAGCCTTTCTGTAGGGATATTATCACTTCTTGTCGTGACATTCCGGGGTATGGTTTGTAGCCTGTAAGAAGAGTATTCATCAATATAGAATTATCGATATCAAAGTTCAAGTTATCTTAGGCAAATGTCGAACATACTTCATGCCAAAGGACTCATGACACCAATCGTATGTCATCTATAGTATGTAATATAAGGACACATGTTGATCTGCAGACATTGAATATACTTACAATCAATTGATATTCGGACGAAGCATTGTTGGAAGCTTCAGATTTGTGACTGAAAATTTGTGGTAACATTAAACGGTGAACAGGGAAAAATATGCCTGTTTGTATAGTTCCACCATATTTATTCATCGAAGGATCCAATTTTACCATTCAGAATTGTTTGAAGGCGTTGATCAAGCCTAATGTCAGCGTCAGGAATGTTTACAAATCATTCTGACATACCCATAGTTGCTATCTCCCATAGCAGAATACCAAACGACCAGACGTCACTCATAGTCGTAAAAAGACCATCCAATAACGATTCCATCGACATCCATCGAATCGGCAGTCGACCCTGAAATCAATAATCGTAAAGGTTTCAATACAATCGATTATAGAATATGTGTCAGAGACAACAAAACATCGACGACGGTGAAGGTGGTGATGATGGTGACACTGATAAGGGTAGGGATGACAAGGACGACGATGACGACGATGATAATGATGATTATGGCGGTGGTGACGATGATGTTTTCACAGATTACATACTTTCATGCCTTCCGTCTCATTTACTACATTTAAAATATCATACGCCACGAACATAGCAGACGTTCACAGTACTAATATTGAGGCTATTGTGACATTGACGTTGATAACAACTACGATAATAATAATACTTATTGAAGTGATAATAATCATGATATAAATCATAATTATTACCTGATCATGATGATGATGATGATGATGATGATGATGATGATGATGATGGTGATGATGATGATGATGATGATGATGATGATGATGACGATGATGATGATGATGATGATGATGATGATGATGATGATGATGATGATGATGAGTAGGATGATCAGGAGAAAGAGGAGAGGTTATAAAATCTGAAACAGAAGTTAAAGACGGCTGAACGAGCAGGATATAGACTCCAAGGTGACTTTTTCGGCAGAGCTGAGGTCATTTATCGGATGAATGGTTTTTGGTTTATTAATTATATTTATAACATTCATTTATATTATTACATCCAGGATAAACATATTACGGTCCGGTGCAGGTGCAAAAAGATCAAATAACATATGATAACGTATACTGTTTTATTTTCAAATTTTTAATATCATTTCCATAAACACAAGTTCATTAAATTATGCATATTAAGTTTAAGAGATTAAACGATATTTATTGTATATATCCATTCCAAATTTTCCCCACACAGAAGTTGAATAGGTATGACCAGTCAATCCTCGGTTAATCCACTGTACTCAATGTTTATCGCCTAAATATATCTATCGAACGCTTTAAGCACCTTTTCTCAGATTCTTGAACCCAATAGGTCAAAATTGGCTATCTTGATCACCCCTTCAAAATGGTTGGGTAGGTGACTTGTAAAGCATTATTGTAATTAAAAGTCTCGGCTGTTTATTGAACCACGGGAAATCATGACACATTGCAAGTAAAATAAGGGAAAGCGGCTGCACAGATGGGCTATTCAATTATGTTTGGAGTCGAATGATTTAATGATTGTGTAATTAATTGTTCAGTGTCTATTTGAAACACGATAGGAACTAATTGGGATAATTGGACTTTCATATTTTTCAAATTCGTCAAAAGTGTTCGGTGCCGTATAGCTGAATGATGCAATATTGCAAACTACTCATAAAAACAAGTGTGTAATGTAAAAAGAAAAGCAGATGACATTACATTTGTAGATTAAATCGGTATTACTTCACCTTTCAATTATCCCAAATTAGTTTCAATCGTGTTTTGAGTGTAGTATATTCATGCTGTGCACAGTATTGTGTGTCGGCTTTTTGGTGTTAGAAATTAGTTATAGCCAAAAGAAGCTGGGTCCGTTATCTCTGGGACACTGTGATCTCTTTTAACGCTTTTCTTTTAGAACCCTTAGTAGTTCCTTTATCAGTCCCTTGAATTTATGGGTATAATTTGTTCTTGTCGTTGATTGCTTTACTGTACCATGGTGGTATAAATGTGGCTCTACTAACGGTGTTTTTAGCATCATCGACAGTAGGGAAACTATGTTAGAATATATATGTTTTGATAAAAGCGCTGTTACGGCGTCGTTTGTCATTTGTTTGTTCAGTCTTGTCTTCACTAATGTGTCTTTTATGTTTTTGCTTCGTTTGCATGCAATTATTTTCTTTTTAAAAGTTTAATTCCAGTATTTAATGGAATAAATTGGGCCGTATATCTTAGTATGATCTCCTCACCCACGTAATTGTATCGAGTGGGTGGGTGAGAATATATTTTCTTAAAGGATATTATCGCTCCAGGGTCTATAATAAAAAACGTTTACGTAAGAAAGTTAAGGCTACTCCTGGTCTTTCCCAGTAACAATTAGCTACTGTCAACGTAGTTGATGCACCAAATGTACGATACATTGTGGACTTCTGTGTACATGTTTTGTTCACTACGTTACCCTCCACCACAATGGATGGAAACATAGTGGACAAACATAAATCGCCGTAAACAGACATAGGTGACTGCAAATTTTGCCCCGAACAAAGACTACAGTCAAATAAAAGAAGGGCCTTGATGGCTACTCTTACGTCAGTCTGCACGCACGCTAGTTCGCTCTCTGCAATAGGGCTAAAATACAGTTACGGCGTAGCCATTGCCTAGCACTCTTAACTCATACCGGCTGTAGGGCTAATAGCTTACCTTCGTGCACCGGTTGACACCGTGACAGATATTTGTTTTCAGTGAATACTAGTAGTAACCTCCGTGGTTTTATCATAAGGCCACGCGTGCGTTTGTCCATGAAGGTAAAATGGTTCTCTTACACCTCAATGGTTAGTCCCATATGACTATATGATGATAACGTACATCTTATCTTCACAGTCAACAGATCCGTCTCCTATACGCATGCCAATTTCAGTTTTTTTATTTTATTTTGTTAAACATTCAGAAAACAACGAGAAGACGTTCGACGCTGAAAAACACGTCGGCCTCGGCGTTTCTGCAGATCGCGATTAGGGCGCACGATCGAGAGGTACAAATTGGCAGTATATTAAATCGTTAATCGTTGGATGAATAACGCTTTTTTATGTTATGGTTTGACGGTAATAAATCGTAGGTTTAAATGTTTTTTTTTTAATGGAAAGCAAAACAAGGTGTACCACACTGTACGGCCGATGTCATCTTGTAGTTAGCGTTGTTCAAGCAAGGAGGTAACTTCATGGTGAAAGGAAGTTTGCAAACATCACGCTCATATCATGAATGACACTGACATCGCTTTCACATAACTTTGGCGATACACAGAAAATATAAGGACACTGTAGTCTCATCATATAACCATACTCCTACTTGCCGAATTTGCCAACTGGCTGACTTCTCCAGCTGGCCGAGCTCGAAACTCGCCGAGTTCTCCCAATGACCTGGGGCCGAGCTCGCAACCGGCCGACCTCTTTCTATTCAAAAATTTGCTCCCTTCCCGAACCGTTTGTAATAGTTTACCAGCGATTCACGGTCGGTCAGGTTTCCAGGATCCGGCCATATCTTGCAAGAACGTATCTAATGGCCTTATCTAATGACTTATTCGGCCGAAAGTAGTTAGAAAAGGTAGCTTTTCATGCGCGGTCAAAAACAGGACCGATAAGTCGCCGTGTATTCATTTCTGCAGGGCTGTAATGGGCGGCCGTATCACGCAGGGAATACATATCATCGTATGCAGGGCTGGTCTCAAAGTCTGTCCGCATGATTTCCGTTTGCAAATTTATTAATAAAAGGCATATTTCAACATTAAATTACAGACAGGCGATTTTAAAATTCGCCGTGCTCCTTTGTTTACAACTGGGTGGATAGCTCAGTTACACACTTTTGATTTTTTCGTGCGTCTTGTTCGTGCATATGCATGCTTGCGAGTCATACCTATTGGTCTCTGTAAGGCGCCTTCTGATACGTTGGCTGTTCTAGCCAGAGCGCGAGATTTGAACGCGACCTTCTATGGGAGTTGGTCAGATGTAGTGAGAGGCGACAACAAGAGAATACCGCGTACGCATAAGAAGACGTCGCCGTACTCTACATCTGATTTTAATCAGATTACATAGCGCCATAAGAAATAAGCATTCCTTGAAAAACAAAATAACTTACAGTAATCACCCGAAACATGCGAATAGCTACTCCTACTCACCTGGGCGTTTCGTTCATATTGATCTTCTTCAATTACGTCACGGGCAAGTCCAAAGTCAGAAATTTTACAAACATTGTGCTCGTCTACGAGAACATTACGGGCTGCAAGATCTCGGTGTATGCACTGAGGAATGCAATCAAAGTACATAATTATTGAATTCAGTATGTGATGCGCTCTTATTTATTTGCCACTGACAAAGCATATTTCTACTTATATCCGATTAATATGTTTTTATTGTTTCCATAAAAAAAAAACATGCCGTGCATGCTTCCGTGCTTCTTGTTAATTCTCCGTAAAATCTATAATGTACAATATTTAAATAAAATATCTCACCCCTTTAGCAGACAAAAATTCCATTCCCATGGCAACGTGAATAGAGAAACTGAGTAGCTCGACATTCCCAAACGTTTTGCTGTCGCCGTGAAGGTTGGGGTAGGCGGCTCTGTCTATATTTCTATTCTTTCTCAAAAATGTCTGGAGGTCTCCTTGTGCCATGTATTCCAGTACAATGTAGCAAGGTTCTAGAAGACAGTTAAGATCATCGGTATAGATTGACTGAAGAGTGATTGCAGATATTGTAAGACGTTGTAAACCGTATTCAGTGTCAGAAGAGAACAAAATACTATATAAAACACCAGTGAAAGTTACACTTAGAGGGTTCTTTACACGGAGAACATCTCTGACAGTACATTAATTATGGTTTGATGACAAAGCTCCAAGAATATTTCATGGACACTTAACAACGTGTTTGTAATTAAATGACTTTTATATCGAATATATATTGTAAGAAAATCAATATTGCTGTTGGTGTAGCCTCAAATTTGAATGTACAAGTTACGCTAGAAATGTTCTAGAAAACGCGTGATTACTTGTACGTTTGGGCTAATTTCTGTTCAAATAAACAGATTCCTTTTCTGATTATCTCGAGTAATTGCCAAACAAGGAATAGCTAATTATTATATTTCCATACCTGTTTTGGTGCAATATCCAAGCAGAGACACAATGTTCGGATGGGATCCAATGGCTTTCATCAGTGTCAACTCATTTAAAAAATCTCGTTTATCCACATCAAGTGCACTTTCTATGAATTATTAAATAAATAAAAAAGTGCATGAAATACTTCGTCAATATACAATCATTAGACCCGAATACATAGCGAAGTAAATTGTCAGATAAAAATAAACTTTCAAGAGTTATTCCAGTATTAGATAAAAACTGAACTTTAAAGATATTTCAAGACAAGTCATTGACAATGACATAGCCCCCGCTTGTAATTAAGAATTAATCAGAGGAACAAACTTAAATGAAGTCAACGAAAAAATAAATCAGGGTACCGAAGTCTTATTTGACTGTACAGTAAAAGAATATAAAATAGTACGGCTATGAATAGCATAGAGACATGTCCTTTTACCAGTTTGACAGAAAAGGGTATGTCATGTACTGCCTCCTGAAATGTCAAAACTCAACTAATGCACAAGAAACAGGTCTAGGAATGTCTGAATAATAGTTCTTGACGTTAAAAAAACAGAACGCTAGATATGAACCAAAATGCCCATATGTTAACAACTATAGCCGTAAATACTGCTAAATGCCTTTCTTGACCGTTGAATCTTTGTATGATATACATCTGTAGCAAGTGTCATCAGCTTTATTGCAGTCATTCAGGATATATAGATCACTAATTACAAAATATTCGTTCCCTGTTTAGAGACGCAACTTTACTACAGAAAACTATGGGTTTAAGACAAGATAAGATAAGATAAAACTTTATTAAATCCCTTAAAGGGCAATTTGAATGGCTGCTTGGCAGACGATACAAAAAAGGATTCTTAGTCAAAAAGCACAAAAAGCTCAAGGCAATAAAAGCGAAAACAGAAACAAAAATGAATAAAGCTGTTAATTCCCAAGATTAAAATATGCATTAAAAAGACTAACAGCTTGTGGAATAAAAGAGTTTGCATAGCACTGGGTATGGGCTACCGGTGGCCTAAGTCTGCCACTTCTAATGCGTTTGTCGACCAAGTCGTGATGTAGAGGATGAGTCGTGTCAGTCAGAATAAGGGTTACTTTGTTATCCAGTCGGTCATGGTAGAAAAGGTCAACTTGTCGCTGTGAATTTCCGATGATTGTTTCCACCTTCTTTATGATTCTGTCAAGCCTAGCTTTTTCTTGCTTTGAGATGTTACCAACCGAACAGACAATACAATAACTTAATACACTACAGATAACGGCATTGTAAAATACAGACAGGATGTCTTTCCTTACATTAAAATACCTTAATTTTCGAAGACAATGCATGCGGGAATTCAACTTTTTCAACATTGCTTCAACAAAAAAAAAAAAACCATCAGCATAAAATACTATCAATAGTGATGCCCAAGTACTCATAAGTCACAACTCTGTACACATTTTCACCTTTTATAACAACCAGAGTCGGGATCAATTGGTTGCTTACGAAAATCAATTAACATTTCCTTGGTGTTAACATTAAAAAAAACAAGTAATGTCTATCACAATAGTTGACAACGCGTTCAATTTCAAGTAAGTAACTTGAGTGGTCATCATTACTAATCAAACCCACCATGGCAGAGTCATCAGCAAGTTAACTAGAGGACAAGTCATTTCTGCAGCTCGGCAATTGGCAGTGTACAAAGTAAATAGAAAGGGAGCAAGCACAATACCCTGTGGTGCCCTGTTCTTGAATATGTAAGTCCTGATGACAAAGAATCAAATCTGACATACTGTGCCCGATTGGTAAGGCAATTTGTGACCCATGATATTATTGCACTTGGAATTTTAATTGACATTAATTTTCTTGCTAATATGGATGGCTATATTGTGTTGAAAGCACTAAAAATCAAAAAACATTATTCGAACTGAATTGCCAATTTTATCCAGATGTGAATAAATATTATGTAACACCGTCAGAATTGCATCGTCAATACTTCTGTTTTATTGATAGGCAAATTGCAAAGGATCAGTGACTTTAATGACAAGTTTTTTCAGATGTTGCAGTACATTACGTTCACAAACTTTCATGACAGCGGACGTTAATGCCCCTGAACGTAGATCATTCATACAAGTAATGACATTCTTTTTAGGGACTGGGACGATACAAGACTTCTTCCAAACAGCCAGGATTTGTTGTCTAGTAAGACACATATTAAAAATAACAGAAAAGAGTTTTGCTAATCGGTTGGAGAATAATTTGAGAATGCGTGGTGAGACTGCATCGGGACTAACTGCTTTGTTTGTGTTTACTTTGTTGAAAAGAAAAGTAACGGACTTGATCTTCGGTTGTTTTAAATGTTTTCTATTGATTTCCAGGGACAACTTTCAATTGGTCTTCTGCACTGTCAAGCTCAACACTGAAACCATGACGATTAAACCTGTTGTAAAATGTATTCAAAATTTCTGCATAATCCAATGTCGGTTAGGGTATAAATGAGACGCTATTATTTTGACAGGTGTAGACACTCATGAGCTTCATACTAGCCCAAACGTTTTTCATATTATTAGTAATGGATAAATATTTCTCTATTCTACGCTTATAATTCTCTCTCTATTCTGATTACACGCTTAAGTTCTTTCTTTATAGTTTTTAACTGATCCCTGCCCTTCCTTGCATACGCGAGCTTCTTTTTGTTGACAATTTTCTTTACTCTCTTTGTTATCCGTGGTTTGTTATTGGGAAATATTTTGGTAGTTTTATCCGACACCGTGGATTTAACAGATAGATTTATGTAGCCGCCGATTTGTCAACCAGTTCGTCTATTGAACAGGTGGAATTCACAAACATGTCGCGGTCGGTACATTCCAACGCTCCTCGGAGTGGATAATCGCGTCAGGTGTCCACTGAAATGTCGTTGTACGTGGTCTTTACTAGTTCCCGTTGCACGATTGGACGATATTTCGGGACTAGGTGAATGAGATTGTGATCTGAACGACCAATCGGACCTAATTGGCGAGATGTATATGCGCGAGCAATATTTGTGTAGCATAAATCATTCGTTTTGTTGTAGCGAGTTGAACATGTAACATTCTGATTATAGCTGACATTAGTTTTCTTGAGTGTACAATGATTGAAATCGCCATTTTTGACATAAAAAGCGTCAGGAGCTGATGTTTTCATATCATGAATTGTTCTGCTGATTTTCTCTGAAGCATAACTTGCTTTTGCACTAGGTGGTACGTACCCCGTGATCAGATAGAAGTACATGCGAGAATTCTCTAGGCAGATAATATGGTCTTAGGCTCATGACTAATAATTCAACATTTGGTGTACATGTCTTGAATTTGACACTCACATTGTTAGGATGACACCATTTCTCATTGGCGTATGCACAAACGCGTCCACCCTTCTTCTTTCCGGGTGACTTTGTCCTGTCGCCTCTGACAAGTTTGAAACCATCAATATATATGTGCGAGTCATTTACATCAGTGTTGAGCTAGGTTTCTGTGAAACACATTGCGCTACATGTCCGAAAGTTATTCGAAAATTTAACGTTTGCTACCAGTTCGTCAATTTTGTTACTGAGGGTGTGAACAGTCCCAATAACGAGAGTTGGCAAGTACGATTTGTAATTTCGCTGTCTATTTTGCATTCTTATTTCTCCTCTCTTCCCTCGTCTCATTACTTTCATTTCCTTTTTGAAGGTCCTTCAATAGAATTGGATGTGTCCATGATGACACCTGCTTAGCAAGTGAAGTAAGGTCGGCCATGTTGTAACTCAGACGTGGACGATGACATGGTCTTGGCGATCGAAAGTCGTCGACTGCAAAACTATCACAAAGCTATCAAAACCGCGGTATGGTTAGTCCATACCATGGTGGTGAAAATGTACAGCCAATCTGGACTGCCCTCCTTATTCTGACAGGTCATTAAATGAGTCGTTTAAGTAATGAGTATGTTGTTTAATGTCATTGCACTCTATAAAAACACTAAGATCAACGTATGTACCAAGTTTCATTAAATTTACTGCTGTATTTCTAGCCACATCACTAGTAGAGTGATTAAGAAAGTTAACTAAAATACAATTTAGCAACTAACTAACATAATACTTCTAAGTTTGTGAATGATACTGCAGCACTGATTGTCCAACACCTGTACCAAGTTTCAAAAAATTTGATACAATATTATTGAACACACTAATTGGGAACATTCATTAAATATGCTAACTAGCAATTCAGTGACAGTAATAATGTAAAATGTTTTACAGGCTATCACAATAGTGTAACGGCAACCCTGTACCACATTTAATCAAATTTGATGCTTTAGTTGTATACATATCACAATAATTATGAAAATTCACTAAATATGCAAGTAAGCACCAGATTGACTTGATACTGTTAAATGTCTTTGTATGCTATTACAACACAGTAAAATAAACATATGTGCCAAGCTTTAAAAAAATCTGATGCAATATTTTAGACATACTACGCTTATTAAGCAAGTTAATTAAATATGCAAATTATCATTTAATAGACATGGTTCTGCTAAATGTCTTTGCACACTATTACAGCATTGAGAGTCCCACATCTATACCAGGTAATATTTAATTCCATGCAGTATTTCGGCAAGTGCGTCAAATCTAAATGTCTTTCTTTACTTTAAAACATTGTTTGTTCAACTTTTGCATACGATTTCTTGAAATATCACGAATAATTCTAGTGTCGTTACATATTAACTTTAGAATTCAGATTCAGATGATGTTGCTCTGAACATCCAAAAAGTGAACTTTTGATGACCAATTTGATTGTTTTATGACAACATGTGGCGTGCATTGGGAGGCCATATGATACTGTATTTAGGCCAAGTTCATAAAAACGGCTAGTTTTCAATCGGATTCGAACCCACAACATACGGCATCAGTCGCCTAGCTGAGAGTCCACAGACAGAACCGCTCGGCTAAATCTCCACTCCCAAAAAAGAGTGGTTCAATAGCCGGCTAAGTTGTTACATTTTTCTGACTGAGACCGCTGAACACGTTGTAGAGTTCGTTTATCAAAACTCGATGCGCAAGTGACTAATAAAATACCGGTGACGGATGCACGTACAGACGGACACGACATAATCCATAAGTCCCCGCCGCTGCGTGAGTTCAGCGGGAACTTAAACATGTCAAGAGACAAAGTTATATACACGATGGTAATAGCGTTTCAAGATCATCACAAATTATAATCATACAAAATTACACTAATTCTTTGATATCGCTAGAATTCTTACATTTCTTAATAATAATTCTATTGAATTATTCCGATTTAATGTCTCCAGTTTTTAAATTATTCCGTTTTAGTGTCTATCGTTCAATGTTTTGAGTGACATTCTAAGAACTCTTGCATTTTAATCAAACCGCAGCAACCTGACTCAGATATACGAAATAGGAACATATACATATCCATTAACATATGTCATTTATTCAGCGTTTGAATGTCAGAAAAAATATCTTAGATAATAATATGTCAATAATACAAATCTTTACCTTTTAACATTTTTACAGCTACTTGTGTCACTCCTAGCTTGCCGGCGATATTCCATGCCTCGGCCTTGACAACTCTGCCGAAGGTGCCCCAACCTAGCGTCTCTACTAGATTGATTAGTTCACGCGAAACTTCTACTGGTTCAATATTGGTAGTCTTTGCATATACAGATTCACTCATCGTTTGAAGTGATACCGATTGGTATCCCTGATCATTCTGAATTCAAGATAAGCAACTTGTTAAGACAGATATCATGATTGGATAAAACCGATTGACTGACATCTATTGCAAATACTAATGCGTTGCAAATGCTTACCTATTCGTCGACAGATTATTGTGATATGCTGGCCACGTGTGTCCATTTTATCTATTATCGTAAGGCTTCATCACTGTCGCCGTCGCTAAATACTCATGCGTTACGACTTAATGACACGTGTAAAATCCCTTTACTTCACTAATAATTGATAACCAAGTCAAGAGACTGATGTCAATTAACCACTTGTCATCATCACTGCAGACGACGATGGGTCATCAGTCTCCGAGATACTCTATTGCGAAATCCTTGCTAGTTTTACTACTGGTTGAGTGTATATGTTGAATTATTGATTCTCGTTCGTTCAGTATACATACTTTTCTTGACTTGTTTGTCTGAAAGTTTCTGAATTATTATTTATCAAGGACTTTAACGTAAAATTGTGTGAAAACATAAAATAGATAGCTGCATTTTACGCTTACAAGCCTCCAGTGTCCATATGATGTTGATTTGATCTTTATTGCACATAATAACAAAACGAACACTACCCTGAGAGTGTTTTTCTGTACTGGAGTTATTTGATGTAAGCTTATACGTGTATATAGTTTACGTTTTAAAAGCAAATATGATAATTACGATGAAAGTTGTACTTTGTATTAATTTAATCAAAATATTTGAAAGGGAGACGTAGTGAAATACCGCTTAAATTTCTTTTTTGACATATACTTCCACTTATGAAGATGAAAGGTGTACATTCATATACAATCCCACCCTGGTATGATTTTTACTAAGTATCAGTCTGTAATAAAATCAAAACTATGGGAAAAATTGCGTCTAGAAGATGAAAATGTATTACCTGCTCCAATCTACCTTGCAAAATATTTGGTATCATGGAAATAATTAATGATTTTTCGTCTCTTGTGTTGCGAGTCTTGGCATGAACATCTTGAAACGGATATTTTCCATGACTTCTATTTTGGGTTAAGGTCGTATTATCTTCCTCCTTCGTCAAAGTGGGCTGCAATACTGGCTCTGGAAAACACGTCAAAGGCTCATAATCGCGGTATACGAAATGCCGAAGCCTTGTAATTGTGGTACTGACTAATTAATAAAGTAAAAATAAATTTCAGGTATATAAAAGTGTGATGAGAAACCTGGTAGCAGAGAAATGGAGAATCTAACCACAGAATCACAAAAAAGTAAAACGAATAAGTGCAATCATGAGACTAACTGTTGCCGAAAACTTTGTAACGAACATGTCTATGTTTGCACAGTCTATGCAAATAAATCACAGTAAATACACAGTGATGAAATGTCCTATAAATGCTTGCTTTTGGAGATAGTTCAGCTGTCACTTGCACATAAATTCTCATAAGTGTGCTAAAAATCTGGAAAAGTCTCAGTTGAACAAAGGTTGTATGTGATGCGTAGTAAGTGTCCAGAACAATAACTATTGTATTTATATGTAGCCAAATTTCCGAAACCTTGAAAAACACGATAAACAACAACACATACTCTTGATAATGTCAGGAGGTTTTCCCACGCCTTCCCATATTAAAATTACCCAAACTTTAAGTACAGGTTTCCAGGTCATCCTCATTCTCGTTAGCAACAACAGTTAGCCAAATAGTTAACCACATCCTCGTCCCTTTGTAACGTCTATAACCAACATTTGGCTCCGATAAAAGTATTTGCATTGTCACCCACTATGGCACTTTTATGTCCTCCTCCTCCTTCAAGGGTCGCTTCGATCCATTCACAGACAGGTCTCTACAAAGTTCAAGATGCAAAGGGCTAGTGCTGGCACTCTGGAACAGTGCTATGTAAGGCTTACTGGTCATACTCATCTGATTTGTAAATGGGTGGCCCTGCGAATTCCACACCTGTCACATCAAATGGCCCAATGAATTCTGTTCTATAGCTGGACAGGGCTGATGTAGTTGGAACATCCAACACCTTTGAACGATACTTTTCACGGTAGCTGCATTCATGTCGTATATATTTGCATATCGATAGAAACCTCGGAATCCAAAATTTCTCTCTTACCTCACACACTACAGTTGCACCCCCCCCCCGTGCAATGTTTGGAGATTGCAGAGCTTAATGATGGGTCTCACTGGAGCAGATCTTCTTTGTATGACGATTGAGTTGTAACCTGGAACTCTGCCATATCACATCAATAAAATGTCTTGATCTGCTACAAATGTGATGCAAGAAGATTTGTCACTTTTTGCTGTATCATACAGATCCATACCGTTTTTGGTGCAGTAATCTCTGATTTACTGAGATGTCCAACTTGTTTCATGCCTCTAAACTATCCATGAAATGCTTTTTATATGTGGTTATTGGTAAAAGCGTACATAAATTTAACTTTCTTATTAGCTCTTGTGACCATGCTTTCATCTTGTTCAGTTTTGCATCTTCAAGTAAAAGCATCACTTCTATTTTCTCAATCGATTTTTTTCTCTGTTTTATCTTCCTCTGACTCTGAAATTTCTGGATGGACTGGTATGTCCACTTCACTTGAGAGCCAGGTTTACCTTTGAAACCACTTGACCCAAGCCAGCTTTGGCTAACCCCATCGATCCCAGGTCGCTTGGGTTTTGTGAAGATGACACATACCTCCACTTGGACTCTGTCTTGACCTGATATCTTCTTGACCTGATTGCCTAAAAAAATGTTGACCAGTCTTCAAGGTTACACAGCTGGTATAACGCAGTTTTGATGTTTACCAAACCGTGAAAAGCAGTGATAGGGAAATTAGCCAAGGCTTTTCTCACGTTATTCTGTAGTTTGGCAATGGTAAGTACAACAATCAACTTCAACATTGTATGGCTCATATGTTTAAGAAGCACATTGAGGTAGCTCAGGCATCATATGAGGACGCGTATTCTTTGCATCAACCATATTCGAGAGCAACTCTTGCTTTGGCTGAGAGTACATTCTGGCTGTCTGGTGTTGAGTTTGATATGCGACGACTTATATTTAAGCACCAACAGTAGCATTACTTGCATCGCAAATCCATGCATTAGAAGGAGGCATACTGCACTGAATATCAATTTTGGAGTGATAATAACTGGGGGCTCAATCCAAGTACATCAAACATGCTGTCGATATCAGTCAACATATTCCTTTTCTTGTTTTGCTCACTGCTCTTCTACCATGATTCAAAACTGATAGTCTATGTGTTCTCTTCCTTGTTATATGGAATACCTAAAATATTTGCTTTATTTACACATGTATTACCAACATTCCTCGTTGAGTAAATCTCTTCTTCCTTCATGCTGTCATATTCTGAGTCTCGGTTATTGATGTTGATATGCCATTTGTGATGAATGATACCACCCTCTGACAGTATTTTAGTAGAATCCGCGTTGAATGTTGCAACATCGTCTTCTTTGTATCCACCTCTTTGAATAGCATTAATGTGTGTCTTTCCATCACGGTATGTACTTTCATTGATATCCCTATTTGAATTCCTCAATGTGCTCCAGCAGTGTTACATGTCCAGCAAGAATATATAGACTGACGTTGCTGCAAAGATCACACTTTTAAATCTGCACTCTCTCACCTCACGATCTTGTAAATTGTTGAATTGCAAAACTCTCTTCAGTATATCCCTGTCTTGTTCGTACACTATGATTTGCAGGAAAGCTTTCTGAATATCTCTCGTGATGCAAAAGTTTTTCATACGATTTCTTTTGATAATATCAAACAAGAGTGTGTGTAGTGTAACCATCCACTGCTATGAATGTATTGTGATCTCATTACCTCAAAATTTCCCTTACAGTGCCATACATCTGCTCATTGCAACGTTGTTCTGTCTTTGTAGGCTTCAGGTGGAATTTTGTGATCAAGTCTGAACATATGAATGAACTCCCGGAACAGGTGTCAAACATGACTAGAACTTTCCCATATCCAACTGTCAATTACAGTGATTATTATATACCTACATTCACGTGCCTGTGTAAAGTTATGGGAGAAAGCGCCTCAGATCTGTGCATTTTTTTTACATATCAAGCCCCGGCCCGGTGCCCAAATATGGACAATCGCGTGCATTTATGAACTACCTCGATTGTGTTTGCTACGCGCGATGCTATCCGCAAACGTTCCATTCGTACACAAAGCCAGCGCGAGATTAGGAAAACCTCTGCTCGCTCAGATCGTAGTGGCGCGTGGCGACAGTAAAGCCGCGCTGGTGACATCGGCTTATATTTCTCAATTCTAGTGAAATCCTTTGTTCACTAAAGTTTGAGCCTTTTCAGTAAAAATTAAAATAAAGTGACATCACGCTTTTGTCCTTCCTACACATCGATTTCAGCCTGCATCTCTGTTGGTCACGTACTTGTACGCATTTTGCTCTGCGCGTTGTAGAATTCAGCATGTAAACAAATGACGTCATTATTATGTCAATCTGCAAAAGAAAGTGACCATTGGTTTTCTAAAAATTGAATAAATGGCGATGAATATTTGATATTTTATCTCCAAAACAATGTTAAATATTACGTAAACTACATATTTATCATTCCATAAGGTATATGATAAAACCTTTATGGCCCTGGTACGGCTTTTGCGGTCCTAGGTCGTACGGCGTATGGGCCCTCGCACGCTCGGACCCTTCCGCCGTACAACCTCGGGCCGCAAAATTCGTATCAGGGCCGTTAAGATTATTGTAATTCTGAGACATAATCCATCATTGAGCTCAAGCCCTTTTCTACTTTAGTACTTTCGGACACATCGAGCGTTGATTTGTCCTTGTAACAAATTGATGTTATATGCTTTCCTTTACAGTTCTTGAGTCCCCAGGACCCACAGTTGGCTGAAAGATGCCCTTCTATTTTTCTTTTCTTCTCTTTTTCCCCATGGCACGTGTCTTGCTGTAACATCTCTTCTCCCTGTGTAATCTTGTCCTTATAGTCACCAGAGAATGGTGTGATAGTATACTTCTGCAGCTTTACAGGTTAAGTTTCGGGCGCACTTGATGCCTGCTGCTCCCTGTGGTCAACTCGTTCAACACTACCGGCTTCAAACTGTTTCTCAAACTCGAGTTTCTGTTTGTACCACTCTCTCTCATCTTTGCTGGCCCGCAGCTACCTTCTTAATGTATTCTTGTTGTTGTACTCTGTATTGGACTGTTCCTCATTTTTCACGCTAAGTATACAATGCCCA
The DNA here is from genome assembly GCA_001465055.1 of Ptychodera flava. Classification (NCBI taxonomy): domain Eukaryota; kingdom Metazoa; phylum Hemichordata; class Enteropneusta; family Ptychoderidae; genus Ptychodera; species Ptychodera flava. The sequence continues at coordinate 27,336 of LD345393.1, read as the reverse complement.
TTCAGGCTTTAGTTGTATATCCTTTTTGGCATCTTCGTCCAATCCTTTTTTTCTGATACGCTCACGTGTCCGCCTAAAAGACTTTATCGACACTGTGTGCTACTTCACATATTCAAAGTGTGACTCTGCTTCAGAGAGATATTCTTCTGTCTCGTCCTCCAACTTAGCCGCTTGATCAACGCTCCTATTTCTTCATTTGCCATCGTAATGTCTGCTGTGTCCTTAGTGTTAGAAAGCTCGACAGTAATTTCATCAAGTTTGATATCTGCAATTGCCAGCTGCTGTCATTTTAATTCCTCCTAGGTTAATACCATGTTTAGTATGCGGTTGCAAGTAATACGATAAATCATTTACTTAACTGTAAACCCTTGTATCAACTCTGTCAGTTCTGTTTTAGCGCGGAAACTTCACTTACACATTCACCTGCATTCGATTGCTGATGCAATGCTATAGGCCTGCACAACGCTATAGTACACTCACGCTCTTCCTCATATCGTGATCCCCACCATTCAGTGTTGGGAATATTTATTGTATGGAAATTGACCGCCGATCATTCCAAGTGATACTGAAGAAACTAAGAGTTCTTGATCAACACAAAAATTCGTTTATTATGTATCAATTCACTGTTCAAAGCAGCATGCTGCATCAATATGCATGGCCATCACAACTATGTAAAAGCATCATGGGAAACGGAAAATTGGTAGTGATGAGAATTTAACGTCAGAATAACAACAAAGTAAAATGAATGAATTAAATTATGAGGCAAACTGTTGCGAAAACTCTGTAACAATTTTTTTTTTGTTTACATAGTCTGTGCAAATAAATCATGGTATATGCACAGTGATAAATGTCCTTAAAATGCGTACTTTCGGAGATAGTTCAGCTTTCACCTGCACATAGATCCAAACAGCTTTGTCAAAAACTCTCGAAAAGTCTCAGTTGATCAAAGTTTGTAGGTCATGCATTTTATCTGATTCCGTAGACTAATCCTTCAATTCTAATCAGTCTGAAGTACAAAGTACTAATAATATCCATACCTTCGTAAGTATTAATATCGCTTATACGGGACAGTCGTATATCTTCATAATCATGAAATGGCATTGATGTATCAGGGTAATTGTCTTCTTCGTCGCTGATGCAAAAGAAAAAGTTCGATGGCACTCAATGAGAAAATGTTCGCAGATAAATTTTCAGATCTTTTGATTTGTTGCAAGATTCAATATTGCTTTATAGGCTCAGGAACGCTCAAATTCTTTGAATATTGTCAGACAACGTTTGCATTACTGAACACATTGAATTAGTATGAAATATGCGACAAAAGTATTCTTTGGTCTGTGGAAAAAGAGATAGAATTGATTTGTTCTTAACACTTCGTTGGCTACACAAGTGTCCTCACTCAATTAATACGTAATCAGAATCTTGCAAAGTCCTTCAATAATCAGATGTTAAGGAAGTTCCCATGGTTTCAATCTGTTTAAAAAGATTTTGGATGAAGTCTTACCGTTCAACTGCAAATTCATAAACTAAAGAGAAAGGAAGACAAATTTATTATTGGTCGCAGCTTATTCTAATATTTAGGAAATATCTTTCTTTCAATTTTTTAAACAGTAGCGAAATTCCTTAAACAGGAGCTTCCCCTAAAAACCAGATTATCGTAAATCTATGCAAATGAAAAAGGTCACGCTACTGATCGAACGTGCCGTGTTTGGTCCTATAATCCCGTACTTTTGCAATAATTCATGCGTCCATTGTCATTGAATCTTGCATATGATGCCTGTTAATATATAACGATTTAATTTGAGTCTAAAATAAACAGAAAAAAAATCTTTCATTGACAGTAAAACACATACCTGTATTTTTCGTTCGGTCTTTATAACAATATTTCCGATACCAGAGCACAAATCCAATTACAAATCCAATAACAACGACAGTTACTACACTGAAGCACGTCGCCATAAGAACGGTATTGCGTGATCCAGGCAAAATATCTTCAATATGAAAAATATTCGATAATTCGTTATAACAATCAAGTGTGTAAATTCCACGTAATCAATACCATTGTTAATTATTTCAGCACAAAAGCAATCGCCATTGCAAATAACACATTTGGAACGAATTTGGGATAATTGGAATTTCATATTTTGTAAATTTCGCAAACGTGTTAGGTGTCATACAGCTGAATGTTATAATATCACAAGTTACTTATAAAAACAAGTGTGTAATATAAAGAAAAGCAGATGAGTTAATATTTGTAGATTAAATCGACATTACTTCACCATCCAATTATCCCAAATTAGTTCCTATCGTGTTATAAGCAAAGTGTTACTCTTTTTCTACATAAGGCCAAAGTAATTAAATTATTTGTTTTGTGCCCCTATCCGCTAAGGTTTTTAAGGTTTTCCGCGCAGAAATGTATCCATAGTAACCACGCGCGCATAGTGACGTTCCGAACGTTTTTGCGTTGTACAAAATGTCGTCTGCAGGGAAAGGATAATCGCGCCGAGAAAATGTTCAGCGTGCCCTCAAAACAGGCGTATGTAACCTATGGAATTTCGTCGTACAGTAAGTTTCGGTATCAGAGGACGCGGATTCCAATAACTTTGACGCGGAGTACATTAACTTTAGGTGTTATTGGACGCTATTAGACCTTTGATCTCTAAACACCTTTCTGTTTATACTGGGAAAAAGAAGAGAAAATTATACACTTTTTTTATAAAAAACATATACTTCTTAACATTCAATTCTTCAGAATGTAAGTCACGGTCAGTCGAAAATCTATGGATTTGAGTGAAATTGTGCTCCTGACCTACAAAATCTGCCATGTGCACTGCACAGTGCGGGTTGAAATTTCGTTCTGCGCGCTTAGCGGACGCGCTTCACGCATTCCCATTCTGCTAGCCATCGCTCTGAACAGTGCGCGACGAACGTCCAAAAACGCCTTAATTTCGATTTTTTTCCGGTAAAGTTGGACTAAAAAGGTGTATAATAATAATAATAATAATAATAATAATAATAATAATAATAATAATAATAATAATAATATAGCCCTCGGTTGGTAAGGTCATTAACCCAGAGAATGTCATCTCTCAAAACAGAATCTACCCGTAAACCGGTGGTAGCAGCGAGAACAACACAATTACGACAGTTATATCTTAATGATAACGAAATTGGCCCAACTATGAAACAGAAAGAACTGGGTGCAGACCCATCAGATTTGAAAACAAAATCTTCCGCAGTCATTGGCAACAAGAGAATATTGGGGCTAAGGGAAGCAATCATATCAACAGTTGCTGAGAAATGGAGTGCAGCTTTATCGCAGATTTGAATCATTTGCAGCAAAAATACCTTCTAATCATGATCGCTACTTTTGCCATCAACACTTCGCAAAGACATGTCTGCAGAATCACATTCGGCAAAAAAACACAGGCCACTTTTGCGTGTTCAGACAGCTGATATCAAATCATGATACGGTTGGTTGATGTTTGAGCTACACGAAAAGGACCAACCAAGACACAGCGTGCACCATTACAACAATATAGTGTTGGTGATGTTATGTAGGTCATATGCCCCACACTCATGAACTGAGTATAATTAGTCTAGAACATTCTCAAGGTCACTATCCTACACGACCTCACGACCTTGAATCAAATTAATCATATTTGGAATGTTCTGAAAATTTAATTAGTTGTGTAAGAGAGATAATTTTAGAGCAGTAATTAGCACGTCAATAAAAGTTCTAGATTGCCTTTATATTCTCTTATATAAGCACATGAGTATAAATTATGGGACAGCAGGCTTGCAGGCAGACATTAGGGATCGTGTCTCTAGCGTGTTACTTCATTACTTTGGAAACTCCAGCAATATTAATTTCAATACTTTTTAAGTCCTTCACTGCCAAGCTGGATTTATACTGTGGACTTTGTGTAACTTCAAGCCTGCAAGCCAAAGGAGTGTTTTCATTCTATTTGTATATATTTGTATTCTTTGGCTTAATTACAAATGTCAAGCAGGACACCACCCAGGAAAATTGATACGAGACATTCATTGTCGAACTTACACATGACAGCCACTGGAAAAGTATGGACATTGGGTTCCTCCAATGTATTGGTCAAAATGTTGAGCGAGGTAGTTTTGTGCCCACTTTGTTTCATAAATTTCGAAGGTTTTTTTGTAAGTTAATTACCCGTTTTACTTATCTCCTTGAAAGCTTATATGTATATGTCGAATATTTTTTTTAAGAGAATCATAACAAACTCTAAAAGTATTGATGATTTACCTGCCAGTGGTTTGACTATATAAATAGTCTTTTCAGCATGAAGCTGTAGTTTGTTCATAGCCTTACATGTGTAGTTTCCATAATATGATTCATCAGCGACAGTAATAGTTAGAGAACTCGTCACGCTCGTTTTGTTATGAAAAACTGTTGTAACTTTTCTGTTATCTTCTGCGCCTTGGATGGTGTCATCGCTGCTGTCAAACCATGTAATTGTTGGCATAGGGAATCCTTCTGTGGAGCAAAGTAAGTGTACAACGTCGCCAATCAGAGCTTTAGTTGTTTTATCTGTTGTTTTGATCGAAGGGGGGTCTGAAACAAAAAAAGATAAAATCGTGTACGACATACATGTATGACATCATGGCACGCATGGTTAAACTGATAAGATGTACATTTTCAAGGTCCGTAAAACAAACAGGACACTTAATACTGCGTAGTTGTTTTATCACAATTAACAACGAGTTCAGAAAAATGACCATGCAGGCTAAAGAACAAACTCAAAGAGTTTTGAACATTATCTCATTCAGAGCGAAACTCAACTCACAGTGTACGACTATTTCTGCGTCATCAAACCAGTGGTGTTCACTATCGTCGAAAAACCTGGTGAAAGCTTCGCATTTATAGATGCCACTATCAAATCTTGAAATGTTGGATATTTGATGATATAAATCTGTTCCATTAGTAGAAATGATATTTTCTTCATCAGATGAGAGTGTAATTAGGTAAGGACCCGAGTTTCTGTCTAACGTTCGACACATAATGGTAGCCGTTTCTCCCTCTGTTAAGATTGTAGTCGGAGTTACTACCATAGTGAATTCTGATATATCTGAGGAATGAACGGAATTGATGAAAAAAGGAATCATAAATGAATTATGTAAACCTTTCAAGCGTTTTATACAGAAATCAACTAATTGAGTACTCTATGATTCCACTACAAAAACGTTATAAAGTAAACTCTGTAAGACTGCATATCAATTATCTCTGTAAAAACTGTGTAAGGATAAAAGACATTGCTGTAGACTAACATTGTACGACCATCACGATTTTTCCCTGACAAGTTAGGTCTGACCATTTCCACGACGGCAAAGTGAAGTGTTGAAGTTGACATTCATATGTTGCTCCGTTATCTGATTTATCCACTTGCAAGGTCACTGTACTTTGTCTTCCTTCTGTTCTATGGATTTCAACTCCATTGCTTAACCACACAAGTTCACCAGGTGCATTTTCATTGAAGTCAATGGTGCAATCCAGTGTGACGTTTTCTCCTGCCTTCAAAATATTGCTGGGCTCAATCGAGCATTCTGGAACATTGTCTGAAAAAGTTATCAGTCATAAAAATTCCAACATCAGTGAAAGGCGCAGGAAATCTAAATAAATAAAGTTTCTTTAATTCCATACTGTCAATAACGTAACGTTTGTATTTACTTGTGAATCTCTTCTCTCGATTTGTTCCAATGACTTGTTTTTGTAGCCATTTGTTCGGCGACCTAGCCCCTAACACTAAAATAAAAGTTAAAGATAAAGAAAAATTCCCGATCGACCTAATAAATTTATTAGATGCATGTTAACGAGAAGATCGAATACTTCCTTGCAGATTAATATAGTATTTACTTAACTTATAATATAAACCATTAACGACTTACTCATCACATAAACGTATGCCTGCGCCCGTTGTTCAACGACTACCTGATCGCCACACTCATAATTATCTTCATTCTCCATGTCTGCATTTAGTATACGGAGATTATACTCAACATTGTCTTCGTCACCTATAATCTCATATTGAGGGTTATGTTGAGGGTCATTCTGAAGTATGGCATTTCCTATTGCTACCGCTCTCCGTCGGTCCTGTGGGCCTTTGTACCATGCAGGATTCCCTCTTTTTTCGTACGTACAGTTTAGCTGTGTACTGTCTCCTACAAGGACCAAAGTGTCGCTTGGAGTTATGACGAAAAAACTGTCGACGAAGCCTAGAATGGAAGATTGGGTAGCATATATTAATCATCTGAAACCATCACAAAAACTCAAGTTATTCTTTTGAACATTAAGATAAATAGAAATCCTTGCCCCTTCTTTTAAGAACCTCTAGGTGGGGCAATATAGGGCTCAATCTTCAAATTGTAGCAATGTAATATTTAAATGTCATTTAAATGTGTTGTTAGGTATATCCTATCACCATACTACTTTAACTCTTTGAGAATACATCACCAGATAGGTAAATGTCTTGAATTTTCATGTAAACGAAAATACATTTTACGTACTTTCTTGTGGGCTTCGGTAGTCTGCATTGATTAAATAAATTGTATTTATATCTCTATTCCATCATTTGACTCACCGAAGATAGATAGTAGATGGATCAGGTAATTGGCACAATTTCCCGATTTAATATAAAACATGGTGAAAGCTTTTATGTCAGGCTTCTCAGAACTGTAAATATCGAAGTGTCCATACCGCATAAAACATGTATTACGATTACCTTAAAGAGAATAAGGAAGAAACATTCTTCATCAAATATCAGTGATAGTCACCCGGGCAAGGAACGTAAAATCTTGGTATTTCAGATCACATAAAAAAGAACGGTGACCGATATCAGGAACAAATATTGTCAGAAACAGTACCGTCATTTTACATAGCGCCGCGCTAGCGTGCGCCAATGAATGGAAACCAATAAGCAAATCGTTGTATATTTTAACATTTTTATAAATAACATTGATCCATTTTAAGCCTCATTAGCTGTACTTTTTTTGCATTTTCACGAATTTTGCTGCCTGCGCACGGAATGTTAGCTAAAATGTAAGGTACCGACAAAACATTCAGCTACCTTCATTTCGTTAAGTTGACCGGCGACAGAAATCATCAGATATTTCGTTGATAAATTTCAACATTTTAACGCATTGTAAAGTTATACCGCAGATAACTGTCATGATTGTTTTCGACTCCGGGTTCCCTTAAGTGCTATGTATTTCCACTCAATATTCGACCTTTACCAATTCAAAATGAGAAAGTTGCCTTTATCTCCCATCTACTTGCGGCCGAATTGCATCGTGTTTTCAAGGTTATATCCGATATGTAGATTGTTACAATTCACAGCAACTTGTGTTTAGTGTTTATTTGCATTATTTACTTATAGCTGTAGCATTGTGGACACTAATTTGATAAGAGCTTATTTTCAGATCGCTTCAAGTCGGCCATTTACTTGTTCTATAACTGTCAGTCAGATTTTTAAAAAAAATGAAGTCCAACCTACTCGTTAAAGTGATCCAACATTTAAAAGAGGAGGTAAACGTTTCAATAACATAAAGCCCTGGTCTTCAATTTTATTCCCTTTTTATATCTCTATAAAGTATAAATTTTCGACAAATTATATTTATTTCCGTTTTAGTGGGTACAAAGAACGGGATACAAAGTGTTTTAATGCACTGTAAGTTATGAAAAAATATAAAACGTTAAGCTATAATGCGATAAGATACGTAATCATACACCCACACCCACACCACTCAAGTCTGGTAAATCATTAGCTGTGATAGAACAACTAGTACAAAACAGTAAACATCAAGATATTTATGATAAACGTCATCAATTCTCCAGTACAAGCAAGTATTCCCGAACTACGTCTCGAAAATAGATAACTTAAGTAAACAGAAATCACATCCTCTTACTTACGATGTGATGTTTTGAAACGAGAATCGGAAGAGCTGACAGCACCAAGAATTTTTCTGAGTGACATGTTGTTAAATGTACTTGTAGTTGAAGTTACACACGATTTTCGTGTTTTTTTTTTCACATGTCTACGTGCATACACCTCCTCCATTGATTTATTTTTATTTATTTCCTTATCTAATATAAAACGCCTATGAACGTTAATTGTTTATTAGTAAGCGAATGTGTTCTTCACTAATTTTCAGTCTAATAGCGTACAACACTTTCGGTTTGTTTTGCACAGATAAAATCGCACAGTATTGAAAAAATATGGCTTCTTAATAGAAACAATACTGCTACGGGTTCCATAAGCAATTTGGCTAACAATACCACCACTCGAGCACTATTTGAAGGAATACAACTGATAATATATTTATTATATCAACATCCTAGTGTTAGTGTAATGGAAAAGTGCACAGTCTGAATTATATTGTTCCTAATTATATACAATCTGATAGCCCTAGGAAAAACTGCCAGTGTAGCTTCAAATTTTGAACTGGGTGTCTCACTATCATACTATCATACTGACATCAAAAGAAAAACAAAGGCTTATCGAACATAACCATATGGTTACCATACAAACGGACGTATTTAGTATTGTAGTCCTATATCGCAGCTTTCGCATGACGCAGATATTATCGGGGCTATCTCGGATTGGTAGCATGGCCGTTGCGACACACGACTGATTTCACAAGCATTTAAAAATCCCTTTACACCCTTCCAAATCATGTTCTAAGTATCAAACATATACATCTATTATGAATGCATTTGCAGTTATATATTTCTTGTTAATGTTTATAAAACAAGGCTTAGAGAAACTGTTCACACAGTTCTCCTGATCCTGCAGCTTATAACCGAAAATTACTTGTACACAAAGTACACTGCTATGTTTTTTTCAAATCTATAATGTCAGAAACTGTAATGGTACTCAATGTTACAAATTTGAAAACAAAACATATCATATGCAAGGAAACAAAGTTCTGCACTGTTCTGTGCATTATCTTTATTTTTGCCTTTTCGAAATGAATTATTCAAACAAACCCTTGTATTTTGCCGATTAATATAATATAAAGTTGCATCTTTTATATATTTTTGTTTTACTTCGGTTAAGAACTGTTACCGAAAAGTCATCGGGTAACTATGATAAGTTTAAAACTACATGTGAATGAATGTGCTCACTTGGTTTACATGAGGTTCATTAATAGGAAGACTCTTTACAGGACAATCTCATATCTGTTATATCATTGTATGTGGCAGGTTTCAGAAACATTTGCATATTACTGTCAGAAATACATAACTAATTACTAACTTTATTTCATATGCAAAAGAGCTATTAATTAACTTGACACTGCTCAATGCTTCATTGGACAACTATAAATCTATCATATAAACATATGTAGCACGTTTCATCCAGTTGCATGGTGTGATTTTGGAGTAGTATCACTAATTATTAAGTTCATTAAATGTGCAGAAGAAACCCTTAATTAACGTGACACTGCTCAATATTTCATAGCACGATAATATATTTTTCAGATCTCGAGCAGGTTTCATTAAATTCGGTGCCGTGATTTCAGAGCTAAATACCCAATTACAAAGTTAACTAAATATGTAAATGAACCCTTTATTAATTGCACACTGCTAAATACTTTACAACATAGTCAGAGTTTTGTCGAATAAGTATCTGCACCAGATTTCATCAAGTTGGGCGAATTAAATTTGGAGTTGTATGACTAATTACAAAACTTTCATAAAAAATGGAAATAATCTATTTATTAACTTGACTCTGCCCAGTGCTTTTCAGTGCAATAATATATGTATCAGATCAATATTTGTTGCGTGTATTATCAAACTTGGTGCAGGAATTTGAGAATTATGTCGCTAATAACAAAAGTTCATTAAAACATGCAAATGAGCAGATAATTGACATGACACTCACAGTATCATCATAATGTTATGAAATTGTCATCCGTGAAAAGTTCCATGAAATTTAGTGCAGTATTTCTTGATATATGTCGACACTGCCATTACATTACATAGGGAAACCATAAGGATATGTCATAACTTCATTACAATGCAAGGCACATTAACCAAAATCTAATCAGTTCTTGCAAGTAGCAAAATAGCAAAATCTGACCTGAATCTCTTCAGGCATTTTTGAGTTATCTTGTAAACAGTCAGACGGACACGCAAACACACTCGCACAGACAGACAGACAGACAGACAGACATCGCTATGACATAAGCTCACGTGTGTGAACACGTGAGCTAATTACACGATAAACCTTTCATGTGTTTGATCAGACTTCGAAATCAGTTACTAGCGACATGTACAGTGTTTATGACACAACAGTATCCTCTATCTCAGAGCATTAAAAAGTCGAGTATCGACCTTTACACAGGAACAGTACACCGATATCCGCATGTGTGTTTTACAAAAGCATTTTCAGTCTATCATTCCTAAAATTCCAAGAGAAGTAATCACATGGTAAGAAATAGCATCGCTACAGAAGCCAGCTGTTTATTTCCGAGAATATAATACATGTATAACAGCATAATTCCGATTTCCCTTCTTAATAAAAGTCAGAACAAAAGTTGCTCTTTCGGTTATTTCTGCCAGTGTTACATGTAAGGCTTTGACTGATACAATGGCTTATTTTACCTCGTGAAATAAGTTAAACCACAAATGAATGTTTATGGTTACTGACTATTTAATCAGTATACCTAGGACAATATGCATTCTGAAAATCAAAGCATCAGGTGACTGTGAATCACAACACAAAATAATGAAAAAATAACTGGCCGCAAAACCACAAGTACGGGAAAAAAACCCAACAACAATGATCTCAGGGGAATATGTGGCACTGCTGTCGTATGTTAACTGAAAGGCATCATGGTATTCGACCTTATAAAACATTTTTAGTTTTCGTTTCAAACCACCCAACGCAATGTCAAATACCTTCAAGACTCAATTATAGTATATTTTCATAATTCCTTGGTTTACCACCAGCCTTCGACGTGTCTAAAAATGAGCAAAACGACGTTTCCGTATGCAACACGGGCAGCACTGGGTTTTAACCTAACTACCATTCTTTCAACATCTTGCCGTTGTTCTGCTTTCTCTAAATACCTATACATTTAAAGAAGAGGGCTTACCGTGCTTGGCGTTTGATGTTGTAGGAGACTCGCCAAAAAAGTCGTACCTAACCTAATCCTGGCAAGTAAAAGCCGATCAAAACAAAACTTGATAGCCAAAGAGGAACACAGTTTTGGCACATAAAGACTATTTAAATTTTCTGTACTGGGAAACTACTGATAACCGCAGCGATTAAACTGTCAGCACTAAACGTTTCATCTGTCCCATGTCACGCAAGGTTACACAAGGTCAACTTTCGATCGGTATATGAGCAGCCAAAATAAATCAACAGAATGTACAAATCATGTTGGCCGACATCATAGATCGGTTGACCTAAGGGATCTCAGTAACCTCTGACCTGCATACCTATGTAGCACAATACCAGTTTGCATTTAACTTTATTGCAACACCTGGCCCTTTTTCAGCGTTTTTTACTTACGTATACATTATAAAAAAAAGTGGGCTGACCGGCTACTTGTTGCAACGACATGCTCCGTATGCTTGGCATTTTGTCTTGTTGTGTGTCCTCTGGTGAAATGAGTGTTAGCGATTTGACTCGTCTACGACGAAATCGACTATTAAACAATATGGGTTTATAAAAATAGACCCGATACCAAATTTGCGACAGAGGAACCTGATATCTGCAGAGCGAAACTGCTTCTAATTATGAAGTGAAATAACTGACAAGGACGCGAGTTTGGCAGTCAGTAGGCAAGAGCCTGTAATGTTTTAATGAAGGTAACTGGAAGAGAGGCTCTTGCAGGCCCTTACAGGAGAATAATAAACACTGTAGAAAAGCTAACGTACATAGTAGTCTCACAAATGCATGAAGTTACAGAACTGTGCATTTTATGTGACATGCAAAAGACATAACATTGAATGCTTAAATCCAACAGATGCATAGGTCTAACTTAGCTGTTTGAACTAATAGTTAATACGTACGTAATGCACCCGCACTCTTAATTAAGGGAGGGCAGGGAGGGGAAGAAACGGAGACAGCTGTCCACGACTTCTGGTCTCAAATAAAAGATTGGCGCAATAAGCATGACCAATAGAGGGCGCTGTCTCCCATGCTGTCAGACTAGATAATTATGCAACATTACTCCAGTACTCTGGCCTTTCGCAATGTTGCCCAAATTATGAAGTGAAATAACTGACAAGGACACGAGTTTGGCAGTCAGTAGGCAAGAGCCTGTAATGTTTTAATGAAGGTAACTGGAAGAGAGGCTCTTGCAGGCCCAACCACTGCCAAACAAGTGTCCAGCCCACTGATAGTGTGAAACATACTAAGCCTGGAACATTGACTGAATGTGCGTGCTCATAACCCAGGTGACTTGGTAGCGCGTGTGAAATGGAATCTTTAAGTACCTGAGATAAGCACTGGACTGCCAATCTCCCTGAAGCTTTATTAATTCTCCTGGTACATTGCAACTGAAAGCAAACGATGCTCCGCCTCTACGCAAACTATGGCCAGAATACAGACCAGGTTGATAACCTGCCTTTAGGAGGAGCTCTTTGAGAGAAGAAACTAATCCCGAATGGGTTAAGCATGTTACACTCCCACCAACTGGAAAAATGAAGGATGGGCTAGATGGGGAAGCAGGGATGAGAGAACACATGTGTTTGTACGCTTGTAAAGGGCAGAGTGGAGAGTTGGGAATCTTGGCTAGGGGGATGGTTAAACATTTTT